>JAPXFY010000026.1:14292167-14294667 GCA_030674185.1 Monoplex corrugatus | reverse complement strand
AGATGAAGTAGTATGTTTGTATCCATTCCCCAGGGTAATCTGCTTATTATCTTTAGAAAATTTAAGGCTTTTCTTGCTTTTGTTAAAACATAATCAAAATGGACATTCCAGTTTAATTTCGATGTTATAAAAACTCCCAGAAATTTTACAACCTGTTTGTAATGTATCACTTCACCATGCAGTCTGAAAGTAGGCAACTTATTTAAAGTACCACCAGGATTAAATAGCATCATGTTAGTTTTTTCAGTTGATAACGATAGACCATTTTCTAACATGTAATTTCCAAGACTATCAAGATCAGATTGATACACCTTCCTGATGTAATTCTGTGCTCTCTGGGGAGTTGTCTTTTTTAAAGTAATATTCATC
Source organism: Monoplex corrugatus (assembly GCA_030674185.1). NCBI lineage: Eukaryota > Metazoa > Mollusca > Gastropoda > Littorinimorpha > Ranellidae > Monoplex > Monoplex corrugatus. Next base: position 14,294,298 of record JAPXFY010000026.1, on the reverse strand, counting down.
CATATGCATATATCATCAGCGTACTGTACCAAAACAACACGATTTGAGAGTACATTAGGAAGATCATGTATGAGGATATTAAATAATATAGGCGCTATCACTGAACCTTGAGGAATTCCCATATCAAGACATCGTGAAGTAGAATAACTTGTTCCCACTCTTGCCTGAATTGTTCTATTGGCTAAATAGGACTTGATATAATTATACATATTGCCAGACAGACCAATAGATTTCAGCTTGTACAATAATCGTGTATGCCAAACTTGATCATAAGCTTTTTTCACATCAAAAAAGGTTGCTAAAAGACTTTTTCTACGGGCAAATTGTTGTTTTATCTGAGTTGTAAGTTTAACCAGGTGCTCAACTGTGGATCTCCCTTTTCTGAAACCTGCCTGGTTTACCGGAATAACGTTATTTTTATCACAGTAATGTATAAGTCTGTTCAAGACCAATCTTTCCATTAGTTTGCTCGTATGGGACGTCAACGCAATAGGTCTGTAACTGTTTTTATTGTTTTTAGGCTTTCCTGCTTTTAATATGGGTATAACAACAGACTTTTGCCATACCTGTGGTACAGTTCCACTCACCCAGCATTTCTGAAAAATTTTGTGTAAGAATATAATATAATTTTCTGGAAGATGCTTAATCATTTCAGTTGAAACTGCATCGACACCTACCGAACTCCTTTTGTTGTGTAGAGACAAGATAGTGTTTTTTAGCTCTTCTAGGGTGATCGGAGAATTAAACCAGCAATCATTCTGAGTTATTGGATCATTGAAGATAGGGTTGTTAGCTGCCGTTTCTCTGTAGTGTTTGCAGTTAGGAGACAACCCATCTACTTTACTATTTTCAGCAAAGAGTTCTACAAAGGTTTCAGCTTTGTCCATGTCGGAAGGAAATTTGTGGCATGTATCAATCATTATTGGAAATCTAGGTAAGTTGGCTCCGTTTTTCATTTGATTCATTTTTGTCCAGACTTTATGAAAATCCTTAAAATCTGAAATTTCTTTGGTGCAATATGATGCCCAATAATCTTTCTTTGCTTCAGCAATGATTTTATTACACTGGATGTTAGCTTTTTTCATTTCCATGTGATCGTCCGGTTTTCTGCTTTTGATGTAGATTTTGAATTTATCTTTTTTATACTGAACTGCTTTCTCACATGCCTCTGTCCACCAAACATTACCCAAACGATTATTAGACTTAAAAGTTTTGAGTTTCGGAATGGAGAGGTCTGCAGCAGCTAGAACTGACTCCTGGAACTTAGAAAACATAACGTCTACATTTTCACTTTCATAATGCTTATATTCATGTTTAGCAAGAGCAGTCTGAAACATGGTCCAATCAGCACGTATGTAATTATATTTTGGTATAATGTCAGGAGTGCTGTCTTTCATCCTGATGTTGTCATTTGTTATTGTTATGATGATAGGTAAGTGATCACTTCCCAAAGTATCTCTGTGAGTGTCCCAGGTACAGCATGGTACTAATTCTGGTGATATTAGTGACAGATCGATGGCTGTTGCCCGGTGTTTGGAAACATCAGGAATTCTGGTGACACTCCCATCATTTAAAAGGTAAAGCGCACTGTCAACTATGTTTTCTACTAAACGATTGCTTGTAACAGTACAACAATCTTTTTCCCAAAACGGGGAGTGGGAATTAAAGTCTCCACCTATTAGCCATCTACCGTGCTGCAGATCCGGAATCGTACGCAGCCATTCTGTATTGTGGTCATTTGGACCTGTTGGCAGGTAGACTGACAAAACGTTCAGCATGAAAGAATTACTGAATTGTACTGTGGCAGCACAAGCGTGTAAGTCTTCAGTGGATGTTAAAACTGGGGAATTAAATATGTGATACTGTAACTCTTTAAGTATATATATCGCAGTAGCTACCTTCTTCCCGGGATTTCCTAAGTCATATATTGGAGGATAATAATAATTTTGGAGGTTGGGAAGTTTGGTTGGGATAACATTAAGGGACTGCAAAATTAAAACTTCACACTGATTTGATGAGAGAAAATGTTCCAGGTATGCGGAATTGGTGGAAATAGATCTACAATTCCACTGCAAAAATTTGATTTGTGATTGTTGGCGCAGTTTCATTGTTGGCTAATCTCCTGTGTTAA
>JAPXFY010000026.1:14277167-14284667 GCA_030674185.1 Monoplex corrugatus | reverse complement strand
CCGATAACGAAGAGGTTTATGAATTTAACCCCCTGACCCCGCATCCTATCTACCAGCACCCTGCATTATCAACCATGCTAGCGAAGCAAATACTTAACCCTTTGACTCCCTCAATCTATTCACCGGCTTTCTTTGCAGGACGCTGGTGGATAGGATGAGGAAGTCAAAGCGCGCGTTAAAGGAAAGGTGGTGGACACGAGGTGATGGAGTCAAAGGGTTAAAAAAAAGCTGGTGGACAGGGTGAGGGAGTCAAAGGGTTAAAAGGAACTGGTGGATAGGGTGAGGAGTCTAAGGGTTAAAAAGCTGGTGGACAGGGTGAGGAAGTCTAAGGGTTAAAAAAGCTGGTGGACAGGATGAGGGATTCAAAGGGTTAAAGGAAGCTGGTGGACAGGGTGAGGAAGTCAAAGGGTTAAAAAAGCTGGTGGACAGGATGAGGGAGTCTAAGGGATAAAAAGGAATCTGGTGGACAGGGTGAAGGAGTCAAAGGGTTAAAGGAAGCTGGTGGACAGGATGAAGGAGTCAAAGGGTTAAAAAAACTGGTGGACAGGGTGAGGGAATCAAAGCGTTAAAAGAAGCTGGTGAACAGGGTGAGGGATTCAAAGGGTTAAAAGAAGCTGGTGGACAGGGTGAGGGAGTCAAAGGGTTAAAAGAAGCTGGTGGACAGGTGAGGGAGTCAAAGGGTTAAAAGAAGCTGTGGACAGGGTGAGGGAGTGAAAGGGTTAAAAAAGCTGGTGGACAGGGTGAGGAGTCAAAGCGTTAAAAGAAGCTGGTGGACAGGGTGGGGGAGTCAAAGGGTTAAAAGAAGCTGGCGGATAGGGTGAAGGGAGTCAAAGGGTTTAAAGAAGCTGGTGGACAGGGTGGGGGAGTCAAAGGGTTAAAAGAAGCTGGCGGATAGGGTGAAGGGAGTCAAAGGGTTAAGTTTTTTTCTTTTCAGTTGGTGGACAGGGTGCGGGAATCGAAAGTTTAAAAGCTAGAGACAGTGATACTGACAATGATACTTTAGAAGTTATTATTGGCTGAATCCTTTTTTTTCTCAAACTCCCTGTTGCTGATTTATATATCTGCCCAGGACTAAATATCATCATCATCATCTCATCATCATCATCATCATCATCATCATCATCATCATCATCATCATCATCATCATCATCATCATCATCAAGCGACCTGCGCATGGGTTGGCGATCATGGCCCTCCATATGTATCTATCCCTTGCTGCCGCAAGCACATCTTCCACCCTCTCTGTCATCAGCCACCCTGCAAGTCCGTCCAATACTTTCACCCTGGGTCTACCTGGTGCTCTCTTTCCCTCCAGCTTTCCCGTTGTGACAAGGTGCTCCAAATCCCCTTCCTCATAAAATGGCCTATAACTGTTGCCTGTCTGTTCCTAATCTTACTCATGAATGATCTCCGGTAGGGTCTAAGTATACTATACAAAAAATAAAAATAAAAGATAAAATACAAAAAAAAAAAAAAAAAAACGAAAGAAAGAAAAAAAGAAAAAAAAAAAAAGAAAATGCATTCATGAACAAGGAGAGAGACAGAGCAAGATTGAGGCAGCCGAGATGTGGTTTCTCAGAAGAATGTTGAGAGTTCCATGGACAGCAAAGAAAACAAACGAGACAGTCTTGATGGAGGCAGACGCAAGTAGATCACTGATAAGGAAGATTAGGAAAAGACAAGCAACAATTATAGGCCATTTTATGAGGAAGGGGGATTTGGAGCACCTGGTCACAACGGGAAAGCTGGAGGGAAAGAGAGCACCAGGTAGACCCAGGGAGAGAATGCTGGACGGACTTGCAGAGTGGCTGGGGACGAGGAGGGTTGGGGAGATGCTAGGGGCAACGAGAGATAGAGATGGCTGGAAGTCCATGGTCGCCAACGCCATGCGGCAGGGCACCTGATGATGATGAACAAGGAGATCAAAGAAGATCTGGATCGATGATATAAAAAAACCACACCATGATGTTACACGACAAGTCTCTGCTGACTGCAGGCTATTAAATCTTTCTCTCTACGAAACGTGTGGTGGTACACAAGTTAAAAAAAAAGAAATGGGGGGGGGGGGGGGGTATGTGTGCGCGTATGTGCGTGTGTGGAGTGAGTGAGTGAGGTTGTGTGTGTGTGTGTGTGTGTGTGTAGTTGTGTGTGTGTGTGTGTGTGTGTGTGTGTGGTGTGTGTGTGTGTGTGTGTGTGTGTGTGTGTGTGTTGTGTGTGTGTGTGTGTGTGTGTGTGTGTGTATGTGTGTGTGTGTATGTGTAGTGTGTGTTTGTGTGAGTTATTGTCTCTGTGTGTGTATTGGTGTGTATGTGTGTGTGTGTGAGTGTGAGTGTGTGTGTGTGTGTGTGTGTGTGAGTGAGTGTGTGTATGTGTGTGTGTGTGTGTGTGTGTGTCTGTCTGTCTGTGTCTGTGTCTGTGTGTGATAATTGTCTACATGATTGTTAACTTTCATAACTATGTGCAGATAACACAAAACTGTCTAAAAATGAGTTCTTCAACAAATAAATAAATAAATACTCCTTTATATTCAGAGCAGACTTCAGACCTGTGTTGATGATGTTTGTCCTGGACGAAGACAACATCCACCAGAGAAAGCAAGTCTAGGGAGAGGCGGACAGCAAAAATGATCCTCAGAGAGGAGAAACCCCCGCCAAACAAGAGTTTCCGGCCCTGACCAGTCGCCGTGGTGTAGTGGTTAACTCAACGGACTACCTACTGGAAGGTTGTGGGTTCGAATCCCCGTCAGTACCTTCAAAAATCATTGTGGGATTTTTTGGCTCTGACCGGCTCCTACCCAGAGTTGGGCGTGCTATGGGCTCCTTGGGAAGACTGGGACCATACAGTCGAGTCTCATCCACTTCGCGAATGCGTCATTGAGGGTGTTGCTCAAATCTTCTGATCAACTCCGCAGGTGCCTGTATCTCTCGGGCCTGGTTGACGCCAGGATATGTTATGATAGTAAGCGTAAAGTACAGCCCTGTCACGCAGTCTCAATCCTAGATGGAACTCCATAGCATCATGATTATCATCCTCATTGACATTATCATCATCGTATTGTAAAAACTGTTCCAGCTTCTGTGGCCATTAAAGATGACGTAGAAAATGGAACAGGAAAACGAGTGAGTACAAAGGTAACCTCCCTGAGTGCAATGATCCTAAAAAATAATAATATTAAAAAAAAGAATTTCGGCCCTTAACTCCTGACACTCTGAGGGGTCGGGCCGGGCCGGGCTGGGCTAGTCCGTCTGCAAACTTAAGTTAGACCACAGACAAAACAGCAGTGATGCCTGTCTGAACTATTGCTCATTGATGGTCGTAATTATCATCATGTGCCCTGCCACATGGCGTTGGCGATCATGGCCCTCCATATGCATCTGTCCCTTGTCGTGCACCGCAAGCACATCTTCCACCCTCTTTGTCCTCAGCCACCCTGCAAGTCCGTCCCAATATTTTTGTCCATCATTGATGGTACTGATATTTTATTCCAGACCGCTCTCAAATAACTTGCGGTCAAGTCAGTCCGGAATTTAGCTACAGTATGAGAATACAACAGCAACACCTGACGTAGTTCTTGTTTTACGTTGGTGACATCATCTTTGTCAAGGGAATCATCATCGTCATCGTCATTGTCGTCGTCGTCGTCGCGTCGTCGTCATCATCATCATCACCATCACAATAATGATAACAACAACAACAAACAACAACAACAAAAGTAATCATCATAACAATAATGATAACAGCAACAACAATGAAAATAGTACTAATGATGGTTGATGATGACGATGACGATGACGACGACGACGAAGATGACAATGACGATGAAGAAGAAGCATCATAACAATAATGATAACAGCAACAACAATGAAAATAGTACTAATGATGGTGATGATGATGATGACGATGACGATGACGACGAAGATGACAATGACGATGAAAAAGAAGAAGAGGAAGAAAGAAGAAGAAGAAGATGATGATGATACCATCCTCATTGCCCTCCTCCTTTTCATCATCATTATCATTGTCATTATAATCAATTTGTTGGTTTTAAACAAACAAACAAACAATCAAAAAAAGAAAGAAAGAAAGAAAGAAAGAAAGATAACATAATGTAACATAATGTTGTTGTCGAAAACAAAATTATCATCATACCATCACTGGCATCAGCTCCAGCACCAACCACCACCATCATCATCATCAATACCAACATAACCATCAGCATCATCAATACCAACTACCACCATCATCATCATCAATACCAACTTCACCATCATCATCATCAATACCAACATCACCATCATCATCATCAATACCAACATCACCATCATCATCGTCCATATCAACCACCACCATCATCATCATCAATACCAACCACCACCATCATCATCATCAATACCAACCACCCCACCATCATCATCATCAATACCAACTTCACCATCACATCATCATCATCATCATCACATCACATCATCATCATCATCAATACCAACATTACCATCATCATCCCATCAATACCAACATCACCATCACCATCACTATCATACCACATCAATATCATCATCATCAATACCAACATCACCATCATCATCGTCCATATCAACCACCACCATCATCATCATCAATACCAACCACCACCATCATCATCATCAATACCAACTTCACCATCATCATCATCAATACCAACCACCACCACCATCATCATCATCAATACCAACTTCACCATCATCATCATCAATACCAACATCACCATCATCATCATCAATACCAACATCACCATCATCATCGTCATTTCAACCACCACCATCATCATCATCAATACCAAACCACCACCATCATCATCATTCAATACCAACCACCACCATCATCATCATCAATACCAACTTCACCAACATCATCATCATCATCATCATCATCAATACCAACATTACCATCATCATCCCCATCAATACCAACATCACCATCACCATCACTATCAATACCAATATGAATATCATCATCATCAATACCAACATTACCATCATCATCCCCATCACTATCAATACCAACATGAATATCATCATCATCGATACCAACATTACCATCATCATCCCCATCAATACCAACATCACCATCACCATCACCATCACTATCAATACCAACATGAATATCATCATCATCAATACCAACATCACTATCATCATCATCATCAATACCAACATCACCATCACCATCACTATCAATACCAACATGAATATCATCATCATCAATACCAACATCACTATCATCATCATCATTAATACCAACATCAATATCATCATCATCAATACCAACATCACCATCACCATCACTATCAGTACCAACATCAATATCATCATCATCAATACTAACATCACCATCACCATCAGTACCGACCTCACCATTAATACCAGCATCACCATCAATAAAAACAACAGCATCATCATCAACATCATCATCATCATCATCATCATCATCATCATCATCATCATCATCATCATCATCATCATCATCATCATCATCATCGATACCAACATCACCATCACTATAATCATCGTCATCGCTGTCTTTCAGACTTTACGTAAAAACCCGATATCGCTGAAGAACCTAAAGTGACTCATCAACTTTGATCATTCCTTGTCCTTCTGGTTTTCCCGATACCCGCCATAGATATCAATAGTACCATAGATTGGCTCCTTAGCGATTTCATACTAGGGAGAAGAGTGTCAGAATGGTTCAGACGTTCGCCTGCCAATAACTATAAACTCCAGGTCCCAGAGCTCGTTCTCAGTTGAGGCCTCGACTTTTCTCCTCAGTTTGATGGGGAAATCGAACTGAACATCTAGTCCTTCGGAAGGGGACGAAAAACGAGTCAAACTCTGTGTGCCTTCTGACCTGCGCAGGCTAAAGATCCCACGGCAGTTGAAAATCGTGAAGAGCAGGGCATTTGCCCAGCTGCCTTGATATAAAACATTGAACAGATAGGTCGATTGATTTCTCAGGTCCTTCCCCTTAAAGGCCGGTAAGCCTTCTTGCCTTTCTTAAGTGTTGGCACAAACAACAACAACAACGACAACAACAACAACAACAACAACATCAAAAACAAACAAACAAAAAAAAGGGGGATGCCGGGCGGGTGGGGGTGGGGGGTGGGGGTGGACTGCACTGAGGCGACGCGCTGTCAAAGGGAAGAGCAGTCCGAGTTTCACATGGTAAAAGCGCTGTGACAAAATAGATATGAATATGAATATGAATATGAATATGCATATGAATATGAATATGAATGTGAAAATGAATATGAATATGAATATGAATCTGAATATGACTATGAATGTGAATATGATTATGAATATGACAGCCTCAGCATCGATTTCCTTCTGTTTCCTTATAGATTACAATAGAGCCAGCTGCCTATCTCCATGTCCATATCTATGTCCACCTCATAGATCACAATACAGCTATTTGCCTATCTCCATATCCATATCTATGTTCCCCTCATATATCACAATACAGCTATTTGCCTATCTCCATATCCATATCTATGTTCCCCTCATCGATCACAATACAGCTATTTGCCTATCTCCATGTTCATATCTATGTTTCCCTCATATATCACAATACATCTATTTGCCTATCTCCACGTCCATATCTATGTTCCCCTCATGGATCACAATACAGCTATTTGCCTATCTCCATGTCCATATCTATATCCTCTTCATAGATTGTGACAGAGCTAGTTGCCTGAAGCCAGTTGCCAATCTCCCTGTCCATATCTATGTTCCCCTCATAGATCACAATACAGCTATTTGCCTATCTCCACGTCCATATATATATTTCCCTCATAGATCACAATACAGCTATTTGCCTATCTCCATGTCCATATCTATGTTCCCCTCATGGATCGTATTGGAGCTAGTTGCCCGCCTCTCTCTCTCTCTATTCGTATCTATGTAGCCTACTCCTCATAGATTGTGACAGAGCTATTTGCCTATCTCCATGTCCATATCTATGTTCCCTCATAGATAGCTTTGGAGCTAGTTGCCCGCCTCTCTCTCTTCATATCTATGTCCTTATTGATTGTGACAGAGGTAGTTGTCGATCTCCACGTCTATATTTATGTCTCCCTCGCTGATTGCGATAAAGTTAGTCAGTTGTCTTCCTATTTATTTCTATGTCTATCTCACAGATTCCGGGAGAGCTAGTTCTGTCTTTCTATCCATATGTATGTGTCTCTCGCTGATTACGACATAGCTACTTGACTGTCTTCCTTGTTGTAATCATTACGACATAGCTACTTGCCTGTCTTCCTTGTTGTAATCATTACGATATAGCTACTTGCCTGTCTTCGTTGTTGTAATCATTACGACATAGTTACTTGCCTGTCTTCCTTGTTGTAATCATTACGACATAGTACTTGCCTGTCTTCCTTGTTGTAATCATTACGACATAGCTACTTGCCTGTCTTCCTTGTTGTAATCATTACGACATAGCTACTTGCCTGTCTTCCTT
>JAPXFY010000026.1:14264667-14272167 GCA_030674185.1 Monoplex corrugatus | reverse complement strand
GGTCTATTTTTTCACAGTCAACCCACATCAAAGATGGTCTATTTTTTACATTCAGCCCACAAAGAGGGTCTATTTTTTCACATTTAGCCACACTCAAAGAGGGTTTACACCATACAGATCATACATGAATCAATAGCAATACTGCTCAACATTGCAAAGCATTAGACATCAGTCAGATCAAAGAGAAATTGAAACTGTAACTAAAAACTGAAATTGAAACTAAACCTGAAAGTCAGAAATGGGTTAGAATGTTTTTACACTAAGTAGTTTCAATATCATAACAGTTTCAGTTTCAATTTCTCAAGATGACGTCTCTGCGCTCGGAATGAATTCCATATGCACTAACGTCACAGGTGCCATGTAATGGAGAAGATCCAGAATGATCACAACACAAGCCTTAAGCCTGCACATAAAACCATGAGCTGGCCAGGTCCTTAGGTCCTACCTAGATAGTTCCATAACCCTGAGGTCGTAGGGGAATGAGGTGGCAGAGACCTCAACTTTTCCCGGGGCCAACACCACGAGGGCTGCGGCCATCCCCTCTCCCTCGCTTCAAATTCATATTCATATTCACATTTTTTTTTATAACGAAGAATTCAGAAAGGCGAGAAGGGTAATTGGTCTTCAAGGGGTGGGACCTGGGAAATTAACCAAGGCAGCCGGGCAATGCCCTGCTCTTCACGATTTTCAACTGCCGTGGGATCTTTAGCATGCACAGCCAGAAGGCACACGGGTCCAACTCGTTTTTCGTCCCCCTTCCGAAGGACTTGACGTTCAGTTCGTTTTTCCGGTCAAACTGAGGAGAAAAGTCAAGGCCTCTACGGGGAGCGAACCCTGGAACTTCGAGTTTAGTGACTTACTGGCAGGCGAGCGTCTTAACCATTCTGCCACTCTTCTCCCTTTGCTACAGAAATGTGTTAGCAAGTAGTTGATCTGACTGCCGGGTATCATGGCATGTTTTCCGGGTAACGTGGTTTAGATGGGTAGAGTCTGATTTCACGACATGAGGCTGGATTGAAAGAGATCAGTTCTGGGAATGAGGATGATATTCGTTTTTCTACTGTTGCGCGTGTCATTCATAGAGAAGAGACTGGTTATGTTATCGGAGAGAGAAATAGAGAGAGGGAGAGGGAGATGGAGGGAGACAGAGAGAGACAGACAGAGAAGAGAGAGAGAGAGAGATAAAGAGCGAGCGAGAGAGAGAGAGACAGACAGAGACAGAAACAGAGAGAAAGAGAGAGAGAGACAGAGAGAGAGAGAGAGAGACAGAGAGACAGAGAGAGACGGAGAGAGAGAGAGAGAGAGAGGAGAGAGAGAGAGAGAGACGGAGAGAGAGAGAGAGAGACGGAGAGAGAGAGAGAGACGAGGGAGAGAGAGAGAGAGAGAGACGGAAGAGAGAGAGAGAGAGAGAGAAGAGAGGAGAGAGAGAGAGAGAGAGTGGGGAAGAGCAGAGATAAGAACAGAGAGACAAACAATGAGAGAGAGAGAGACAGAGACAGAGAGAGAGAAGGGAGAGAGAGAGAGAGAGAGAACAGAGACAGAGAGACAGAGAGAGAGGAGAGAGAGAGAGAGACAGACAGACAGAGAGAGACAGAGAGACAGAGAGACAGAGAGAGAAAGAGACAGAAGACAGACAGAGAGAGACAGAGAGACAGAGAGAGACGGAGAGACGGAGAGAGAGAGAGTGGGGAAGAGCCAGAGACAAGAACAGAGAGACAAACAATGAGAGAGAGAGAGACAGAGACAGAGAGAAAAGGGGAGAGAGAGAGAGAGAGAGAGAGAGAGAGAGAGAGAGAGAGAGAGAGAGATACACTGAGACAGAGGAACAGAGAAACAGAGAGTGAGAGGAGAGACAGGAGAGAAGATGAAGGGACGGAGAAAGAGCTAGAGAAGAGAAAGAAAGAAAGAAAGAGAGAGAAGAAGTAAAAAAAGAGAGAGAGAGACACATACAGACAGAGACAGAGAGACAGAGAGACAGACAGACAGACAGACAGAGACACACAGATAGAGACAGAGACAGAGAGACAAACAGACAGAGAGAGAGAAAGAGAGAGAGAGAGAGACAGAGAGAGAGAGGAGACAGACAGACAGAGAGAAAGAAAGACAGAGAGAGAGATAGAGAGAGAGAGTGATAGATAGAAAGAGAGAGAGAGAGAAAGAGAAGAGAGAGAGAGAGAGAGAGAGAGAGAGAGAGAGAGGAGAGAGGAGAGAGAGAGAGAGAGGAGAGAGAGAGAGAGAGAGAGAGAGTTGAGATCATAAGAACTGAGAGTTTCTCGGTTTATTTCTCAGTCTGGACTTGATGACGACAGCACCGCCAATTACACTGGACTTTCAGAGTATTTACTATCGGGTATAACGCCAAACTAGACGGTATAACATTGTGATCAGAATTACGCCAGCCGGTTGTTCCTTGGATAGAGCTGTGAACGCAACATTTGATATCTCGAGTTCAATCCTAACCCACAACATTCAAAAACTGGTCTATTCGCTACCTATTTTAACCCTTTGATTCCCCGCACGCAACCTGTCCACCAGCATCCTGCATTCTCAAACCACGCCAGCAAAGGAAAAACGCAAGCATCTGACTCCCTCACCCTATCCAACAGATCCATGCATGAGGAAGCTGGCAGATGGGGTGAGGGAGAGAGTCAAAGGGTCAAGTATTTTTTGCAGTTGGTGGATAGGGGTGCGGGAGTCAAAGAGTTAATGTTTCCGTGGTGTCATGGGTTTCTCTCCCCTCCTCTCCCTTTTGCAATCTTGCTAGCGCATAATAGGGTTTTCCGGAAGCTTAAGGAGTCTGCCAAATAAATTGCTGGCAGATTTGGATGGAGCGCATATATGGAATTGTCCGAGTGCTGTGAATCCCTCTTCAGCAAAATTGAGGCAGCAGAGGAAGAAGTTGAAGTTCACAGAGAAGACGAAAACGAAGGGTTGAGTAAAACGTGACATCATTCTTCAGTTGACGTAAAACGTGACATCATTCTTCATTGACGTAAAACGTGACATCATTCATCAGTTGTGACGTAAAACGTGACATCATTCATCAGTTGACGTAAAAGTGACATCATCATCAGTTGACGTAAAACGTGACATCATTCATCAATTGACGTTAAAACGTGACTACTCTCATTCATCAGTTGACGTAAAACGTGACATCATTCATCAGTTGACGTAAAACGTGACATCATTCATCAGTTGACGTTTAAAACGTGACATCATGCATCAAACGACGTAATACAAACAAGACGTGATACCAGACAACTAATACACATAAAAAGCAGTCTTAGAGTAGTAAGAAACCAAAACAAGCGTGACCGACAACGTTCAAGCAAACAGGAATCAGAAAAACACGAAAATAGAATCAGGACGCGTATTTAATACAAGAAAGACAGGCGCTTTTTGTTTGTTGTTGCCAACTGGCCTTTGACAATACTAATGGATACTTACATAGCTCTCTGTCCAGAAAACTGTTCTATGTGCCTTACAAGAAGAGATGATAAGACACAAAGTGGATGTATATAATATGCACATTATTTTGCATCACATCTTTAAACAAGATTACACATGTACAAACCAAAATGATGTAACAAACCATGCATATATAGATACGCACAAACTATACGATGCACATCAGAAATAGCCGGCAGAATCGGCCGAGCCAAAACAGCATTCAAGAAGATGACAAGCATTCTTACCATCAAATGCCTGTTAATTTAACACCAGAAAGAGAGTCCTTGAATGTTATATAGAACCAATACTGTTGTACGGATGCGAGGCGTGGACAGTCAACAAACAAAGCCAGAACAAGATTGAGGTAGCCGAGATGTGGTTTCTCAGAAGAATGTTGAGAGTTCCATGGACAGCAAAGAAAAAAACGAGACAGTCTTGATGGAGGCAGACACAAGTAGATCACTCATAAGGAGATTAGGAAAAGACAGGCAACATTTATAGGCCATTTTATGAGGAAGGGGGATTTGGAGCACCTGGTCACAACGGGAAAGCTGGAGGGAAGAGAGCACCGGGTAGACCCAGGGAGAAAATGCTGACGGACTTGCAGAGTGGCTAGGGACGAGGAGAGTGGGGGAGATGCTAGGGGCAACGAGAGATAGAGACAGATGGAAGTCCATATTCGCCAACGCCATGCGGCAGGGCACCTGATGATGATGATGATGACATACTATACCACCAGCAGTCAGTATTCAGGACAAAGTACAAGTTTTCTATAAGCAATACGCGATAAAAGTCACAGAACGTTTCAGTTAATAAGAAATATGATTTCTTCTTCTTATTATTATTATTCTTCTTCTGTCTTCATCTTTCTTCTTATTTCCTTTCTTTTTCTTCTTTTTTTCTTCTTCTTTTACCTCTTTCTTCTTCTTTCTTTCTTCTTTCTTCTTTTCTTCTTTCTTCTTCTTTTCTTCTTCTTCTTCTTCTTCTTCTTTTCTTTTCTTCTTCTTCTTCTTTTTTTTCTTCCTTCTTCTTCTTCTTCTTCTTCTCTTCTTCTTCTTCTTCTTCTTCTTCTTCTTCTTCTTCTTCTTCTTCTTCTTCTTTTCTTCTTCTTCTTTCTTCTTCTTCTTCTTCTTCTTCTTCTTCTTTCTTTTCTTCTTCTTCTTCTCTTCTTCTTCTTCTTTCTTCTTCTTCTTCTTCTTCTTCTTCTTCTTCTTTTCTCTCTTCTTCTTCTTCTTCTTTCTTCTTCTTCTTCTTCTTCTTCTTCTTCTTCTTCTTCTTTCTTCTTCTTCTTCTTCTTCTTCTTTTCTTCTTCTTCTCTTCTTCTTCTTCTTCTTCTTCTTCTTCTTCTTCTTCTTCTTCTTCTTCTTCTTCTGTCTTCTGTCTTCTTCTTCTTCTTGTTTTTCCTTCTTCTTCTTCTTCTTCTCATCTTTCTTCTTCTTCTTCTTCTTCTTCTTACTCTCGTCTTTCCTTCTTCCTTTCCTCTTCTTCTTCTTCTTCTTCTTCTTCTTGTCCTTTACTACTTCTTCTTCTTCTTCTTCTTGTCCTTCTACTACTTTTCTTCTTCGTCGTTTTGCCCTTCTACTACTTCTTCTCTTCTTCGCATCTTCTTCTCCTTCTTCTTCTTTGTCACTGTATGCGATTTCTTTTCACCAACGTGCAAATCAAGCTAAAACTAGATTCTAGCAGCTAGTTAATCTAGGAATGAGCGTGTGTACGTAACTGGTCTTAGCAAATCTAGCAAACCTAGCACATCCAAGATGGCGGAACGCGTGAGAAAAAACGCGTGAAGTTAGCTTCTTCGGAGTGAAATCGCTGACGATCCTTTGCCTGATGTCTCTTCAGTACAAACATCACAATAAACTTTTACGATAAATGTAATTATGACAGCAACAGAGGACAAATATGTGATTCCTGATGCACATGCACTCGCCATCTTGAAATTCTATGCTAGCACCTTTCGAGATCACTACGTTTCGCTAACTTAGCCGCTAGCTTTGCTCGCTGAAGAAACCCGCTCACTTGATTGGCTCGTTAAACAGAAAATCAAAACTCACTTTGCTTCGCCTAAGATACACGCGTCTGATCTTATCCAGCTCGATTATCGCGCTGTCGTGGCGTTTCCATCACCGTAGTTGAACCTTTTGTCGTTATTATTATTGTTGTTTAAAGCCCAGCCGACTGCGTAGAGCCATATCAGGGCTTTAACAGCTTCAAAACATACAAATCTTCAACAGGAAGAAAAAAAAAAAAAAAAATTTAAATATACATATCAATGCATTCGCGCGCATAATCTAAGGACTTGCCCCTGACTTTAACCACCCCGTCCAACTTATCGCCCAGGGGATTTTAAAAACACACCTGAATGCAAATTAAAGCATATCTAAGTACACCAAAAAACATATACAAAAACGGGCATAAATTACTTAAAATTGCTTCCGCATATCTCATCTTCCTAAAGTCAAAAATGCACTCAATACATGTACCCAATTATCAATCTTAAGGGAAAGATACGTAATACTTCATCGAACACATATAGAGGAATGGACCATTAAGACAGAATTGATAAGAAGAAATGACAGAAGGCAAAGGAGGAAGAAAAAAGAAACAAAGAGAGTGACAGAAAGAGGACATTTCTAGCACAGAATTCCCAGAAGGTGGGGATACTATTTATACTGAAAAAGCCCTAGGCATCCTCACGAGGGGTGGGGGTGGGCAGTTGAACCTAGATTGTGTGTGCGTGTGTTTTTTTTTCCGGCGAACTTCCAGAGCATTGCAGTCAAGGGATACGCTGCAGATCAATGCTGAGAGCAGTGGAAGAGGAAGGAAAGTAAGGGGGTGGGGTGAGGGTGGGGGTGGGGGTGGGGATGGGGAAGGAATGTAAACGCGAGCTGGTTGTCTCTGATTTGCATTGAATAATTGCTGAATTAACTGGGAGAGGCACAAAGCTTTGCAAGAGGCACGCTTGTCCGTTCCACCCTCATCCCTCTCCGGCCCCTTCCTGTTTTTGAACAGTCTCTCTCATCCCTGTCTCTGAGCGAAGCGAGGACGCCGAGAATTCTTTCAGAATAAAGAGTATCCCCATCGTCCCAAAAATCTGTGTTAGGATGTTTTTTTTCATTTTTTTTTTCAGTCAATCATTTTGGTTTTTGCCTTTTTCTTCTTTTCTTTTTTTTCTCTTTTCTTTTTTTTTCTTTTTTTTTCGTTGTTGTTGTTCTAGTTTCTTCTACTTCTTTTCTCTTCCTCTCTCTCCTTCTTCTTCTGCTGCTGCTCCTCTTCTTCTTCTTCTGTCTTCTTCTTCTTCTTCTTCTTCTTTTTCTTCTTCTTTCTCTTCTTCTTCTTCTTCTCTCTCTTCCTCTTCTTCCTCTTCTTCCTCTTCTTCTTTTTTTTTTTTCTTCTTTTCTTCTTCTTCTTCTTCTTCTTCTTCTTCTTCTTCTTCTTCTTCTTCTTCTTCTTCTTCTTCTTCTTCTTCTTCTTCTTCTTCTTCTTCTTCTTCTTCTTCTTCTTCTTCTTCTTCTTCTTCTTCTTCTTCTTCTTCTTCTTCTTCTTCTTCTTCTCTTCTTTCTTCTTCTTCTTGTCTCTTCTTTTCTTTTCTTGTTCTTTTCTTGTTCTTGTTCTTCTTCTTCTTCTTCTTCTTCTTCTTCTTCTTCTTCTTCTTCTTCTTCTTCTTCTTCTTCTTCTTCTTCTTCTTCTTCTTCTTCTTCTTCTTCTTCTTCTTCTTCTTCTTCTTCTTCTTCTTCTTCTTCTTCTTCTTCTTCTTCTTCTTCTTCTTCTTCTTCCTCTTCTTCCTCTTCTTCTTCTTCTTTTTCCTCTTCTTCCTCTTCTTCTTCTTCTTCTTCTTTGCATGTTGCCCTAAATCAGCACTTTTTGTGAGGAAGGTATATGAACAGGGTTTAATGAGAACGTCTTACTATATTGGAAATTTGTTCTCGCTGTTGTATCCAGTCTACTGTGATCTCTAATGCACGTCAAGTTTCATTTCAACCCAAGCTGATTCAAGGTCACAGTGACCTTGAGAATGACAACATCTGGATTTGTTTTGTACCAAAAAAA
>JAPXFY010000026.1:14252167-14259667 GCA_030674185.1 Monoplex corrugatus | reverse complement strand
CATTAGGAAGAGAGTTCTTGAGTGTTATATAGAACTGATACTGTTGTACAGATGTGACGCGTGGTCAATAAAAGTCAGAACAAATGAGGCAGCCCAGATGTGGATCCTAAGAAGAATGTTGAGAGTTCCATGGTCAGGCAAAGAAAACAAACGAGACAGTTTTCAAAGAGGCAGACACTAAAGAACATGATGGCTGTTGTGTATGAACAGTAGATCAATTCTGTTGTGTGAGGATTGTTTGATTGAACTTTAGGATCAATTCTTTTATGATTGATTATTCTGTATTTGGACATTAGATCAATTCTGTTATGATGACGATCGTGTCTGGATATTAGATCGATTCTTTTATAGTGACCGTTCTGTGTGACATTAGATCAATTCTGTTACAGCGACCATTCTATATGTGGACATTGGAACAATTCTGTGATGATGATCAGTCTATATATGGACATTACATCAGTTCTGTTATGACGACTGTTTTGTATGGACATAACATGTAGATCAATTGTTTATTTCGTCATATAGATCAATTCTGTTATGATGACTGTTTTGTGTGGACATTACATGTAGATCAATTCTGTTATGATGACTGTTCTGTATGGATATAACAAGTAGATCAATTCTGTTATGATGACTGTTCTGTATGGATATAACAAGTAGATCAATTCTGTTATGATGACTGGTTTGTGTGGACATTACATGTAGATCAATTCTGTTATGACGACTACATGTAGATCAATTCTGTTATGACGACTGTTTTGTATGGACATTACATTGTAGGAGATGACATTGTGTATTATGACGACTATATATAGATCAATTCTGTTATGATGACTGTTTTGTATGGACATTACATATAATAGATCAATTCTGCTATGACGACTGTTTTGTATGGAAATTACATATAATAGATCAATTCTGTTATGACGACTGTTTTGTATGGACATTACATATAATAGATCAATTCTGTTATGACGACTGTTTTGTGTGGACATTACATGTAGATCAATTCTGTTATGACGACTACATGTAGATCAATTCTGTTATGACGACTGTTTTGTATGGACATTACATGTAGATCAATTCTGTTATGACAACTACATGTAGATCAATTCTGTTATGACGACTACATGTAGATCAATTCTGTTATGACGACTGTTATATATGGACATTTCTTGTAGCTCAATTCTGTTATGACGACTGTTCTGTATGGATATAACATGTAGATCAATTCTGTTATGACGACTGTTTTATATGGACATTAAATGTAGATCAATTCTGTTATGATGATTACACGTAGATCAATTCTGTTATGACGACTGTTCTGTATGGATATAACATGTAGATCAATTCTGTTATGACGACTGTTTTATATGGACATTAAATGTAGATCAATTCTGTTATGATGACTACATGTAGATCAATTCTGTTATGACGACTACATGTAGATCAATTCTGTTATGACGACTACATGTAGATCAATTCTGTTATGACGACTACACGTAGATCAATTCTGTTATGACGACTACACATAGATCAATTCTGTTATGATGACTGTTCTGTATGGACATTACATGTAGATCAATTCTGTTATGACGACTACAGGTAGATCAATTCTGTTACGATGACTGTTTTGTATTGACATTACACGTAGATCAATTCTGTTATGACGATGTTGTATGACATACACGTAGATCAGTTCTGTTATGACATACATGTAGATCAATTCTGTTATGACGATGTTGTATTGACATTACACGTAGATCAATTCTGTTATGACGACTGTTTGTTATGGACATTACACGTAGATCAATTCTGTTATGACGACTACATGTAGATCAATTCTGTTATGACGACTGTTTGTATTGACATTACACGTAGATCAATTCTGTTATGACGACTGTTTGTTTTGGACATTACACGTAGATCAATTCTGTTATGACGACTACATGTAGATCAATTCTGTTATGACGATTACATGTAGATCAATTCTGTTATGACGACTACATGTAGATCAATTCTGTTGTGATGACTGTTTTGTATGGATATTACACGTAGATCAATTCTGTTATGACGACTACATGTAGATCAATTCTGTTATGACGACTACATGTAGATCAATTCTGTTATGACGACTACATGTAGATCAATTCTGTTATGACGACTACATGTAGATCAATTCTGTTATGACGACTACATGTAGATCAATTCTGTTATGACGACTACATGTAGATCAATTCTGTTATGATGACTACATGTAGATCAATTCTGTTATGACGACTACATGTAGATCAATTCTGTTATGATGACTGTTCTGTATGGACATTACATGTAGATCAATTCTGTTATGATAATTCATCTGTATGGGCGATAGATCAGCTCTGTCATTCAAAAGTCAGTCGTCGTGGTTGTGTTGGGGTATGGGGATGGGTAGAGAGGGGGTTGAGGAGAAGGCGGGATGGGGGGGTGGGGAAGGGGGTATTGAGGCTGGTGCCATGAGACAGAGTGATTCCGTCTCGCCCCTTCTGTGATTTGCATCGTGTCCCTATGTCTGTCTTTCTGTATATCTGTTTCTCCTAAGCCTCAGAGCTTTTGTCTCTGTCTCTCTGTCTCTCTGTCTCTGTCTGTTTCTCTCTGTCTCTGTCTCTCTCTGTCTCTGTCTGTCTCTCTGTCTCTTTGTCTCTCTCTCTTCTCCCTGTCTTTGTCTCGCTCTCTTCTGTCTCTCTCTCTCTGTCTCTCTGTCTGTCTCTGTCTCTCTGTCTTTCTCTGTCTGTCTGTCTGTCTGTCTCTCTCCTCTGTCTCCTCTCTGTCTCTCTCTCTCTGTCTCTCTCTGTCTCTCTCTGTCTCTGTCTGTCTGTCTGTCTCCTTCACTCTTATTCTTTCATTCGTGTCACTCTTATTCTTTCTTTTTTTCCCTTTTACATGGTATACTGTCTTGTTTATGTCATCTCACCCCCCCCCCCTCTTTCTCTTCCAAGTCAGCTTTTTTTCTCCTTGTCTCTGTCTTTTTACCTGTGTCTGTCTGTCCATGTCAAGTGATTTGCATTCTCTCTCTCCTTCTGTGTCTATGTCTCTGTCTGTCTGTCTCTCTTTCTTTCTCCTTCTCTCTCTGTGTCTCTCTCTCTTTCTCTCTCTCACAGTGCGTGTGTGTGAGTAGTCCTCTCTTTCTCTCTAGTTTTCTTTTATTATGCCATTTGCCATTCTCTCTCTCTCTATCCTTTTCTCTGTTCTCTCTCTCTCCATCTCTCTCTCTCTGTGCCTCTTAACTTTGTCCTCTCTCTGTCTCTGTCTGTCTGTCTTCTCTCTCTAGCTCTTGTCATTCTTTCTCACATGTCATCTTTGACTGTCTCTCTTCCCTCTCCTCTTTCTGTCATCTCTCTTTCTTTCCAAGCCTGTGAGTAGTTCTCTCTCTCTCTTTCTCTCTATCTTTCTTTTTCATGCCATTTGTCATTCTCTCTCTCTCTCTCTTTTCCCCCCCTCTCTCTCTGTTGCCTTCTCTCTCTCTCTTTCTCTCCCTCACCCTCTCTCTCTCTCTCTCGTCTCTCTGTCTCTGTCTCTGTCTGTCTGGCCATCGGTCTGTCTGTCTGTCTTCTCTCTCTCTTTGTTATTTTCTTTCACATGTCATCTAATCACACACACACCCCTCTCTCCTCTCTCCCATTCTCTTTCTCTATTTCTCTTCAAGCCTGGAAAGTTCGGAGTTGTCTAATTTCCTTTCTTTTCCCGTTGTGTCTGTGTCCTGTGTGTATGTGCTCCAGTCGGGTCGCCGTGTTCGTTAGCTTCCCTATCATGTGAAGACCAGTCTGTATTGACATGACATCAGCTTCGTGATCCCCAGGACAGTCTGGGTTATGAGGGGGGGGTGGGGGTGGGGGGTGTTAGTGGGGGTAGGGAGTGAGACAAGACAGGGGGAATCAAGCTTTGTCCTGTCTGCGATCTGCAAATTCCTTGTCTTGTCACTCCTTTTCTCACACTGGACGGAGCAGCGGGGGAAGTTTCAGTGTTTTTCTCCTAATTTTTTTTTGTATCTGGTCTTTTTTTTTGTTTGTTGTTTGTGATTCTTACGAGCTTGAGCAAAAATTTGCGCCTGTCTTGTCTTGTTGTATTAAATACGTGTTGTTATTCTTTTTTCGTGTTTTTTTTCTTCTTCCCCGGTTTCTGTCTGTCTGAATCAGTTTTCGATGTTGTGACAATGTAGGCTACCAGTTACCCTGAATGCACGTGAAGTTTTCTTTCATTTTTATGAAGCTTCTTAAATGTAAGCAAGAAGCAGCCGAGGGTCCTGGATAGACCCAGAGCAACATATGCCTCACCACTGACGAGACAGTCACCCCCCCCAACTCTATCCCCTCCCCCCCCCCCCCCACTGAAAGCTGCAGGCTCTTGCAGTATAAATAGTATCCCCACCTTCTCGAAATTCTGTGCCTGAAATGTCCTCTTTTCTCTTTGTTTCTGCCTCGTTCCTTGCTTTTTGTCATTTCTTCCCACCGTGCTGGTCCATTCCCTGTAGGTATTTCCATAAAGCCTTACATACTTTCTCTTGGAATTGATACTTGGGTACATGTATCATTTGCATATTTGGCTCTAAGGAAATGTAATGTGCAGAAGCAACTTTAGGTAATTTAGGTCCGAAACAGCATTCAAGAAGATGACAAGCATTCTTACCGACAAATGCCTATCAATTAACTCAGAAAGAAGTCCTTGAATGTTATATAGAAGCAATACTCTTGTACGGATGCGAGGCGTGGACAGTCAGCTAGCAAAGCCAGAGCAGGATCGAGGCAGCCGAGATGTGGTTTCTCAGAGAATGTTGAGAATTCCATTGACAGCAAAGAAAACAAACTAGACAGTCTTGATGGAGGCAGACACAAGTAGATCACTCATAAGGAAGATTAGGAAAAAGACAAGCAACATTTATAGGCCATTTTATGAGGAAGGGGGATTTGGAGGCACCTGGTCACAATGGGAAAGCTGGAGGGAAAGAGAGCACCAGGTAGACCAGGGAGAAATGCTGGACGGACTTGCAGAGGGCTGGGGATGAGGAGGGTGGGGGAGATGCTGGGGGCAACGAGAGATAGAGATGGTTGGAAGTCCATGGTCGCCAACGCCATGCGGCAGGGCACCTTATGATGATGATATAGGCCAGTTTTTATGTACGTTTTAGAGTCCTTAGTTATGTTCATCTTCATATTCAGGTTTGAATTTTTGAAATCCTTGGTGATATACTGGACAGAGTGGTCGACGCCAGGGCATATTCTTTGATTATATGAAGCTGGCGGATAGGGTGAGGGAGTCAAAATGGTTAATTTATAGTAGGAGCTCAAGGGGCAAGTGCCTTCTACACTGGCGTTCGCCGCTACCGCAGCAATGTCTGTAACTCAGTGTTAAAAGTTTTGCTTTGCTAACGAGGCTGACAATGCAGGATGCTGGTGGACAGGGTCGGGAGTCAAAGGGTTAAGTTTGTTCAGCTGAGAGGTTGACCAAACGTGACTGGAACTGTAAGCACTACAAGCGTGACACGCCCAGGTATGTCACAATGAGACTGTTGCCTCTTGACCCCTGTATAGCAGGTTAAAGCAGATATGATAAGAAATCCTAAATTGGAACAAAAATTGGGAGAACACGACTATCAGTGGTGAGTGTCACTTTAATAGCATGCGCAAAGATAGCTTATATTGAAGTTATCAGTTTCCTAACATAGTCACACACACACACACACACACCCCACACACACACACACACACACACATACACACACACACACACACACACACACACACACATACGCACACACACACACACACACACACATCGCACACACGCTCACTTACGCACACACGCTCACACTCACACGCACAACACGCACGCACGCACACACACACACACACACACACACACACACACACACACACACACACACACACACACACACACACAAACCGTTCAACCTGTTCGCTTGAACGCGAGCAGTCACACTTGTTTTGGACTTCAAGAAACAGGCCTACACGCTCCTGTCTTTTTTCTGGTTACTACTTCAGTTGTATCGGAGCTTTCCTGTAAAAATAAGACAGGGAAATTTACAACTTTCGATCACTCAGAAAAAAAAAGTTCCTATAAAAAGAGATCATTTGGACAGACTTTCCCCAGGAGATCATCTCAGTAGATGACAGTTGGATGATCACTGATTCAGGCTACAGTATATACCACTTCAGGGTATGTAACGTGAGTAATCCTATCATTATTGTGTTTAGCGCTTTTGACTTTGAATGGGACAGGCGATTTGTTTTTCTTCTTTTGACGTTTGTGTGTTAACCGTGAAACATTGACGAATTCATGATAATATAGCTGAACAGTTGTATAGCGGCTTTCTTTAAAGCGCAAAGTGCTTTACAATATCCAACTTACCATAATTAAGTAATTATAAATACAAACGCACACGCACACCACACTACACACACATATGCGCGGTTGCAAGGATTCACATGCATGCATACATACAAACGCGCTCATGGACACACACACATACACACACACACACACACACACACACAACACACCACACACACACACACACACACACACACCACACACACACACACACACACACACACACACCCCACCACCACACACACACACCACACCCACAACACAACACCACATTTTGAAAGATTATCAGCAAATCATGAAGCTTGAAGATGTGGGCAATAATGAAAGAACTGTTGGAAAAGGAACGTTTTGAGACTGGATTTGAATGGAGGTAGGGAGTTTTGAGACTGGATTTGAATGGAGGTAGGGAGTTTTGAGACTGGATTTGAATGGAGGTAGGGAGTTTTGAGACTGGATTTGAATGGAGGTAGGGAGTTTTGAGACTGGATTTGAATGGAGGTAGGGAGTTTTGAGACTGGATTTGAATGGAGGTAGGGAGTTTTGAGACTGGATTTGAATGGAGGTAGGGAGTTTTGAGACTGGACTTGAATGGTGGTGGGGAGTTTTGAGACTGGACTTGAATGGGAAGAAGGAGTTTTGAGACTGGATTTGAATGGAAGAGGAGTTTTGAGACTGGATTTGAATGGCAGTAGGAAGTTTTAAGACGGGATTTGAATGGAGGTAGGGAGTTTTGAGACTGGATTTGAATGAAGATAGGGAGTTTTGAGACTCAATTTGAATGGAAGTATGGAGTTTTGAGACTGGATTTGATGGAGTTAGGGAGTTTTGAGACTGGATTTGAATGGAGGTAGGAAGTTTTTAGACTGGATTTGAATGGAGGTAGATACTTTTGAGACTGGATTTGAATGGATTTAGGAAGCTTTGAGACTGGATTTGAATCGAAGTAGGGAGTTTTGAGAATGCATTTGAATGGAGGTAAGGAGTTTTTAAGACTGGATTTAAATGGAGGTATGGATTTTTGAGTGTGGATTTCAATGAGGGTAATGAATTTTGAGTGGATGTGAATGCAGACAGGGAGGATAGAGTTACCTTTCTTCTTGGCAATAAATCATG
>JAPXFY010000026.1:14224667-14229667 GCA_030674185.1 Monoplex corrugatus | reverse complement strand
ACAAAATCATATCAACATTAACTATGCAGTAGCAATGACATAGCAAAATCATATCAACACTAACTATGCAGTAGCAATGACATAACAAAATCATATCAACACTAACTATACAGTAGCAATGACATAACAAAATCATATCAACATTAACTATGCAGTAGCAATGACATAACAAAATCATATCAACACTAACTATGCAGTAGCAATGACAACAAAATCATATCAACATTAACTATACAGTAGCATGACAACAAAATCATATCAACATTAACTATACAGAAGCAATGACATAACAAAATCATATCAACATTAACTATACAGTAGCAATGACATAACAAAATCATATCAACATTAACTATGCAGTAGCAATGACATAGCAACATCATATCAACATTAACTATGCAGTACAATGACATACAAAATCATATCAACATTAACTATACATGTACAATAGCAATGACATAACAAAATCATATCAACATTAACTATACAGTAGCAATGACATAACAAAATCATATCAACATTAACTATGCAGTAGCAATGACATAACAACATCATATCAACATTAACTATGCAGTACCAATGAATAACAAAATCATATCAACATTAACTATACATGTACAGTAGCAATGACATAGCAAAATCATATCAACATTAACTATACAGTAGCAATGACATAGCAAAATCATATCAACATTAACTATACAGTAGCAATGACATAGCAAAATCATATCAACATTAACTATACAGAAGCAATGACATAACAAAATCATGTCAACATTAACTATACAGTAGCAATGACGTATAATCATATCAACATTAACTATACAGTAGCAATGACATAGCAAAATCATATCAACATTAACTATACACGTAGCAATGACATAGCAAAATCATATCAACATTAACTATACAGTAGCAATGACATAGCAAAATCATATCAACATTAACTATTACAGTAGCAATGACATAACAAAATCATATCAACATTAACTATACAGTAGCAATAACATAACAAAATCATATCAACATTAACTATACAGTAGCAATGACATAACAAAATCATATCAACATTAACTATACAGAAGCAATGAAATAGCAACATCATATCAACATTAACTTTGCAGTAGCAATGACATAGCAACATCATATCAACATTAACTATACAGTAGCAATGACATAGCAACATCATATCAACATTAACTATGCAGTAGCAATGACATAGCAACATCATATCAACATTAACTATACAGTAGCAATGACATAGCAACATCATATCAACATTAACTATGCAGTAGCAATGACATAACATCATATCAACATTAACTATACAGTAGCAATGACATAGCAACATCATATCAACATTAACTATACAGTAGCAATGACATAGCAACATCATATCAACATTAACTATACAGTAGCAATGACATAACAACATCATATCAACATTAACTATACAGTAGCAATGACATAACAACATCATATCAACATTAACTATACAGTAGCAATGACATAGCAACATCATATCAACATTAACTATACAGTAGCAATGACATAGCAACATCATATCAACATTAACTATACAGTAGCAATGACATAGCAACATCATATCAACATTAACTATACAGTAGCAATGACATTGCAACATCATATCAACATTAACTATCAGTAGCAATGACATAGCAACATCATATCAACATTAACTATACAGTAGTCAATGACATAACAAATCATATCAACATTAACTTTTACAGTAGCAATGACATAACAACATATCAACATTAACTATACAGTAGCAATGACATAACAACATCATATCAACATTAACTATACAGTAGCAATGACATAACAACATCATATCAACATTAACTATACAGTAGCAATGACATAGCAAAATCATATCAACATTAACTATACAGTAGCAATGACATAACAAAATCATATCAACATTAACTATACAGTAGCAATGACATAACAAAATCATATCAACATTAACTATACAATAGCAATGACATAACAAAATCATATCAACATTAACTATACAATAGCAATGACATAACAAAATCATATCAACATTAACTATACAGTAGCAATGACATAACAAATCATATCAACATTAACTATACAATAGCAACATCTGATAATAAATGAAAAAAAAAAAAAAGAAAAAGGCAAGAGCTACATGTATAGTACAGCTTGGTACCAGTTATGTCGTATGAGTTTTCCGGAACAAAGCTGAGAACATCATACAAGCCAGCCCGCCTTAGGGACTCCAGTTTCCTATTTCTGTCAAGAGTTTGGAATTTGTTCAAGAGGGTATCATCGCACTCGGACCGTTCCATATGCGCTCCACTCAAATCTGCCAGCAATTAACAGGGCAAACTTTCTGAGCATGCTCAAAACTCTGTTCTGAAAAAAAAAAATCGGCCCTCTCGAGGGTCGAACCCACAACCCCTGCATTATGAGCATGATACTCTTACACCTGAGCTCATAGGCCACTTTTGGCCAGGCTTGCTACCTTTGCCTTTTCTTCCCTGGAAGATGAGGCTACTGCAACCAGTCGCCGTGGTGTAGTGGTTAACGCAACGGACTACCGACTGGAAGGTTGTGGGTTCGAATCCCCATCAGTCCCTTCAAAAATAAATCATTGTGGTTTTTTTCGGCTCTAACCGGCTCCTACCCAGAGTTGAGCGTGCTGTGGGTTCAGTGGGAAGACTGGGACCACACAGACGAGTCTCACCCATTTCACCGATGCATCATTGAGGGTGCTGCTCAAATCTTCTGACCAGCCCCGCAGGTGTCTGTTTCACTCGGGCCTGGTTGACGCCAGGATATATTACGATAGTAAGCGTAGTGTACAGCCTTGTCACGCAGTCTCAGTCCTAGGTGAAACTCCATAGCATTATGATTATCATCCTCATCGACATCATCATCGCATCGTAAAAAAAAAAAAAAATGTGCCAGCTTCTGTGGCCATTAAGGTGGCGTAGAAAATGGAACGAAAAATAAGTGAGCACAAAGGCAACCTCCATGACTTCGACGGTCCTAGAACAAAAAACAAACAAACAAACAAACAACAAACAACAAACAAACAAACAAACAAAAAACAAAGGAAAAAAACGTCTATTGCAAGGTAGCGGGATTTTTGTAGGTCAGTGTCCCCGTCGACTTTAAGATTAGCCCATCTGTTCTATGAAAGATCGTGTTTTTCATCCACTATTATACTACAGAAATTTGAGCACCTAGTCACAGCAGGAAAGTCGGAGGGAAAAAAGAGAACCAGGCTGACCCAGGGAGAAAAATATTGGACAAATTTGCGGAATGGATGACGACAGAAAGGATGGGTGATATACTTGCAGCAGAAAAAGGTAGATTCGTATGGAGTGCCATGATTGCCAACGCCATGCGGCAGGACGCAGGATGATGTTGACGACGACGACAACGACGACGACGACGATGACAATGATGATAAAATGATGACAATGATGATGATGATGATGACAATGACGATGAATGATGATGGTGATTATGATCATTGTACAATTGTTTTGTATTTCAGGTGACCCATTGGCAGTCGCCGAAGTTTTTCGCCTACTTCCCAACCGCTTCGTCTTACCCTTCCATGTTGGCCGACATGTTGTGCAACGCCATTGGCTGCATTGGTTTCACGTGGGTCAGTCACGTGACTTGATGTTTTTTCCTATGTACTGGTCATATGAACTGAGGACACTACTGATGTAGAAAAGAAACCACACGCATGCACTTACACACACACCAGCTCGTGCGCACGCACACACACACACACACACACACGCACACACACACATACACACACACGCGTGCGCACACACACATACACATAAACAGTCACAGATACACTCCCATAAACACATTCACAGATACACAGGCCCACAAAGCACGCTCGGTCGCTCACACACACTCATACACCCACAGACATACACACAAAGACATGCACACATATCTATGTATCTGTATCTACATCTGTCTATTTCTATCTATCTGTCTATCTATCTATCTATCTATCTATCTATCTATCTATCTATCTATCTAGCTATCTACTATTATCTATCTATCTATCCATCTACACATAAATGTACATATATACATATGTATACATATATGTATATATATACACATATATATACACATGTATATATCTGTAAAAATATCAAAAGAGGAGTCAGACAAGGTTGTGTTTTGTCACCAGATCTGTTTTAACTTTACAGCGAAAACATCTTGAGAAACTTTGAGAAAGACCCTGGATTAAAGGTTGGAGGAAAAATGATAAACAACATTCGATACGCAGATGACACCGTGCCAATTTAAGAAAATGAAAAGGACCTACAAAACCTTGTGAATATGATAGAAATAGAAAGCAAAGGTAAGGGGTTGGAACTAAACAGCAAGAAGACTGAAGTCATGGTGATCAGAAACAAATATGAAGTCCCCTCATGCAAAATAACAGCAAACGGCACAACCTTGAGACAGGTTGATAAGTTTAAATACCTGGGAACGATCATTTCACCAGACGGCAGATACACATCAGAAATAGCCAACAGAGTCGGCCAAGCCAAAACAGCATTCAAGAAGATGAAAAGCATTCTTACCAACAAATGCCTATCAATTAACATCAGGAAGAGAGTTCTTGAATGTTACATAGAACCGATAATGTTATACGGTTGTGAGGCGTAGACAGTCAACAAGCAAAGCCAGAATAAGATTGAGGCAGCCGAGATGTGGTTTCTGAGAAGAATGTTGAGAGTTCCATAGACAGCAAAGAAAACAAACGAGACAGTCTTGATGGAGGCAGACACAAGAAGATCATTGATAAGGAAGATTAGGAAAAGACAGACAAGATTTATAGGCCGTTTTATGAGGAAAGGGGAATTGGAGCACTTGGTCACAACAAAAAACCTGGAGGGAAAGAGAGCACCAAGTAGACCCAGGGAGAAGACATTGGATGGACTTACAGAGTGGCTGAA
>JAPXFY010000026.1:14199667-14219667 GCA_030674185.1 Monoplex corrugatus | reverse complement strand
ATACCTATGTATATATGTACCTATGTATGTATGTGTGTACCTATGTATGTATGTGTGTACCTATGTATGTATGTGTGTACCTATATATGTGTGTACCTATGCATGTGTGTACCTATGTATGTGTGTGTATGTATGTGTGTATGTGTGTGTATGTATGTATGTATGTATGGATGTATGTATGTATGTATGTTTGTACCTATGTATGTGTGTACCTATGTATGTGTGTACCTATGTATGTGTACCTATGTATGTGTGTACCTATGTATGTGTGTGTACCTATGTATGTGTGTACCTATGTATGTATCCCGCCTATCTTTCTCGCAGTCTCTGCCTTTCTCCCATCCTTCTTTCGAGCACGTTGAAGTATCTTTCCAATCCACCCCTCACCCCATCACCTTCTCCTGTGTCTATCGACCTCCACCAAGCTCTGCCAACAAGCTCACCAGATCCATGTTTCTCTCTGACTTTGACCAACTACTTGATTACTACTGCCTCTTATCTGGAAATCTCATCATTCTAGGTGACATCAATGTCCACTACGACAACACTCACCGTTATGACACAAGACATATCAACTCTCTGTTCAATCACAATATGACACAACATATTTCTGAACCAACCCATCCAAAAGGTCACATTCTTGACTGGATCATTTCTCGTGATCACCACAATTCAGCTACTGACAACTGCCTAGTTCTTTCTACCCGTCTAACTTCAGCCCTTCCATCTGACCACTCTGCAATTCTCTGTTCTCTTGACATTTCTCCTCCTTCCCGTACCACACGCACAGTGACTCGACGCAATCTCAAATCTATTGACCTCTCCACATTTTCATCTGATGCCTCCTGCCTCCTTTCTGAAAAGTCACATAACCTTGCCGATGAATTCTATACTACTCTCCACCATCTTCTGGACACTCATGCTCCAGCCACAACCCGTCTTTTACCTGACCGCCCCCTTACCCCCTGGCTCACTCATGAGATTGCCTGTGCAAAACGTGCCCGCCGCAGAGCAGAGCGCCGCTGGCGCAAATCCAAACTCACTGTACATAGGCAACTTTTCCAAGCCTCTAAAACAAAAGTATCCACCCTCATTGCATCTGCAAAAACAAGCTATTTCCAAACCAAAATCCTGAATGCCTCTTCTTCAAGAGAACTCTTTACAACCATGAATCATCTCCTTGGCACACGAAACGATTTACCTCTCCCAACAAAACACACAAATGAAGAACTCTCATCTGTATTCTCCAAGTATTTCACCACCAAAATACAAACTCTTCGTGACAGGCTAGACAGGACACCCTGTCAACCATGCCCACCTGACCCTTCCTTCTCTGACACATCTCTTACTACTTTTACCCCAGTCTCACAAGAAGAAATTCTCAACACAATCAGATCGATGTCGTTCAAAACCTGCGAACTGGATCCTCTTCCAGGTTCTCTCTACTCTGACTGTCTCCCTACTCTCCTCCCATTAATCACTGACATCATCAACACTTCTCTTCAAACTGGAACTGTCCTAGATTCTTTCAAGTCTGCTATTGTTCACCCTCTCCTCAAGAAATACAATTTAGACCCAAATGAACTGAAAAATTACCGGCCTATCTCTAATCTTTCTTGTCAAAACTC
The DNA here is from genome assembly GCA_030674185.1 of Monoplex corrugatus. Classification (NCBI taxonomy): domain Eukaryota; kingdom Metazoa; phylum Mollusca; class Gastropoda; order Littorinimorpha; family Ranellidae; genus Monoplex; species Monoplex corrugatus. Next base: position 14,218,039 of record JAPXFY010000026.1, on the reverse strand, counting down.
ATCGAAAAAGTTGTCCTCAACCAGCTGAACTCTCACTTGTCTGCCAACAATCTCCTCAATCCTTTCCAGTCAGCCTACCGCCATTGCCATATCACTGAAACTGCCCTGCTACACATTCTCAACAATCTCCTCCTTGCAACTGATACTGGCAAAGTCTCTCTCCTCACACCCCTTGATCTGTCTGCAGCCTTTGACACCATTGATCATGGTATTCTCCTTTCTAGACTTCATCATACTTTTGGCATCTCTGACATTGCTCTCTCCTGGTTCACTTCATATCTATCAAACAGAAAACAAACTGTTCTCATTAATGGCACTTACTCTCAACCTGCATACCTGACCTGTGGTGTTCCACAAGGATCTGTCCTTGGCCCTGTTCTTTTCACTCTTTACACCTCCCCCCTGTCTACCATCATCAACTCCCACTCTATAAAACACCACTTCTATGCTGATGACACCCAACTTCTAGACAGTGACTCACCAGACAATATACAGCGCCTCTTGACTCGCACCACTGAGTGTTACTCGGACATTAAGAACTGAATGACGTTCAACAAACTTCAGCTTAATGACGACAAGACAGAAGCTATCCTCATTGGCACCCGTCAGAAACTTTCTCAGCTGCCTCCTCTTTCTCTCCCATTTATGTAACACATCAGTCCCAATTTCTGATTCAGCTAAAAACCTTGGTGTCTGCATTGACTCTACCCTCTCCATGAACAACTTTGTTTCTCAAACTGCCAGATCTTGCTATCACCTCCATCGTATAAGCCTGACCAGGAAGTATCTCTCTGTGGAAACAACTGCAAAACTCGTTCTCTCCTTCATAATGTCTCGCATTGACTATTGCAATTCACTCCTGTCTGGTCTTCCTGCCTCCACCATTCACATCCTACAGCGCATTCAAAACAATGCTGCACGCCTTGTACTAAAAAAGAAAAAAGCTGACCACATATCTCCTCTCCTGGCACAACTTCACTGGCTCCCTGTATCAAAGCGCATTCAGTACAAACTAGACACCATGTGCTACAAAAGCCTCAATAACGCAGCCCCCGGTTACCTGTCAAGCCTACTTGAGATCTATGTTCCCTCACGTACCCTCCGCTCTGCCTCTGATCCTCTGACTTTTCGCTTTCCACGCACTAAGCTCAATACCTATGGTCCACGAGCCTTCTCTGTTTCTGGTCCACTCTCCTGGAACAAACTTCCTCTCTCAGTCCGTCAGCAACCTACTTTGTCTCCTTCAAGTCCGCTCTCAAAACTCACCTTTTCTCCTCCGCATAAAATCCTAACCTCACTCAACCCCCCCCCCCCCTCTGCAGCCTGTCTCCGCTCGGAGGGGAATCACATGGTTATAATATATAATTGTATATGCTATGCTCTCTATAATTTTCCATTGCTTTTATTCTTGCTTTCATTGCTTTTATTCTTTCTCCCCATTTATAGCCATGCGTGCGTGTGTGTGTGTGTGTGTGCGTGCGTGTGTGTGCGTGCGTGCGTGCGTGCGTGCGTGTGTGTCTGCTTCAGCGCTTAGATTTGATTTTATCAAGATTTTGCGCTATATAAATATTGTAATTATTATTATTATTATTATTATAACCCACAATCAACGAACGAACGAACGAACGAACGAACGAACGAACGAACCAACCAAGCAACCAAGCAACCAAGCAACCAAGCAACCAAGCAACCAAGCAACGAACGAACGAACGAACGAACGAACGAACGAACGAACGAACGAACGAACGATCGAACGAACGAACGAACGATCGAACCAAGCAAGCAAGCAAGCAAGCAAGCAAGCAACCGACCCACCCACCCACCCACCCACCCACCAACCAACCACCCAACAACCCAACCACCCAACCACCCAACCACCCAACCACCCAACCAACCAACCAACCAACCAACCAACCAACCAACCAGCCAAGCAAGCAAGCAAGCAGGCAAACAAGGAAGCAAGCTAGCAAACAAACAAACAAACAACAATCCAGCCAATCAACCAAGCAACCAACCCAAGCAACCAACCAAGCAACCAAGCAACCAAGCAACCGACCAAAACAAATAAACACAGGAAAAACATCAAGGAAACAGGAAATACTGTAGACCACCCGAGGTTCGAACCCACACCCCAGCCTTATCAACACGACACTCAAACCAACAGAACCAACGGGGCCAAGAACAAAACTGGCCCATCTCAAGAGTGATCTTACGACCCTCCCGTCAAAATGGAATCACCTTCATCCTCTTCCAGCAGAAGAAACATCCACTTTCAAGAGAAAGGGAAAAAGCATTGAGCGCCGAGAACAATGCACTGTCTTTGGAGCGTCTTTATGCATGGGAGACAACCCGCTATAAATGTAAACATTACCTTAAACGCGATACCCTCCCTTGTATCAGTGCTTGCGAAACATCGTACCGCGACTTTATAAAAATACAAACTACGTATTCCCAACATCCAGGAAACAGCCGATGAAACATCCCGTGTTGTGTAGTATGTACGATCTCTTCGTAATTCTTAGTGACCTCGTTAGCTAAGACAGTCAGAGTGCAGAGTTTAGTTAACAAGAATTTCTGCAAGAGAATGGAGAAGAGTGGCAGAACGGTTCAGACATTCGCCTGCCAATAACAAAACTCGAGGTTCCACAGTTCGCTCCCCGTACAGGCCTCGACTTTTCTCCTCAGTATGACCGGAAAATCGAATTGAAGGTCTAGTCCTTCAGAAGGGGACGAAAAACGAGTCGGACCGGTGTGCCTTCTGGCTTTGCACGCTAAAGATCCCATGGCAGTTGAAAAATCGTAAAGAGGAGGGCATTGCCTGGCGGCCTTGGTAAAAATCATTGGAGATATAGATTGATTTCCCAGGTCCTACCCCTTGAAGACCAATTAGCCTTCTTGGTTTTACAAAAAGTGAATATGAATTTGAATCGAGGGAGAGGGGATGGGCGCCGCCCTCGTGGTGTTGGCGCCGGGAAAAGTTGAGGTCTCTGCCACCTCACTCCCTTTCGACATCAGGGTTAAGGAACTATCTAGGTAGGACCTCAGAACCCGGCCAGGTCATGGGTTTATGTGCAAGCTTAAAGCTTGTGTCGTGATCATTCTGGATCTTATCCATCACATGGCCCCAGTGACGTATGTGCATATGGAATTCATTACGAGCGCGGAGACGTCATCTTGAGAAATTCAAACTGAAACTGAAACTGAAACTCTGCAACGGATAACTTCCCACAAGTCTCAATCATATATTTTTTATCGTCCACTTACGTGTTTTCATTGCACGGGTATTGTACCATACATACTTTTTGAACTGAGGACAAAACTTTCCAGGCAAGATGAAAACCAAGAGCCTCAGTAATACTTTGTTTTTGTATGTGTTTGCATCAGTTTTTATGATTTGCTCATTTTTCCATTCCTCAGGGTACCGCCAGTGAAGCCACCCTGATGTGTCTCTTGTCCGCCCGCACCCTGTTCTTCAAGAGAGAGAGGGAGAAGAACAAGGACATGACCATGGGCCAGTTGGTGGACAAGCTGGTGGCCTATTGCTCTGACCAGGTGTGTGCGTGTGTGTGTGTGTGTGTGTGTGTGTGTGTGTGTGTGTGTGTGTGTGTGTGTGTGTGTTGTGTTGTATGTGTGTGTGTGGGTGGGGGTGGGGGTGTTTGTTGTGTTGTGTGTTTGTGTGTGCGAGTGTGTGTGTGTGTGTGTTTGTGTGTGTGTGTGTGTGTGTGTGTGTGTGTGTGTGTGTGTGTGTGTGTGTGTGTGTGTGTAAGTATGTATGTATGTATATACATATATATATGTATGTATGTATGTATGTATATATGTATGTGTATATGTTTATATATATATATGTGTGTGTGTGTGTGTGTGTGTGTGTGTATGTGTGTGTGTGTGTGTGTATGTGTATGATAATAAGACAGAGCCGTCTTCGTTTCAGTCCCATTCGTCAGTGGAGAGAGCAGGGCTGATTGGCCTTGTGCGCATGCGCAAGTTGGAGACGGATGCGAAGGGGTCTCTACGGGGAGAGACCCTGAAGGCGGCCATCTTGGAGGACAAGAACAAAGGACTACTGCCCTTCTTTGTGAGTCTGTTTCTCTGTCTGTTTCTCTGTCTGTTTCTTTGTTTGTCTGTTTGTCTGTCTGTCTGTCTGTCTGTCTGCCTGTCTGTTTATCTGTCTGCCTGACTGTTTCTCTCTGTCTGTTTGTTTTTCTAATTCTCTGTCTGTCTGTTTCTTTGTCTGACTGTTTGTCCGTCTGTCTGTTTGTCTGTCTGTCTGTCTATTTATCTCACTATCTGTTTCTCTGTCTGTCTGTTTGTCTGTTTCTTTGTCTGTCTGTTTCTCTGTCTGTCTGTTTCTCTGTCTGTCTGTTTGTCTGTCTCTCTGTTTCTCTGTCTGTCTGTTTGTCTGTCTGTTTATCTGTCTGTTTGTCTGTCTGTTTGTTTCTCTGTCTCTTTGTCTGTCTGCCTGTTTCTCTGTCTGTCTGTTTCTCTGTCTGTTTGCTGTCTGTCTGTTTGTCTGTCTGTTTCTCTGTTTGTCTGTCTGTCGGTTTGTCTGTCTGTCTGTTTGTCTGTCTGTATGTTTGTCTGACTGTCTGTTTGTCTGTCCGTTTGTCTGTCTGTTTGTCTGTCTGTTTCTCTATCTGTCTGTTTCTCTGTTGTTTTCTCTGTCTGTCTGTTTCTCTGTCTGTCTGTCTGTTTATCTGTCTGTCTGTCTGTTTCCCTGTCTGACTGTCTGTTTCTCTGTCTGCCTGTTTGTCTGTTTCTCTGTCTGATTGTCTGTATGACTGTCTGTTTCTCTGTCTGTCTGTCTGTTTCTCTGTCTGCCTGTTTGTCTGTTTTTCTGTCTGACTGTCTGTATGACTGTCTGTTTCTCTGTCTGACTGTTTGTCTGTCTGTCTGTTTCTCTGTCTGACTGTCTGTATGACTGTCTGTTTCTCTGTTTGTCTGTCTGTCTGTTTCTCTGTCTGCCTATTTCTCTGTTTGTCTGTCTTTCTATTTGTCTGTCTCCCTCCTCTCTCTTCCCCCTCTCTCTCTATGTGTGTGTGTGTGAGTGTGTGTGTGTGTGTGTGTTTTGTGAGTATGTCTCCTCTCTCTCTCTCTCTCTTTCTTTCTCTCCCTCTCTCTGTCTCTCTCCGTCTCTCTCTGTCCCTCTCTGTCTGTCTATCTGTCTGTCTGTCTGTCTGTCTGTTTCTCTCTCTGTGTGTCTCTCTCTACTCTATCTCTGTCCATTTCTGAGTGTATGTGCGTGCATCACATTGATTTTGTTAATAATTTATATAATTACTTAATTTGGTAAATTGAACGTAATTGTGTGGTTGAGAATTTGCCTTCACGTAAATGCTCGCAAGAGCACACCATTAGCCTTGAACTTGTTGTTGCTCCGTGCTTTTTTTTTCTTTTTTTTTTCCCATTATTATGTTCATGGATTGAATGACATTCTTTTGACAACCATTTTTTTGCTTTAACCCTTTGATTCCCTCACCCTATCCACAAACTGCAAAAACTTAACCCTTTGACTCCCTCACCCTATCCACCAACAGCAAAACCTTAACCCTTTGACTCCCTCACCCTATCTACCACTCAAAAACTTAACCCTTTGACCCCCTCACCCTATCCACCAACTGCAAAAACTTAACCCTTTGACTCCCCTCATCATCCTATCCATCAGCTTTTAACCCTTTGACTCCCTCACTCTATCCACCAACTGCAAACAAACTTAACCCTTTGACTCCTTCGTCACCCTATCCACAAGCTTCAAGCAGAAAGCTGGTAGATAGGGTGAGGGAATCAAAGGGTGGTGGAACTTTTTGCTTTTGCTAGTATGGTTGACAGCGCAGGATGCTGGTGGACAGGGTGCGGGAATCAAAAGGGTTAATCAATGTTATCTTACACTGTATGCTGGTGGGGGGAGGGAGGGGGGCGGGCCCGGGCCCAGCAGCATAATTAGGTGTTCATATCGGCGTCAGACAATGCTAGCTTCCTCTACATGCAGAGGATTGTGACCTTGGCTCCACCAATACGTTCGTCACATTGTAAGTTTTTGCCTTTTGTTTTCAGTTGTGTGCAACCTCGGGTACCACCACATCCTGTGCTTTTGACAGCTTGAAAGAGCTGGGGCCTGTGTGTAAGTAATAATAATAATAGTATTAATAATAATAATATTAATGATAATAATATTAATGATAATAATAATAATAATGATAATAATAATATCAATAATAATAATAATAATAATAATATCAATGATAATAATAATAATAATAATAATAATAACAATAATAATGATAATAATAATAATAATATCAATGATAATAATAATATAATAATAATAATATTAATGATAATAATAATAATAATATAATATAATGTAATATAATAATAATAATAATAATAATAATAATAATAATAATAATAATAATATAATATAATAATAATAATATAATATAATATAATACGATATAATATAATATAATATAATATAATATAATATAATATAATATAATATAATATTATTATAATATAATATAATATAATATAATATAATATAATATAATATAACATGGGACAGTGCACTCCAAAGAAGTCTCAGCTGGAACGATATGTGGCACATGGCTCCTCTAAGGATAAGCTTCCTCCTCAGATCTGTATATGACCTGCTCCCCTCGAATGCAAACTTAGTGAAATGGGGGAAAGCAGATGACCCAGCATGTCCGCTCTGTCAGAAGAAACAAACAGTGGAACATGTCCTAAGCTCTTGCAAAGTAGCGCTAGCCCAAGGAAGGTATACATGGAGGCCCAACCAAGTTCTGAATGTGATCACAGACGTGGTTAGCGAAAAAACCATGATCCCAAACGCACCAATTGCTATGACAACGTTCTACAAAGCAGGAGGGAAACAGGTCTGGCCCGAAATTGCTATGACAACCAGCACATTGCCAAAGGGTCTTCTGGATGGAGCAGTCGACTGGGAGTGTACAGCAGACCTCCCAGAGTGGAGAAATTACCCAGATGTCATCAGCAAGACAGGCATGAGACCAGACATCGCTCTCCACTCTGACTCCTCGAAACAAGTGATTCTGATAGAACTCACTGTGCCATACGAAAGCAGAATGGAAGAAGCACATATTTACAAGACCGAAAAATACGCCGGTCTTGCCAGCACCCTGAAGAAAGCAGGTCTGCGGGTCAAAATCTTCGCCATAGAGGTCGGGGCAAGAGGGTTTGTGGGCACCTCCGCTTATGATCTCATGAAACAACTCGCCATTTCTGGGAAGAAGAGGACTAGAGCCCTTAAAGCGATGGCAGAGGCAGCAGAAAGGAGCTCAAGCTGGATCTGGGCAAGGAGGAACCAAAGTGAACTTCATAAGGAATAAATTCCCTACAGATGATGTGTGCCCCGTTAGCACATTGGTAAAACCGCGTACCGCAGTTTTGAAGCGCAGAATCGCCCAGGTTCGCTCCCCGGCGTGGGGAAAAAAATAGACAACAGTAGAAGGGCATCCAGGAGTCATGACCTGGATGTGGCCCGGCCCCCGGAGAGTGTAAGGAGTTCAGGGCCGAAACACTTGTCTAAAGGGGGTTACTTCTCTGAAGACCTTCTGTTGTCTAGCTCTCCCTAGAGTTTCTTTCTACCTAATATAATAATAATAATATAATGATAATAATAATAATAATAATAATAATAATAATAATAATAATAAATCACTTTTATATAGCGCTATTCTCCTACACATAGGTAAAGACTCACTGCGCTTTACATTAATTAGTTCATTATTCCAGATCAGCCCTATGCGTAGTGGTCGATTATACTAACTCCCACCCCTAGGGAAATTGAAACTGAAGCCTAGTCTCCCCCCCCCCCAGCACACACACTAGCACATCTGTTGCAAGCAAGTACTAATATATACATTACTGAATCAGAAAAGATAAAAAATCATGTTTCATTACTGGTAGTATTTATCAAAAAGATGAGTTTTGAGCCCCCCCCCCCCTCCCTTGAAAGAACAGAGAGATGATGAACAGCGGAGATGATGTAGACATAAGTTTAAAGGAATTTTTTTTTTTACTGACATCCATGTATGCATAGTACGTCAATATTGTCAGTGCTGACACAATCCGAGTGAGGAACATTCCCGAACGCATGAAGTCAACATGGTGTATGAAGTTGTTTTTTTTTTACCCTTGTGGGGATGCCGGTTTTTTTTAAAATATAAATAGCATCCTCACCTTCTGGAAATACCCACTGTACCCCTCTCCCGGTCACAACGGGAAAGCTGGAGGGAAAGAGAGCACCAGGTAGACCCAGGGAGAAGATACTAGACGGACTTGCAGAGTGGCTGAAGACAAAGAGGGTGGAAGAGATGCTTGAGGCAACAAGAGATAGAGACAGATGGAAGGTCATGATCGCCAACGCTATGCGGCAAGGCACCTGATGATGATAATGACCCCCCTCCTCCCCCCCCACACACACTTTCTAGAAATTGTGTGCTAGATATGCACTCTTCTCTGTCACTTTTTTTTCTTATATTCTTTCCTCCTTTGCTTTCTGTCATCATTTCCTATATTTTCTGCCTTGCTGGTCCATTCAGCTGTAAGTGTTCTATAAAGTCTTACTTACTTTCTCTTAGGATTGATGATTGGGTACATGTATTGACTGCATGTTTGGCTCTAAGGAAATGTGCTGTACAGGAGCAATTTTAGGTAATGTCATCATCATCATCATCAGGTGCCCTGCTGCATTGCGTTGGCGATCATGGGCTTCCATCTGTCTCTATCTCTTGTTGCCCCAAGCATCTCCCCCACCCTCCTCGTCCCCAGCCACTCTGCAAGTCCGTCCAGCATTTTCTCCCTGGGTCTACCTGGTGCTCTCTTTCCCTCCAGCTTTCCTGTTGTGACCAGGTGCTCCAAATCCACCTTCCTCATAAAATGGCCTATAAATGTTGCCTGTCTTTTCCTAATCTTCCTTATGAGTGATCTACTTGTGTCTGCCTCCATCAAGACTGTCTCGTTTGTTTTCTTTGCTGTCCATGGAACTCTCAACATTCTTCTGCGAAACCACATCTCGGCTGCCTCAATCTTGTTCTGGCTTTGCTTGTTGACTGTCCACGCCCCGCATCCGTACAACAGTATTGGTTCTATAAAACATTCAAGAACTCTCTTCCTGATGTTAATTGACAGGCATTTTTTGGTAAGAATGCTCGTCATCTTCCTGAATGCTGTTTTGGCTTGGCCGATTCTGCCGGCTATTTCTGATGTGCATCTGCCTTCTGGTGAGATGATCGTTCCCAGGTATTTGAATTTATCAAGGTAATGTAGGCCACTTTTTATGCTTGCTTTAATGTCCTTAGTTACGTTCATATTTGTATTTAGGTTTGTTTATTTCTTTTTGAAATCCTCTGGTGATAAGTTGGTCGGAATGGTCAACGGCAGGGGCATATCGTTAGATTACGTGCCCGAATGTGTTGGTATGTGTACTTAATTTTCTTTTTCTCCAGAGTTTTCTTTCCATCCAGATGTTGTGTACATTTTGAAATGATTAAAACCCTGATACGGCTCCGTGCGGTCGGCTGGGTTTTAAACGATAAGAAGAAGCCATAGTGTGGTGGGCTTTTTGTGACTGACTCTCCCGTCGCTCGATCTGATGGATGAGTAGGCATACTGGCCTTCAGAGCTTGATGTGGGTCCTCATGTGGGACAGATGACTAATCCTGCGTGCATGTGGACTTCTTAAAACCTGTTCAATGCTTCCGACCGAATATTCGGTCGGAAGAAATATACACCTCCAGTGCCACTTACCGAATATTCGGTCGGCGACCTTTCCCTACTTTTAGCCAGAAAATCCCAACACTTCCAGTGACGTGTGAGATATAAATGGAATTGTCAGGATTCCCTCTATAAATAGATGCTAATTATGTATGAATTGTGAATATACTAAAAATAGAAAGCAAAGGTAAGTGGTTGGAACTAAACAGCAGGAAGACTGAAGTCATGGTGATCAGTAAAAAACATGAAATCCCCTCATGCAAAATAACAGCAAATGGCACAACCTTGACACAGGTTAATAAGTTCAAATACCTGGGAGCGGTCATTTCATCAGACGGCAGATGCACATCGGAAATAGCTGGCAGAATCGGCCAAGCCAAAACAGCATTCAAGAAGATGACAAGCATTCTTACCAACAAATGCCTATCGATTAACATCAGAAAGAGAGTCCTTGAATGTTATATAGAACCAATACTGTTGTACGGATGCGAGGCGTGGACAGTCAGCAAGCAAAGCCAGAGCAAGATTGAGCGGCCGAGATGTGGTTTCTCAGAAGAATGTTGAGAGTTCCATGGACAGCAAAGAAAACAAACGAGACAGTCTTGATGGAAGCAGACACAAGTAGATCACTCATAAGGAAGATTAGGAAAAGAAGGCAACATTTATAGGCCATTTTATGAGGAAAGGGGATTTGGAGCACCTGGTCACAACGGGAAAGCTGGAGGGAAAGAGAGCGTCACGTAGACCCAGGGAGAGAATGCTGGACGGACTTGCAGAGTGGCTGGGGATGAGGAGAGTGGGGGAGATGCTAGGAGCAACGAGAGATAGAGATGGTTGGAAGTCCATGGTCGCCAACGCCATGCGGCAGGGCACCTGATGATGATGATGAATTATGTATGCGTGACGTTTTACGGTCTTTTCCGCCCGTGCGATTGAAAAGGTGACCCCCTATCATTCAGCGACTGCAAACAATGGCGGACGAACTCGCTTCAACACCGAGCGTCGATTGGACCCGAAAAACAACTTATACAGCAAAAGAAGTTGAAGAAATCATTACTTGTGGAGCTGATTCTGATTTGCAGTCTGTTGATTCACTCGATAAGAGTGAAAATGACGATAATCTGGCGCATGCAGGCGATATTTCGATGTTGATGTCCGAAGTCGGACTTGACCCAGATAACAGTCGGAGTGACATTACTAGCACTGGCAATCGTAAAAACGAAAGTACTGCTACTCCTGGTGTGCTGTAAAGTATACTAAACAAGAAAACGTATAGTGTTGTTGGGTTTTCTGGGCTGGATGAAGAGATATGATTTTTTTTTTAGTTTAAGTCAAAACGTTTAAACGTGGCACAGGCGATTTATCTCTTTATTAAAAATTTACACTTTGGCACCGAAAGGGCGCCGCACGGGAAAGAATCCTGTGACAATGGGTTTTTCTTCTAGCTGTCATTTTTCTGTTGCATAGTAGTTGTTCTGCGCTGTTTCAAACGTGACTTAAGTCCAAGTTCGTACTGCTTATAGCCGGCCCAGCCGACTACCAGAACCATATCAGGGCTAACAAAGCGACAACCAGGTTAAGATAACAGACAACAGTTCAAAACCATGCTCACCATTAACCATACAAGTCTAAATTGCAATTACATGTAAAGAAAACCACACTCAGACAGTAAAATCATATCCGGTGAAATCTATTGATCTCTTGTTAAAAACTGGAAAATTGCTTCAGTAGGGGTGGGGGGTGGGGGGGCGTCTCGGAAAAGGTTCTTTAAAACCCTTAGCTGTTCACAAAGCCGGTAACCGCCCTGCGGAAAAATGTGCCGATCCGTTCGTAGCGGTTGAGATCGCCCGACCTTTTCCGGCACGTGTGTGGGGAATTTCCATCACTACTGGCCTTGCTGTCTTATCGCGCGTGTGGCTAGAATCTTGGTCAGTCTCGCGTTGAATGTTCTAAAAATAGTACGAGCATTCTGGGGTGCAAGGAACTTTCCATTCACTACTGAAAGAATTTGTGCTGACGCTGTGCTACATTCGAATGCGAATACTAGGAGCGAGCTTTACATCTAGCAGTGCAAATGCGAAAGGGATAAAAATTATTAATTAATAAATTAATAATTAAGGAGTCTGCCATGTAATGCTTATGTCTCACATCGTACAAGTCCCAGCAATCAAGCGATGAAGAAGGTGACTGGCTTCCCGTATGCACAGCTGTCGTAACACGCTCTGTTGTGAGCAATTTCAATTTCTTGAGTTCCCACCTAGATAGTTCCATAACTCTGGGGTCATAGGGAAGTGAGTTCCATAACTCCGGGGTCGTAGGGGAGTGAGTTCCATAACTCTGGGGTCGTAGTGGAGTGAGTTCCACATATCTGGGGTCGTAGTGGAGTGAGTTCCACATATCTGGGGTCGTAGTGGAGTGAGTTCCAAATCTCTGGGGTCGTAGTGGAGTGAGTTCCACATCACTGGGATCGTAGTGGAGTGAGTTCCACATCTCTGGGATCGTAGTGGAGTGAGTTCCAAATCTCTGGGGTCGTAGGGGAGTGAGTTCCACATCTCTGGAGTCGTAGTGGAGTGAGTTCCATAACTCTGGGGTCGTAGGGGAGTGAGTTCCAAATCTCTGGGGTCGTAGGGGAGTGAGTTCCAAATCTCTGGGGTCGTAGGGGAGTGAGTTCCACATCTCTGGGGTCGTAGTGGAGTTAGTTCCAAATCTCTGGGGTCGTAGGGGAGTGAATTCCATAATTCTGGGGTCGTAGGGGAGTGAGTTCCAAATCTCTGGGGTCGTAGGGGAATGAGTTCCACATCTCTGGGGTCGTAGGGGAATGAGTTCCACATCTCTGGGGTCGTAGGGGAGTGAGTTCCAAATCTCTGGAGTCGTAGGGGAGTGAGTTCCAAATCTCTGGGGTCGTAGGGGAGTGAGTTCCAAATCTCTGGGGTCGTAGGGAGTGAGTTCCAAATCTCTGGGATCGTAGGGGAATGAGTTCCACATCTCTGGGGTCGTAGTGGAGTGAGTTCCAAATCTCTGGGGTCGTAGGGGAGTGAGTTCCATAATTCTGGGGTCGTAGGGGAGTGAGTTCCATAACTCGGGGTCATAGGGGAGTGAGTTCCATAACTCCAGGGTCGTAGGGGAGTAAGTTCCATAACTCTGGGGTCGTAGTGGAGTGAGTTCCACATCTCTGGGGTCGTAGGGGAGTGAGTTCCATAACTCCGGGGTCGTAGGGGACTGAGTTCCATAACTCCGGTGTCGTAGGGGAGTAAGTTCCATAACTCCGGGGTCGTAGGGGAGTGAGTTCCATAACTTCGGGGTCGTAGGGGAGTAAGTTCCATAACTCTGGGGTCGTAGGGGAGTGAGTTCCATGACTCTGGGGTCGTAGGGGAGTGAGTTCCATAACTCAGGGTTGTAGGGGAGTTAGTTCCATAACTCCGGGGTTGTAGGGGAATGAGTTCCATAACTCTGGGGTCGTAGGGGAATGAGTTCCATAACTCAGGGTTGTAGGGGAGTGAGTTCCATAACTCCGGGGTTGTAGGGGAATGAGTTCCATAACTCTGGGGTCGTAGGGGGTAAGTTCCATAACTCCGGGTCGTAGGGGAGTGAGTGAGAGTAAACTACAGCCAACCGTAATTACGGTGAAGATATGAACAATTTTAATCTTGTGTTTTTATCACGTAATATACTCATTTGATATTAATCTCCTGCCCGGCGGAACGTCAGAAAGTCTTACTCTTTCAACCCTTAAGTGTTGCCATATATTCATTCTTTGTTGTCTATTGTGTATTCTTGAGAAAGGCCAACTGGCTGGCCGAAAAATGCGCCTGTTTTTTTTGTTATGAAAGATACGTGTTGCGATTCTGTATTGTGTGTTTTTCTGGTTTTCAATTTTTTTTGAGAAGGGCAGTCACTTTGGTCTGGATTTCTTCCTCATTTCGTTGCAATATCTAGGCACATTACGATGATTATATGTGTTACACTAATCACGAATGTTATGGTAGATACATGTTATGCGTGATATGTATATCACGCAGTTACACCACAAACACCACACTAATTAAGCATAACAGATGAAGTTGTCTTAGTAAAATAATTACTAACACTACGCTTACTTCGTATGTTACGCTAATCACGGATGCTGCGCTATTTCAGGTCAAGAACACGGGTATGGATGCACATTGACGCTGCGTATGCCGGAAGTGCCTTCATTTGTCCAGAGTTCCGTCCCTTGCTGGATGGAGTGGAGGTAATATGCGCGCGCGCGTGAGTAGTGTGTGTTTGTACCTTTTCTCCTAAGTATCAGTTAGTTTATCTTAATACATTTTAAGAAACAATTGGTGATGCCTCTTTCTGTGTGTCTGTTTGTCTCTCTTTATCTGTCTGTTTCTCTCTAGCTGTATCTGTCTGTCTGTCTGTCTGTCTGTCTTTCGCTCTCTCTCTCACCCTCTCTCTCTCCCTCCCTCCCTCGTTCTCTCCGTATCTGTCTTTGTGTGTGTGTGTGTGTGTGTGTGTGTGTGTGTGTGTGTGTGTGATGTGGTGTGTGTGTGTGTGTGGTGTGTTCTCTCTCATCTCTCTTACTCTCTCTGTCTCTCTGTGTCCTTGTCCCTGTCTCTGTCTCTCTCCTTCCTCAGTTTTGATACATTTCGATCTGTTTCAGTCTGTTCCTCACTTATTAAAGAAAAGGAATGTATACATATGCACAGCCGACGTACGTTTAAGACCCCACGACAATACAGTGTCCCAAATCATTCAATTTACACATGTTTAAGACTCAGCGCTTAGATTTGATTTTGTCAAGATTTTGCGCTATATAAATAAATATATTTTATTATAAATATCGGTTTATCTATAGAACTTAAAAAAAGTGGCAGATAGGTTTACAGCCACAAAATGAAGTTCGTATGGGGCCCTGATCGCCAACGCCATAGGTTTGCAGCGACAAAATGTAAATTCATATGGATGGTCATGATCGCCAACGGCATAGGTTTACCGCCACAAAATAAATGTAAATTGGTATGGGGGCCCGTGATCGCCAACGCCATAGGTTTTACAGCCACAAAATATAATTCATATGGAGGGTCATGATCGCCACACCATAGGCTTACAGCCACAAAATATAAATTCATATGGAGGGTCATGATCGCCAACACCATAGGTTTACAGCCACAAAATATAAATTCATATGGAGGGTCATGATCGCCAACACCATAGGCTTACAGCCACAAAATATAAATTCATATGGAGGGTCATGATCGCCAACACCATAGGTTTACAGTGACAAATGTAAATTCATATGGAGGCCATGATCGCCAACACCATAGGTTTACAGTGACAAAATGTAATTCATATGGAGGGCCATGACGCCAACACCATAGGTTTACAGCCACAAAATATAAATTCATATGGAGGGCCATGACACTAACGCCATAGGTTTACAGTGACAAAATGTAAATTCATATGGAGGGCCATGATCGCCAACGCTATAGGTTTGCAGCGACAAAATGTAAATTCATGATTATGGGAGGCCATGATCGCCAACGCCATAGATTTACAGCCACAAAATGTGAATTTGTATGGGGGCCCGTGATTGCCAACGCCATGCGGCAACGCACATAGTGTCGATGAGTCTTTTGTTACGCGTAATAAAAACTGAAGAATTGTGTCTGTCTTGTTTCGTTAATCAAGCATGTGCGTGTTCCATTCATTTTCATGCATTTTCGTGACTTCTTAGAGTCTCTTTGGATTCAGACTGTTGGCACCGTGTCATGTACAATTTGCGTAGGTTTAAGACCCCACGACCAGTTGATTGAATGTTTTGAGATTCCCACGACAATAATTAGGATTGAATGTGATGATGGTCTTGTTGTACGTTGCAGTATGCCATGTCTTTCAACTTCAACCCTCACAAGTGGCTGAAAGTGATGTTTGACTGCTCCGCCCTGTGGTATGTTCTGCACTAGTTTCATTATTCTATCATCATTCCATGTTTTGACTTTGGTGTACCATAGACTTGACAAGAAACACCTGAGGGTGGGAATAGTAATGATAATGATAATGATAATGATAAAGATGATAATAACAATAATGATAACAATAATAATAAACCACTTTTATGTGGCGCTATTCCCCTGCACATAGATGAAGACTCACTGTGTTTTACAATTTTCGTTTTTCCCAATCAGCCTCTAGGCCTAGTGGTCAATTATACTATCTCCCACACCTACTCCCCACCCCCATCCCCCAACACACACTAGCACATCTGTTGCAAACAAGTACTAATATATACATTATTGAATCAGAAAGATCAAACATTATGTTTCATTACTGATAATACTTATCAAAAAGATGGGGTTTGAGGCCCGCCTTGAAATAAGAGAGAGACGATGAACAGCGGAGAGAAAAAAGCAGATCGTTCCAGACAAGTGGGGCCTGGCAACAAGAAGGCTCGTGTCTTATGGTTTTATATTTTGATTTTTGATTTACCAGAAGCTTCTGGTTGCTTGACCTGAGACTGCGTTTGGGCCTGTATGTTTTAAGCACAGAAGAAAGATAGGCAAGGTACCATCAAAATGCCGATAGGACCCAGGACACCAATGCCTCGCCATTATCCGGACAATCGTATCCCAAGCTTCCGACGCCGTTCGATCGCCATTTCTTTAAGCAAAGTGGGGGACGGGGGGAGCAGGGGATGGTGGTGGGGGAGAGGGGTCTGTCACATGCGTTGCAGGACCAATTCGGGCCCAGTCATCAGTTACCTTGTATACAAACACGGTAACTGATGACTGGGTCCGAATGTTTTGATTTAGGTGTATGTAGCATAGACACTGTTTGGGCGAGGGCTGGGTGTAAAAAAATCAAAACAAACAAACACACACACACACACACACACACACACACACACACACACACACACACACACACACACACACACACACACACACACACACACACATTAAACAACCCCCCCCCCCAAAAAAAAAAAAAAAAAAAATTCGTTTGCTTTGTTTTGTTATTGTTGTAAATATGAAATCTTATGGACTTTTTTTCTTTTGTGTCAAGGCTTTTTTTTTTTTTATCTCAAAGGGGCCGGGGGATGAAGGGTGGCAAAAGGGGAAGGGGGGCTTGCCACTATCAGTCAGGTGACAGTACGTGTACCCCAATAGAAACACTTGATTGTCTCAGCTTCAGTCGATTCCCATCACATGTAAATACAGCACAGACATCGAATAGATTTTTTTTAAAACAACAACAATAACAACAACCAACTAATCACCCACCCACACACCCAACTAACCAAAAAACCAACCATAGGTAGCAATCAGCCAGCCAGCCATTCAGTCAGCCAGCCAACCAACCAACCATCCAACCAACTAACCAACCAGCCAGCCAGCCAGCCAGTCAGTCAGCCAGCCAACCAACCAACCAGCCAGCCAACCAACCAACCAGCCAGCCAGCCAACCAACCAACCAACCAACCAACCAGCCAACCAGTCAACCAAACCAGCTAACCAGCCAGCTAGCCAGCCAACCAACCATCAAACCAACCAACTAACCAACCAGCTAAAAAACCGACCAACCAACCAACCAACCAACCAACCAACCAACCAACCAACCAACCAACCAACACAAACAAGCAACCAAAATCTCATAAACCACTGACACCTATTTCCCAACCCCTACCCAAACCAACCAACCAACCAACCAGCCAACCAACCACCCACCCACCGACCCATCCACCCACCCACTCACCCACCCACCCAACTAACCAACCAACCAACCAACCAACCAATCAACCAACCAACCAACCAACCATCCACCCACCCACCCAACTAACCAACCAACCAACCACTCATATGTATATATATGTATATGTATACACGTGTATATGCATATATATACATTATATGTATGTATTATGTATGTGTATATATATGTATATATGTATATGTATGTTTATTTATTTATGTACATATTTATATTATACATATATCTGTGTGTTTGTGTTTGTGTTGATATGTATGTTCACATGTTTGTATTATTCAGGGTACAGAACACAGATCATTTACGCTACGCCTTTGACGTGGATCCACTGTACCTGAAACACGAAAACCAGGGCATCATGCCGGATTTCAGGGTAAGTCCTTGTAGACTTGGCACTTCTAAAAAAAAAGTATCCATCATTTAGGGTGAGTCTTTCTCTGTCTAGCACTGCTAACAAGCATTAACTATCTTATGGTAAGTCTTTCTACACCTAGCACTTCTAAGCAAATATCCACCTTATTAGGGTAAGCCTTTCTCTGTCTAGCACTGCTAACAAATATTAACTATCTTAGGGTAAGTCTTTCTACACCTAGCACTTCTAAGCAAACATCCACCTTATTAGGGTAAGTCTTTCTACACCTAGCACTTCTAAGCAAATATCCACTGTCTTAGGGTAAGTTTTTGTATGCCTGGCACTTCTAAACAAATATCCACTGTCTTAGGGTAAGTCTTTCTATGTCCAGTACTTTTAAACAAATATCCACTATCTTAGGGTAAGTCTTTCTATCCCTAGCACTTCTAAACAAATGTACAACACCTTAGGGTAAGTCTTTCTTTGCTTTGCACTTTTAAACGAATGTACGCTATC
>JAPXFY010000026.1:14179667-14194667 GCA_030674185.1 Monoplex corrugatus | reverse complement strand
ATGTTGTGATATGACAATCTGTCTACATGTTGTGACAATCTGTCTACATGTTATGACAATATGTCTACATGTTGTGATATGACAATGTGTCTACATGTTGTGACAATCTGTCTACATGTTGTGACAATCTGTCTACATGTTATGACAATATGTCTACATGTTGTGATATGACAATGTGTCTACATGTTATAACAATCTGTCTACATGTTATGACAATCTGTCTACATGTTATAACAATCTGTCTACATGTTGTGACAATCTGTCTACATGTTATAACAATCTGTCTACATGTTATGACAATCTGTCTACATGTTGTGACAATCTGTCTACATGTTATAACAATCTGTCTACATGTTATGACAATCTGTCTACATGTTATGACAATGTGTCTACATGTTATGACAATGTCTACATGTTATAACAATCTGTCTACATGTTATGACAATGTCTACATGTTGTGACAATCTGTCTACATGTTATAACAATCTGTCTACATGTTATGACAATGTCTACATGTTATGATAATCTCACTACATGTTATGACAATGTCTACATGTTATATCAATCTGTCTACATGTTATGACAATGTCTACATGTTATAACAATCTGTCTACATGTTATGACAATGTCCAGATGTTATGACAATCTGTCTACATGTTATGACAATCTGTCTACATGTTATGACAATCTGTCTACATGTTATGACAATGTGTCTACATGTTGTGACAATCTGTCTACATGTTGTGACAATGTGTCTACATGTTGTGACAATCTGTCTACATGTTATGACTTTGTGTCTACATGTGACAATCTGTCTACATGTTATGACAATGTGTCTACATGTTATGACAAAGTGTCTACATGTTATAACAATCTGTCTACATGTTGTGACAATCTGTCTACATGTTATGACAATCTGTCTACATGTTATGACAATCTGTCTACATGTTGTGACAATGTATCTACATGTTGTGACAATCTGTCTACATGTTATAACAATCTGTCTACATGTTATGACAATGTGTCTACATGTTATGACAATGTGTCTACATGTTATGACAATCTGTCTACATGTTATGACAATCTGTCTACATGTTATGACAATGTGTCTACATGTTATAACAATCTGTCTACATGTTATCACAGTCTGTCTACATGTTATAACAATCTGTCTACATGTTATGACAATGTGTCTACATGTTGTGACAAATCTGTCTACATATTATGACAATCTGTCACATGTTTGACAATCTGTCTACATGTTGTGACAATCTGTCTACATGTTGTGACAATCTGTCTACATGTTATAACAATCTGTCTACATGTTATGACAATCTGTCTACATGTTATACAATCTGTCTACATGTTATGACAGATCTGTCTACATGTTATAACAATCTGTCTACATGTTATGACAATGTCTACATGTTATGACAATCTGTCTACATGTTATGACAATGTCTACATGTTGTGACAATCTGTCTACATGTTGTGACAATCTGTCTACTTTTGTGACAATCTGTCTACATGTTGTGACAATCTGTCTACATGTTTTGACAATCTGTCTACATGTTGTGACAATCTGTCTACATGTTATAACAATCTGTCTACATGTTGTGACAATCTGTCTAACATGTTATGACAATGTCTACATGTTTGACAATCTGTCTACATGTTATGACAATGTCTACATGTTATTGACAATCTGTCTACATGTTATGACAATCTGTCTACATGTTATACAATCTGTCTACATGTTATGACAGTCTGTCTACATGTTATAACAATCTGTCTACATGTTAATGACAATTGTCTACATGTTATGACAATCTGTCTACATGTTATGACAATTGTCTACATGTTGTGACAATCTGTCTACATGTTGTGACAATCTGTCTACTGTTTGTGACAATCTTCTACATGTTGTGACAATCTGTCTACATGTTATGACAATCTGTCTACATGTTGTGACAATCTGTCTACATGTTAGTGACAATCTGTCTACATGTTATGACAATGTCTACATGTTGTGACAATCTGTCTACATGTTATGACAATGTCTACATGTTATGACAATCGTCTACATGTTTGACAATCTGTCTACATGTTATGACAATCTGTCTACATGTTATGACAATCTGTCTACATGTTATGACAATCTGTCTACATGTTGTGACAATCTGTCTACATGTTTATGACAATCTGTCTACATGTTATGACAATCTGTCTACATGTTTGACAATCTGTCTACATGTTGTGACAATCTGTCTACATGTTGTGACAATTGTCTACATGTTGTGACAATCTGTCTACATGTTGTGACAATCTGTCTACATGTTGTGACAATGTCTACATGTTGTGACAATCTGTCTACATGTTGTGACAATCTGTCTACATGTTGTGACAATGTCTACATGTTGTGACAATCTGTCTACATGTTGTGACAATGTACATACATGTTGTGACAATCTGTCTACATGTTGTGACAATGTCTACATGTTGTGACAATCTGTCTACATGTTGTGACAATCTGTCTACATGTTGTGACAATGTCTACATTGTGTGACAATCTGTCTACATGTTGTGACAATGTCTACATGTTGTGACAATCTGTCTACATGTTGTGACAATGTCTACATGTTGTGACAATCTGTCTACATGTTGTGACAATGTCCATTTACATTGTTTGTGGACAATTTACATGTGTGACAACTGTTAATTTTGACAATCTGTCTACATGTTGTGACAATGTCTACATGTTTGTGACAATCTGTCTACATGTTGTGACAATTGTCTACATGTTATGTGACAATGTCTACATGTTATGACAATCTGTCTACATGTTGTGACAATGTCTACATGTTGTGACAATGTCTACATGTTGTGACAATCTGTCTACATGTTGTGACAATGTCTACATGTTGTGACAATGTCTACATGTTATGACAATCTGTCTACATGTTGTGACAATGTCTACATGTTGTGACAATGTCTACATGTTATGACAATCTGTCTACATGTTGTGACAATGTCTACATGTTGTGACAATCTGTCTACATGTTATGACAATCTGTCTACATGTTATAACAATCTGTCTACATGTTGTGACAATCTGTCTACAATCTATCTACATTCTCTGTCTGTCCGTCTGTCTGTCTGTTTGGCTGTTTGTCTCTCGCCCCATCGCTCTCTCCCTCCCTCTCTGTCTGTCTGTCTGCCTGTCTCTCTCTCTTTTTTTTGCCTGTCTGATCTGTCTGTCTCTATCGGTGTGTCTGTCTGTTTCTCTCTGTCCCCCTCCACCCCCATATCTGTGTGTTTTGTGTGTGTGTGTGTGTGTGTGTGTGTGTGTGTGTGTGTGTGTGTGTGTGTGTGTGTGTGTGTGTGTGTGTGTGTGTGTGTGTGCTCGTTTTCGAGTCAATGCGCCTATGTAAACCTTACAAAAGATGGTTTATGATTATGCATTCGGCCAGTTTAATTTTTCTTACGGGAAAATAAGCTTTAATGTTACCAGGCGTTTGCACCATGTAAAATTTCGTCATTGATTGATTACTTGATCGATGAATTTAATGATTGACCGATTGATTGATTGATTGGTTGATTGAATGAATGAATGAGTATTAATTGATTGATTGATTGATTG
This sequence comes from Monoplex corrugatus, assembly GCA_030674185.1. Taxonomy (NCBI): domain Eukaryota; kingdom Metazoa; phylum Mollusca; class Gastropoda; order Littorinimorpha; family Ranellidae; genus Monoplex; species Monoplex corrugatus. The sequence goes on along the minus strand of JAPXFY010000026.1, from coordinate 14,191,027 downwards.
ATTGGTTGATTGATTAATTGCTTACTTGATTGATTGATTGACTGACTGACTGACTGTTTATTTGATGGCTTAAGTGAATTATCAATTGATTGGTTGATTGATTGATTGATTGATTGATTCATTCATTGGTAGGTTGATTGACTGACTGACTGACTGACTCACTGAATGAATGAACAATTGATTGATTGATCGATTGATTGATCACTCGATTGATCGATCCATTGATTGATTGATTGAGTGAGTGAGTGTGATGATTGACTGATTGATTGATTGATTGATTCATTGATCGATCGTTATGGCAGGATGTACGTTTGGCCCACGAGTTTGAGACAATGGTGAGAAGTGATGACAGATTTGAGATTGCTGCTGACGTCATTCTGGGTCTCGTCTGCTTCAGATTGAAGGTTAGACTGCTACTATACCGTACAATAAGAACAAAATGGTACAATGTGATACGATAGACGATACAGTACACAAACACTACAACACTACATACACTACACTACACTACACTACACTAACACCTACACTACACTACACTAGGTAGAAAGAAACTCTAGGGAGAGCTAGATAACAGAAGGTCTTCAGAGAAGTAACCCCCTTTATACAAGTGTTTCGGCCCTGAATTCCTTACACTCTCGGGGGGCCGGGCCACATCCAGGTCATGACTCCTGGATGCCCTTCTGCTGTTGTCTATTTTTTTTTTTTTTCCCCACGCCGGGGATCGAACCTGGGCGATTCTGCGCTTCAGAACGGTTTTTACCAATGTGCTAACGGGGCACACATCATCTGTAGGGAATTTAATCCTTATGAAGTTCACTTTTTTCGTTCCTCCTTGCCCAGATCCAGCTTGAGCTCCTTTCTGCTGCCTCTGCCATCGCTTTAAGGGCTCTAGTCCTCTTCTTCCCAGAAATGGCGAGTTGTTTCATGAGATCATAAGCGGAGGTGCCCACAAACCCTCTTGCCCCGACCTCTATGGCGAAGATTTTGACCCGCAGACCTGCTTTCTTCAGGGTGCTGGCAAGACCGGCGTATTTTTCGGTCTTGTAGATATGTGCTTCTTCCATTCTGCTTTCGTATGGCACAGTGAGTTCTATCAGAATCACTTGTTTCGAAGAGTCAGAGTGGAGAGCGATGTCTGGTCTCATGCCTGTCTTGCTGATGACATCTGGGTAATTTCTCCACTCTGGGAGGTCTGCTGTACACTCCCAGTCGACTGCTCCATCCAGAAGACCCTTTGGCAATGTGCTGGTTTGTCATAGCACTTTCGGGCCAGACCTGTTTCCCTCCTGCTTTGTAGAACGTTGTCATAGCAATTGGTGCGTTTGGGGTCATGGTTTTTTCGCTAACCACATCTGTGATCACTTTCAGAACTTGGTTGTGCCTCCATGTATACCTTCCTTGGGCTAGCGCTACTTTGCAAGAGCTTAGGACATGTTCCACTGTTTGTTTCTTCTGACAGAGCGGACATGCTGGGTCGTCTGCTTTCCCCCATTTCACTAAGTTTGCATTCGAGGGGAGCAGGTCATATACAGATCTGAGGAGGAAGCTTATCCTTAGAGGAGCCATGTGCCACATATCGTTCCAGCTGAGACTTCTTTGGAGTGCACTGTCCCATGTTGTCCATTGCCCCTGTTGACCTTGCTGGACTGCCTTCTGCACTCTTTTGACATCTTCTTCTTCCTTCAACTCCTGTATGATCATGTCTCTTTTTTCCTTCCCTTTGGCTTTGGACCACCACTGCATTTTTGTTGCTCCCAGTCCCTGTCTGTTGGTTTGCGTGTGTCCAATTATTTCTTTGATGCTGAGGTTTCTCTTGGCATTGTTTACAGCCTCTTGGACTTTCCACTTTCTGCCAGTTCTCAGCTTTGGATGAACTGATCTCACGATATTGTCTTCCGATTCCTCCAGCATGCTCAACAGTCTTGCTTTTCCAACTTTGTATTCCTCCACTATGGATTTGAGAGGTAGCTTCAGCATTGCTTGACGACAGTAGAATGCAACATCAGTGAGACCAGGTGGGACACCGAGCCATTTTCTTGTGTATTTGTTGATTTTGGCTTCCATTGCTTCGACTGTGCTGGTGCAAATGTCATAGATTAGCAGTGGCCACAGCAGCTTTGGTATCAGCATGAACTGTAGACACCAGACTTTGTATTTGCCTGGCAGTCCGCAGTTATCTATTTTCTTCAGGCCTTCTTCTGCTGTTTGCTTGGTTTCACATCCCCTTTGTGTGTCTTTCAGGGAGTCATCATACCATCTTCCGAGACTTTTTACTGGCTCTTCTGTGACAGTGGGGATGGCTTGGTTGGCTACCATGAATTTGACTGAATCTGCCACTTTTCCTTTTCGCAGTGAGAGACTTCGGGATTTCTTAGGTTTGAACCTCATTCTTGAAGAGGCCACCAGCTCATCCAGCTGCTTTAAGATTTGTGTGGTCTCTTCCTCATCCGTGGACAAGACTGTTGTGTCATCCATGAAAGCTTTCAGAGGAGGCATCTGGTATCCATCTCCCAGATTCACTGGACCTGAACTCTTCATTGCAGCTTTCAAGATGACTTCCATTGCCAACACGAACAGTATGGGAGAGATTGCACAGCCCATTGCAATGCCCACCTCTAGGTCTATCCAGTCCGTGGTGTATTCTTTGGTAGAGAACCGCATTGAGAACCCTTGGAAATACTTCCTCAGCATTGTTCGGATGTTTTCTGGGATGTGATACATTTAAAGAGCCAGCTGGATCATATCGTGTGGAACTGATCCATATGCATTCGCCAGATCAAGCCAAACTACGTCAATGTCTCTCTTCTCTGTTCTTGCTTTTTGGATGGCATCCCAAATCAACGTGGCATGTTCCAAGCATCCAGGCATTCCTGGTATGCCTCCCTTTTGGACTGACATATCCAGATACTTGTTTTCAGTCAGGTATTTTGTCAATCTTGCTGCCATAACAGAGAAGAAGATTTTCCCCTCGACGTTCAGAAGTGATATTGGCCTGAACTGATTGATGCTGCTGGAGTTCTGCTCCTTCGGAATGTACACTCCTTCAGCTCTCATCCATTGGTCGCTGATCTTCTGGTTCCTCCATGCTGATCGAATCATCTTGTGGAGCCACTCGAGCACTTTTGGGCATTTCTTGTAGAGCAGGTATGGTATTCCGTTTGGTCCAGGTGCTGACTTGGCTCTGGCTTTCTTTACTACGTTCTTCACTTCATCCAGTGTTGGTGGTTTGTTATTGAATTTTCCTTCTGGCGCTGCAGGCCAAACCAGATTCTGGATTTCAAGTGGTGCCTCGCGCTGAGAATCGGAATATGCTTCCCTGAGATGCTGCTCTAGGGTTTCCTTGCCCACTGTGAGAGTCCCTGATTTGGGTTGTTCAAACAGCTTTCTTGAAAAGTCAAAGGGATCTTTGAAGAAACGATCTTGAGTCTTCTTCTTTTTGCTCTTTCTTCGCCTTGCTGATTCCACTTTGCTGAGAGCATTGTGTTTGGCCTTCAGATCTTTCCAGAGTTCCAGGAGCCCTTGCTTCTCGAATTCTGAGGCAGTTTTCATTCGCTTTTTAAGCTTCCTTTTCTCCCTCCGGATGCTCTCCATCTGTTGCTGTCTTCTGGATTTCTGGGGAGGCGTTTTTGTCTTTGGCTGCTTCACTCCATAAGTGTCCCTGCAGATAGAGTATATGATGTCTCCGTATGTGTCAAGTTTGTGTTCCAGCGTACTGTTCCCTATTAGCGCATTCAGCTTAAGGACAAGTTCCTCATCTAATTTCTCCCATTGTTCTTTTGCACCGGCAGGCGGCAAATTGAGTTTTCCACGTTTGGCGTTAAGAGCTTGTGCAAAATCCGCATCAGAACCGTCAGCGTGGATGTCCTTGGCACTATGGTTTAATTCCTGGCCTTGGTCATCCAACGTCTCACCTGCTATCGCAGTGCGCTGCTGCTGGTTCGTATGTGTCTTCAAACAGCCCATTTTTGTCCTGTGGATCTTCATGCCGCGTTTGGTGGTGAATCTCCTTCCACACGCACACGGAAATTCCAACTGGTCATTAATCATGGTCCGTTGTGCGTTTCCAGTCGTGATGGAGTCAGTGCCGATGGATTCATCATTCTCTCCCCCTTTCGGTGAATCCTGGGAGCATCTTTCATTTGAAAAACTCGTGGCATGTTATCAAAGGCAAGGTGGGAAGCCAACCCACAAAGCCCGCAGATCTAGTCTTTCCCAGTGTCCTTCGGTCTTTCCCGAATGTCCTCCGAACTATTCCCGGAAGTCAATGGACTGACCATGTGCAGGTAGAAAGAAACTCTAGGGAGAGCTAGACAACAGAAGGTCTTCAGAGAAGTAACCCCCTTTATACAAGTGTTTCGGCCCTGAATTCCTTACACTCTCGGGGGGCCGGGCCACATCCAGGTCATGACTCCTGGATGCCCTTCTGCTGTTGTCTATTTTTTATTATTTTTTAAATTTTTTTTATACTACGCTACACTACACTACACTACATTACGCTACGCTACGCTACACTACACTATACTACGCTACGCTACACTACACTACACTACACTACGCTACACTACTCTACGCTACACTACACTACACTACGCTACGCTACACTACGCTACACTACACTACACTACACTACGCTACACTACGCTACGCTACAGTACGCTACACTACACTACACTACACTACACTACATTACACTACATTACACTACACTACATTACACTACACTACACTACGCTACGCTACGTTACACTACACTACACTACACTACACTACATTACATTACATTACGCTACGCTACGCTACGCTACACTACACTACACTACACTACACTACACTACACTACACTACACTACACTACACTACACTACACTACACTACACTACACTACACACTGCAATGCAATGCAATGCAATGCAATACAACGCGTCGCGATACGACACAATACGAAGCCATACATATATAATTGTATATGATATGATATGCTCTCTATAATTTTCCATTGCTTTTATTCTTGCTTTTATTGCTTTTATTGCTTTTATTGCTTTTATTGCTTTTATTGCTTTTATTGCTTTTATTGCTTTTATTCTTGCTTTTATTGCTTTTATTGCTTTTATTGCTTTTATTGCTTTTATTGCTTTTATTGCTTTTATTGCTTTTATTCTTGCTTTTATTGCTTTTATTCTTGCTTTTATTGCTTTTATTGCTTTTATTGCTTTTATTCTTTCTCCCCATTTATAGCCGTGCGTGTGTGTGTGTGTGTGTGTGTGTGTGTGTGTGTGTGTGTGTGTGGGGTGTGTGTGTGTGTGTGTGTGCGTACGTACGTGTGTGTGCGTGCGTGCGTGCGTGTGTGCGTGCGTGCGTGTGTGTCTATTTCAGCGCTTAGATTTGATTTTATCAAGATTTTGCGCTATATAAATATTGTAATTATTATTATTATTATTATACAGAAACGCAACGCAACACAACACAACGAAACGCAACACAACACAACGAAACGCAACAACGACATAACACGACACAGCACAGCACAGCGCATCGCAAGGCAACGCAAAAAAAAAAAGCACTAAATGCAACACAACACAACACAAACACAACGCAACACAATTCAACACAACACCACGCAACGCAATGCACCAATGCAACGCAATGCAACACAACGCAACGCAACGCAACTCAACGCAAACATAACACAATGCAACGCAACACAACGCAACGCAACGCAAATCAACACAACATAACACAACACAAAGTGAAATTCGAATAGTATTTTGTTTGAATAAATGGCCTATACACGTGAAAGAACTTTAAAACAACAACAACAACAAACAAACGAAAAACAAAAACAAACAAACAAACAAACAAACAATCAAACAAACAAATAGATAAACAAACCGCCAAGGAGTTCCTGGATCATTGCTTTAATTTTTTTAAAGTTCTGTTGAAATTGCCTTTTTCAAGTTGGGACAGGAAATAGCGAAGGAGTTATCTTTCCTTTATGCTTCATATACTTGGAATAACGTCAGCTCCCGTCATGGTGGCCACTACTTAAGGCAGTTTTTTTTTTTATCTCCCTTTCTTTGGAAAAACAAACAAACAAACAAATCAACAAACAAATCAACAAACAAACAAACAAACAAACAAACAAACAAACAAACAAACAACCACAACAACAAAAAACCAAGCAGAATCGAACATGGGGCCAACAAAACAGAACAAAGATGAACTCCTAATTTTTTTCAGGATATCTAAAATCTGATATTTGTATTCTTATTACGATCAACATTGATACCTATTCAAACTTAGCCCTAGGCGTACACAAAATCAATCAAAATGGTTAAAAAAAAAATCTAAAGTACAAACCACAGAACAAAAATCAAATCAGAGAACAACACACTCAATCATTATATGACATTGATGTTCAGCTGAACTTAAAAACCACAAAATCAAATTGCCCACACATGAACAACAATCAGACGTACTTAAAATCCAACACGCAATGACGCAACACGTACGCAAATATTAGTAACAACTCCCTTGTTAATTAAAAACAAACAAACAAACAAACAAACAAAAATTGAAGAAAGATTGAAGATACATTGAACTGCGCTTACTGATATTTTCTATTCCATCAACAGGGACATGACGAGTTGTCAAAACAGAACAAAAACTTACTCCTAGTCAACCAAAGGACATAACTCTTGAGAGTCACGTAGGAATTATCTCCCATGTTGTGAAACTTCTCAAATCTAACACAGTTTGCGCTACCCATTCAGCTAGCATAGAAGCAGATACAAAGCACAAAACCGTAAGCTCAGAACAGTTTTGTGTTGCGTTATGTTATGTTGTGTTGTGTTTGTGTTGTGTTGTGTTGTGTTGTGTTGTGTTGCGTTGCGTTGCGTTGCGGTGCGTTGCGTTGCGTTGCGTTGCGTTGCGTTGCGTTGCGCTGCGCTGCGCTGTGTTGTGTTGTGTTGTGTTCTGTTGCGTTGCGTTGCGTTGCGTTGTGTTGTGCTGCGTTGCGTTGCGTTGTTGCGTTGCGTGGTGTTGTGTTGTGTTGCGTTGTGTTGTGTTGTGTTGCGTTGCGTTGCGTTGTTGCATTGCGTTGCGTGGTGTTGCGTTGTGTTGTGTTGCGTTGTGTTTTGTTGCGTTGCGTTGCGTTGTGTTGCGTTGTGTTGCGTTGCGTTGCGTTGTTGCATTGCGTTGCGTGGTGTTGCGTTGAACTGTGTTGCGTTGTGTTGTGTTGTGTGCGTTGTGTTGTGTTGCGTTGTGTTGCGTTGCGTTGCGTTGTGTTGTGTTGCGTTGTTGCATTGCGTTGCGTGGTGTTGTGTTGAACTGTGTTGCGTTGTGTTTGTGTTGTGTTGCGTTGTTGCATTGCGTTGCGTGGTGTTGTGTTGAACTGTGTTGCGTTGTGTTTGTGTTGTGTTGCGTTGTTGCATTGCGTTGCGTGGTGTTGTGTTGAACTGTGTTGTGTTGTGTTGCATTTATTGCATTTTTTGCGTTGCCTTGCGATGCGCTGTGCTGTGCTGTGTCGTGTTATGTCGTGGTTGCGTTTCGTTCTGTTGTGTTGCGTTGCGTTGCGTTCCTGTCGTATGGCGTCGTGTTGTGTCGTATCGTGACGCGTTGTATTGCATTGTATTGTATTGCATTGTATTGTATTGTTTTGTATTGTATTGCATTGAGGAGCGTTCTGAGCTTACGGTTTTTGTGCTTTGTATCTGCTTCTATGCTAGCTGAATGGGTAGCGCAAACTATGTTAGATTTGAGAAGTTTCACAACATGGGAGATAATTCCTACGTGACTCTCAAGAGTTATGTCCTTTGGTTGATATTATAAAAATTCTCCCTGCTTCCCTCTTATTTCTTTGGTATTACTTCTAGTCTTTTTTTCAGGACATCTAAAAGCTGATGTTTGTATTCTTATATTGATACCTACTCAAAGTTAGCCCTAGGTGTATACAAAATCCATCAAAACGGTAAAAAAAAAATCCAAAATCCAAATCACAGAACAGAAATTTAAATAAGAGATGACATTCATCTTCAACTCAACTTAAAAACTACAAAATCGTAAACTTGCACACATGAACAACAATAAAATTTTTTTTAAAAAAACAATTAAAAATCCAACACCCAATAATGCAACACATCTGAAAATATTAGAGTTACAACTCCCGTGGTGATTAATAATAATAATACTAATAATAGCAATAATAATGATAACAATAATAGTACTACTACTACTACTACTACTAATACTACTACTACTACTAGTAATAAACGATTAAAGAAAGATTGAAGATACACTAAAATGCGCTAACTGATATTTTCTATTGCATTCACAGGGACAGAACGAGTTGTCGGAGAGACTGTTGCGAGATTTGAACGCAGACGGCAAGATCCATTTGGTTCCTTCCAGGATGAAGGACACATTCTTTCTGCGTCTTGCCGTTTGTAGCCCCGAGTCTGAGAGCAGCGACATCCAGTATGCTTGGGAAGTCATCAGGAAAGCTGCCCAGGTGGTGTTAATGTCTCCCAATGGGTTACATGCATAACACAGATTAGCTTTGTGGGAGTGACTTTTGTGGTTTTATTGGCTTTAAAACCATATTCATCAAGCAATAATATGTACATGTCTAAAGGCCTTTTGTTTCTGACATCCACTGATGGTTCGTTGTTTTAATATGTAAATAATAATGTTACTTGTTGTCCATCTGCATTCCTAGATGTTCACAAAACTCAGTTCTGGTGAAGGTTTTTGAAATCCAAGCTTTGTTATTCCTGAAATGTTATCGATTGTTCTTGCAATCAAGTTGTAATTGCTTCTTGAAATCCATTCTTACTGTTAGATGGTCTTGATACGTATTTTTAAAGAACTGAATGGTACGTTGATGTAGAACTCAGACATAATTTCTTTTTTAAGCAGTTGTTGAAGTCTGAATTGAATGGTACGTTGATGTAGAACTGAGAATAGATTAGTCGTTCCTAAAATCTGATCTCACCTGTTTTTATAATCCAGTCTTACTTGTTTTTAAAATCCGTTGTGTGATGTTGATGATTAATGTTTGTGCAAGCCGTGAAATACAGTTACTGTTGAAGTCTGAATTCAATGGTACATTGATGTAGAACTGAGACATAGTTTATTTTTAAAGAACTGAATGGTACGTTGATGTAGAACTCAGACATAATTTCTTTTTTAAGCAGTTGTTGAAGTCTGAATTGAATGGTACGTTGATGTAGAACTGAGAATAGATTTTTTAAGGAATTGAATGGTACCTTGATGTAGAACTGAGAATAGAGTTTTTAAGGAATTGAATGGTACCTTGATGTAGAACTGAGAATAGAGTTTTTAAGGAATTGAATGGTACCTTGATGTAGAACTGAGAATAGAGTTTTTAAGGAATTGAATGGTACCTTGATGTAGAACTGAGAATAGAGTTTTTAAGGAATTGAATGGTACCTTGATGTAGAACTGAGAATAGATTTTTTAAGGAATTGAATGGTACGTTGATGTAGAACTGAGAATAGAGTTTTTAAGGAATTGAATGGTACGTTGGTGTAGAACTGAGAATAGATTTTTTTAAGGAATTGAATGGTACCTTGATGTAGAACTGAGAATAGATTTTTTTAAGGAATTGAATGGTACCTTGATGTAGAACTGAGAATAGATTTTTTAAGGAATTGAATGGTACGTTGGTGTAGAACTGAGAATAGATTTTTTAAGGAATTGAATGGTACGTTGATGTAGAACTGAGAATAGATTTTTTAAGGAATTGAATGGTACGTTGGTGTAGAACTGAGAATAGATTTTTTAAGGAATTGAATGGTACCTTGATGTAGAACTGAGAATAGATTTTTTAAGGAATTGAATGGTACGTTGATGTAGAACTGAGAATAGATTTTTTTAAGGAATTGAATGGTACCTTGATGTAGAACTGAGAATAGATTTTTTAAGGAATTGAATGGTACCTTGATGTTGAACTGAGAATAGATTTTTAAGGAATTGAATGGTACCTTGATGTAGAACTGAGAATAGATTTTTTAAGGAGCTGAATGGTACGTTGATGTAGAACTGAGAATAGATTTTTAAGGAATTGAATGGTACCTTGATGTAGAACTGAGAATAGATTTTTTAAGGAGCTGAATGGTACGTTGGTGTAGAACTGAGAATAGATTTTTTAAGGAGCTGAATGGTACGTTGATGTAGAACTGAGAATAGATTTTTAAGGAATTGAATGGTACCTTGATGTAGAACTGAGAATAGATTTTTTAAGGAGCTGAATGGTACGTTGGTGTAGAACTGAGAATAGACTTTTTAAGGAATTGAATGGTACGTTGATGTAGAACTGAGAATAGATTTTTTAAGGAATTGAATGGTACGTTGGTGTAGAACTGAGAATAGATTTTTTTTTAAGGAATTGAATGGTACGTTGGTGTAGAACTGAGAATAGATTTTTTTAAGGAATTGAATGGTACGTTGGTGTAGAACTGAGAATAGATTTTTTAAGGAATTGAATGGTACGTTGGTGTAGAACTGAGAATATACTTTTTTTTAAGGAATTGAATGGTACGTTGGTGTAGAACTGAGACATAGTTTAATTTGAAGGAACTGAATAGTTCGTTGATGGAGAACTGAGACAGTTTATTTCTTAGCAATTATTGAAGTCTCAATTGAATGGTACGTTGATGTAGAACTGAGACATAACCTTTTTAAGCAGTTGCTGAAGTCTCAATTGAATGGTACGTTGATGTAGAACTGAGACATAACTTTTTTAAGCAGTTGCTGAAGTCTCAATTGAATGGTACGTTGATGTAGAACTGAGACATAACTTTTTTAAGCAGTTGCTGAAGTCTCAATTGAATGGTACGTTGATGTAGAACTGAGACATAGTGTCTTTTTAAGAGACGGCTTTTAAAATCCAGACATAAAGTTTATTAAAATCCAATCTTAACAGTTTCTAAAACCCATATATAAGGTTTATTAAAATCCAATCTTAAAAGTTTTAAATTCCAGATATAAAGTTTTTTAAAATCCCATCCTAACAGTTTTTAAAATCCAGATATAAAATTTCTTAAAATCCAATTTTAACAGTTTCTAAAATCCTGAGGTAACGTTTCTTAAAATCCAATCTTAACAGTTTCTGAAATCCAGATGTAAAATTTCTTCAAATATAATTTTAACTGTTTTTAAAATCCAAATATAAGGTTTCTGAAATCCAGGCTTAGATGTTCCAGAAATAGTGGCAACATCTGTTTTGAAATCCGGGTTTAGTCTGTTCTACAGCAGAGGATTTTTAATGTTCCTGAAATGCAAAACTTTTCATTCCTGAAATGTAATATTCTGTATAATCCAGTCTTTGAAATTCACGA
>JAPXFY010000026.1:14114667-14169667 GCA_030674185.1 Monoplex corrugatus | reverse complement strand
CCCCCCCCCCCCCTCTGCAGCCTGTCTCCGCTCGGAGGGGAATCACATGGTTATAATATATAATTGTATATGCTATGCTCTCTATAATTTTCCATTGCTTTTATTCTTGCTTTTATTGCTTTTATTCTTTCTCCCCATTTATAGCCATGCGCGTGTGTGAGTGTGTGTGTGTGTGTGTGTGTGTGTGTGTGTGTGTGTGTGTGCGTGCGTGTGTGTGCGTGCGTGCGTGCGTGCGTGCGTGCGTGCTTGCGTGTGTGTCTGCTTCAGCGCTTAGATTTGATTTTGTCAAGATTTTGCGCTATATAAATATTGTAATTATTATTATTATTATTATTATGATGACGAAATACTGAAAGAACACAGCACAAGAGTCACAGACGATTTTTCTTGCTCCCCCATGCAGCATTCCAGCGTTTTACTCCATTGTTCAGAACGTCGTCTCTGTCTGTCTGTCTGTCTGTCTGTCTGTCTGTCTGTCTGTCTCTGTCTCTCTCTCTCTCCCTCTCTGTCTCTGTCTCTGTCTCTCTCTGTCTCTCTCTGTCTCTCTCTCTCTCTGTCTAGGTCTCTGTCTGTCTGTCCTCTCTTTCTCTCTCTGTGTCTGTCTCTGTTTCTGTCTGTCTGTCTCTTTCTCTGTCTCTGTCTGTCTCTGTTTCTGTCTGTCTGTCTCTTTCTCTGTCTCTCTCTTTGTCTGTTTGTCTGTCTGTCTCTCTCTGTGTCTCCCTCTCTCTCTCCCATCTCTGTCTCTGTTTCTGTCTGTCTGTCTCTTTCCCTGTCCCTGTCTCTCTATCTCTCTGTCTTTCTTTCTGTCTGTCTCTTCCTCGTCTCTTTCTCTGTCTCTCTCTCTCTCCCTCTCTCTCTCTCTCACTGCTTTCTGTCTTTCTGTCCGTCTCTATTTCCCTGTCTCTGTCTGTCTGTCTGTCTCTGAATGTGTCCCTGTGTCTGTCTGTCTGTCTGTCTCTTTCTCTCTCTCTTTCTGTCTCCAATGTTTCTGTTTCCTTTCAGTTGTTTGTGACCAGGGAGTCCCTTCTGCCAATTGAAAGGTCTTTTGTTTGTTTGTTTGTTTGTTCGTTCTGCTTTTGGTCAGAGCTAGATGTTAAAAAAAGAAGAAACACACAAGCTGGTAAATGAAGACTGTTATTTCCTCTGTCTGTCTGTCTGTCTGTCTGCTTCTCTCTGTCTCTGTCTCTGTCTGTCTGTCTGTCTCACTCACCTTCTCTCTCTCTCTCTCTCTCGCTCTCTCTCTTTCTCTCTCTCTTTCTCTCTTTCTCTCTCTCTTTCTCTCTTTCTCTCTCTCTCTCTCTTTCAGTGTGTGTTAATGTGTTTCTCGTCCTCTGTCTGTCTGTCTGTCTGTCTGCGTGCCTTTTTCTCTCTCCCTCTCTTCCGTCCCTTCTCCCTCTCTTTCTCTGCAAACGTTTCTTTTTTGTTTGGATTATGCCACCTGGTGACCATTTGACTTATGATAAGAGTTTTATCCTAGACTTTTCGTTTCTTTCAGGATAATCATGACTTCTGTAGTAATTCTATTTCAGTTTCAGTTTCAATTTCTCAAAACGATGTCTCCGCACTCGGAACGAATTCCAAATGCACTGAGAAAGAGAGCATCAGGCAGACCCAGAGAGAACACATTTGCCGGACTTGCAAAAATGGATGAATACAGAGAGGGTGGGATTTTGCTTTCTATTTCTAGTATATTCATAAGGTTTTGTAGGTCCCTTTCATTTTCTGCAATTAGCACTGTGTCATCTGTGTATAGAATGTTGTTTATCATTTTTCCTCCAGCATTTAATCCAGGGTCTTATTTAATATATAATATCCCTCGCTGATGTGTGGAATTGCATGCTTTATGTCGTAACTGCGGACACGCTTTGCTGTTACAGTTATGTATTCGTCTAAATGTTTGCATTTACAAATTTGAAATAAAAAAGAATGCATACCTGTAACAAGAAATTGGACGGGAACCAAGTGTCAGGAATTAGTGACCTAAGCCTACACAAGCATATTTATATTTTTCATGCAGAAAGTAGTGACCATGATACGTCATCTATAATAACTTTGCCAGGGTTAATATGATTTTAAACAAACTTCTAGACCACAAGTCTCTCTTTTGTTACCTTGCCAGAGTTACTATTCATTTATTCACTTTATGTGTATATTATGGCAGATGTGATGCGTCTAGTGTGTCGGCTAGTGACTGCGTGCTTGTCACCTCTCACTTTCAGCCTGCACCGCTGGCTAGCACTGCTACTTGCAGCTATGCGAAAAGAAGAGCAGAATGCGTAAGTCTCTTCCTGTTAGTACATAGCCTCTCCATCAGCAAGCCCTACGTTATGCCTCCTCGTGGCGACATGCAGTAACTGAGCACCTCACGGACTCAGGCTAAATCTCGAGGGATTCGGAGGAGGTCTGACCCCCAGACGTACGGCATGCAGGCCCACCGGCGTGTGGATACGCCCTGGTGCCCACGAACCAGATCCCCAAGCTATGGGTAAATAGCTCCACTGCCTTGTGGACAATTCGGGAGAGAATAAGGCTAAGGGAGTTAACTCTGAAAAAACATCACCCTACTGCATTGTAGGTTGTCGTGGGAACGACAAAGGCTAGCGGAGAGACCGTAAACAAACCGATGGAAGGCAACGGGAAACCACCATCGTATTCTCCCAAGAACATTATGGACACAAAAAAAGAAGGAAAATGAAGATAACGACGTGAATAATTGCTCCGATGGAGCACCTTCGTCCGGTAGGGACCGTCATGCGGCGCAGGTGACACCAGACCGTCAGCCAGATACTGCGACCAAACTCAAAAATACCAAGATCGCAACATGGAATGTGAAGACATTGCTCCAAAAGGGAAAATTAAAGAATGTCAAAATAGAGATGGAAAGGCTTAACATTAGTATTTTAGGACTAGGGGAAGTGAGATGGAAGGGGGCAGGCATGATAACATCCGGAGAGTATACAGTGATATACTCTGGTGGTAACTCACATGAAAGAGGAGTAGGCATTGTAATGGACAGGGACAGATCAAAAGCAGTTAAGGGATACTGGGCTGTGTCTGACAGAGTCTTGCTGGTCAAATTGGGAGGCAGACCATTGATATCAACATCATTCAGGTGTATACACCAACATCCACAAGTACTCAGAAAGACATCGACAACTTCTACGAAGTATTAGAATTGGCCAAGGCCCGATGCAAATCACAAAAAGTTACCATAATAATGGGAGATTTTTATTCTAAAGTGGGAAAGGATAGGGTAGAGGATATAGTTGGACCTCATTGCCTTGGTACGCAAAATGAAAGGGGAGGGAAACTTGTAGAATGAGCACAGATGAATGAGTTCATAGTAAGAACACCTGGTTTGAGCAGCCTAATAGAAGAGAATGGACTTGGATGAGTCCAGGAGATAACACCAAAAATCAAATTGACTACATCCTGATCAACAAAAGATTTAGAAATTCTTTACTGTCAGCAGAAACACTACCAGGCGCAGACTGCAACAGTGACCACAATCCTGTAGTGGGAAGATTTAGGTTGAAATTATGGAAAAGGAAACAGACCAAAAGCAAAATCAAACTAGATCTTGGACTCTTAAAGACAGATGAAGTGATACGTCAAAAATTTAATGTACATGTTCAAAACAAATTCAGTGCTCTGGAAGACGTTGGTGACAGCGAGGAACAATAGACAAAGTTAAGAAATTCGATAAATGAAGTTTGTGAAGAAATCCCTGTAGTAGATAGATAAGCAAAAAAGAACTGGATGACTTAAGAAATTTTGGGCTTGATGGAGGAATGGAGGAAGAGCAAAGAGAAACGAGGAAATATACAGGAAGTTAAACAAAGAAATCAAGAATAGGTGCAATGAAGCTAAGGAAGCTTGGCTGAAAACAAAATGCAAAGAAATAGAAGACCGACACAAAACGGATCCTCAGGGTATGTACAGACGAATTGAAGAAATTGTCTACAGGAAAAATACATGCACATCAACAGGTTGCTTAAAATCGAAAGATGGTACACTTATCATAGAAAAAGACAAAATATTACACAGATGGGGAGAGTACATTAAAGACCCTTTTGAAGATGACAGAAACGCAGAACACATTATAAGAACTTTGAAGGACCACCCGTTATGAAAGATGAAGTTAGAGCAGCATTGAAAAAGATGAAACCAGGAAAAGCCCCAGGACCAGACAACATTACCACAGAGATGATTGAAGCCCTGGAGGAATTTGGCCTAGAAAAAATAAGTCGGTATTGAAAAACTAACAGCCCTCCTAAATGAAATTTACGACACTGGAAAAATCCCCAAAGATATGTCAAAATCAATTTTCATTGCACTTCCAAAGAAGACAGGGGCTATAGAATGCGAACTCCATCGCACAATTAGTTTGATGAGTCATGTAACCAAGATACTATTGAGAATAATCATGATGAGGACAAGGAATAGAATCAAAAAGCGAAATAGCAGATGAACAGTGTGGATTTGTGGAAGAGAAAGGAACTATTAATGCCATATACATCCTAAGAACTATCATACAGAGGTCAATCGAGGTGAACAAGGATTTATATTTATGCTTTGTTGACTATAACAAGGCTTTCGATCGGGTAAGACATGAAGAATTGATCAACCAACTAGAAAGGCTCAATATTGATGGAAAAGATCTACGAATATTCAGAAATATGTATTGGGAACAAACAGCTGCAATGAGAATAAAAAACGATATAAGCTCTTTCCAAAACATCACAAGAGGAGTCAGACAGAGTTGTGTTTTGTCACCAAGACCCTGGGTTAAAGGTTGGAGGAAAAATGATAAACAACATTCGATACGCAGATAACACCGTGCTAATTGCAGAAAGTGAAAGGGACCTACAAAACCTTGTGAATATACTTGAAATAGCAAGCAAAGGTAAGGGGTTGAAACTAAACAGCAGGAAGACTGAAGTCATGGTGATCAGTAAAAAACATAAAATCCCCTCATGCAAAATAACAGCAAACGGCACAACCTTGAGACAGGCTGATAAATTTAAATACCTGGGAACGATCATTTCACCACACGGCAGATGCACATCAGAAATAGCCAGCAGAATTGGCAAAGCCAAAACAACATTCAAGAAGATGGAAAGCATACTTACCAACAAATGCCTATCAATTAACATCAGGAAGAGAATTCTTGAATGTTATATAGAACCAATGCTGTTATACGGTTGTGAGGCGTGGACACTAAACCAGCATAGCCAGAACAGGATTGAGGCAGCCGAGATGTAGTTTCTAAGAAGAATGTTGAGAGTTCCATGGACAGCAAAGAAAACAAACGAGACAGTCGTGATGGAGGCAGACACAAGAAGATCATTTATAGGGAAGATTAGGAAAAGACAGGCAACATTTATAAGCTATTTTATGAGGAAAGGGGAATTGGAGCACCTGGTTACAACGGGAAAGCTGGAGGAAAAGAGATCATCAGGTAGACCCAGGGAGAAGATACTAGACGGACTTGCAGGGCGGCTGAAGACAAAGAGGGTGGAAGAGATGCTTGCACGGCAGCTCAGTTTCGCTGAAATCGTTCCCTTTAGTTGGATGCCGGCGCTGGGCCACTCTGGCACTGACCCTGCTCTGACCCCGCACTCCAGGCACTGCCGCCACCGTGAGCAAGAATTCCGCCTTCTTTGTTGTTACTTGCGCGGGCTAGACACGCTTCATTTTTTGTGATGTTCGCTTTGTATTAAAGCACGGAAAAATAGTTTTGACACACTCAAGGTTTCAACAGACTTGTGGGGGAATTGTTCGGGGTTATGTTCATGTGATTTTCTGCCTAGCCTCACGAATGGTTTCTGTGATAGGTGAGAAACAGTAACATGTGTATGATAACGCTGAGGTGTGTGAAAAAAATGGTGTTTGGTGATGCTGTTCGCGGTTGGACTACCGACTTTCGGGCAAGCCAAGAGAAGGCACTTTTCCACAGAAGACGAAGGTGGGACTGGTTGTCTGTCTTAACATTGTAGCAGTAGACACTTTGCTCTTTGTTAGGATGGCACTTGTTACCCTGAGAAAACTAAACTGCATGATGTAGCGCCGGTTGAAAAACGGATAAGTTTGTCGTAGTGGTATAACGGTTGATCGCCTGCTTCAGTTTCTTGAACAGAAACATGAACGTTCTGTCTCTCCACTGGGTGGTTTGGTATGCATGGAAAGCTTGTTTTAAAATCTACCAACCGACGACAAAAGCTGGGACATCAGCTTCGTGCAGAAATGTGCGTGTACACGTATAAACAACAACCATGTTTTAGTTAACTTCGCACCGTCAGCCATCAGCATACCGCCGACAGTGGTGTGTGTGATTCGCGAAAGAGAGCGGCAGCAGTCTTATGCGATAGGCCTATTGCACGCGCTAATCTTAAACCGGCCAGCGTGCTGTACACCAGGCAGGCGGGCTGGGTCAAGATAACACATTCCTCCGCGTTTGAATGCAAGTTTGGCAGCAAATATTTGCAGGTAAGCAAGGGCTTATTTTGTTTATTATGATTTTT
Organism: Monoplex corrugatus; assembly: GCA_030674185.1. Classification (NCBI taxonomy): domain Eukaryota; kingdom Metazoa; phylum Mollusca; class Gastropoda; order Littorinimorpha; family Ranellidae; genus Monoplex; species Monoplex corrugatus. The sequence continues at coordinate 14,163,143 of JAPXFY010000026.1, read as the reverse complement.
TTTTAACTCACTAAAATCATGTTAAACCGTTCATGAATTTTTCGGTGTGTTCCACGTTAAAGTGTTAATAATGTTCACGTTGAAGAGTTAATTGTTAACTGTTCAAGTTTTTAAATCAAATCCGCACACATTGAAGCATTCGGATCGGTATTCAGATCTGCTCTGCCCAAGCGTTTCCTCTCATCATGCCGAAAACGCGACGTAATGCTTACGAACATTGAAGGCGATGGACCTGGCCATTGAAAAAGTACGGCTTATAAACCAGTGCGGCTTACGTGTGAATATAATTAAGATTTTTCTATAATTTAATGGGTGCGCCTCATATACGGATGCGCCCAATAGCCCGAACATTACGGTGTGTGTGTGCGCGTGCGCCCGTGCACGTGTGTGTGTGTGTGTGTGTGTGTGTGTGTGTGTGTGTGTGTGTGTGAGTATGCATGTGTGGGGTGTGCGTGTGCGCACGTCCGAGTGCGCGTGTCTGATTAATGCGTGGTGCGTGTGTGATGTGTGTGTGTGTGTGTGTGTGTGTGTGTGTGTGTGTGTGTGTTGTGTTGTGTGCAAATGTGGGTGTATGTGTGCTTGCATGTATAATCGTGTGTTTGTATGTGTGTGTATGTGTGTGTGTGCGCACGTGCACGCGTGCGTGTGAGTGCATTTGTCTGCGTCCAGTCCAGTCCAGTCCAGTCTAGTCCAGTCCAGTTCAGTTCAGTCCAGTCCAGTCAGTCAGTCAGTCCAGTCCAGTCCAGTCCAGTCCAGTCCAGTCCAGTCCAGTCTAGTCCAGTCCAGTCCAGTCTAGTCCAGTCCAGTCCAGTTCAGTCCAGTCCAGTCCAGTCCAGTCACACCCAGTGCAGTGCAGTCCAATCCAGTCTGGTCCAGTCACATCCAGTCCAGTCCAGTCCAGTTCAGTCTAGTCCATTCAAGTCCAGTCCACTCCAGTCCTGTCCAGTTCAGTCTAGTCCAGTCCAGTCCAGTCCAGTCCAATCCATTCCAGTCCAATTCTGTCCAGTCCAGTCCAGTCCAGTCCAGTCCAATCCAGTCACACCAGTCCAGTCCAGTCCAGTCCAGTCACACCAGTCCAGTCCAGCCCAGCCACACCCAGTGCAGTGCAGTCCAGTCCAGTCACACCCAGTCCAGTCCAGTCCAGTCCAGTCTAACCAAGTCACATCTAGACCAGTGGATTCCACTCCATTCCAATCCAATCCAGTCCAGTCCAGAGCCAATCCAGTCCCGTCCAGCCAAGCCACTTCTGGCATCTCTCTCTCTCTCTACGAGAAATGACACCAGCCCTCCTGCTTAAACCTGTATGGCGAGGACTATGGATCGGAAACTGCATTTCTTAAAGTTTCTGCTATGCTGGCCAGACCGCCTAACGAAAGATTAAAAAATTGAGTTTCGATTTCCCCAAACATTAGGCAGAACATCCGCCTTCATATTAGATACTCTTGTCTCTCTCTCTTTCTCATTTAACACACACAAACACACACACACACACACACACACACACACACACACACACACACACACACACACACACACACACACACAAACACACACACACACGCACACATACACACGTGCATAAACACACACACACACTCACATACACATGCATGCATATATATATACATGTATATATGTATACATATAATAATAATATATATACATACATATATGTATATATATATATACACTATATATACATATATATATCATATATATATATACATATATATACATGTATATATACATATATGTGTGTGTGTATGTATATATATGTACATGTATACATATACATATATGCTTGTGTATGAATATATATGTAGATATCCATATATACATATATGTGTGTGTATATATATAGGTAGAAAGAAACTCTAGGGAGAGCTAGACAACAGAAGGTCTTCAGAGAAGTAACCCCCTTTAGACAAGTGTTTCTGCCCTGAATTCCTTACACTCTCCGGGGGCCGGGCCACATCCAGGTCATGACTCCTGGATGCCCTTCTGCTGTTGTCTATTTTTTTTTTTTTTTTTTTTTTTTCCCACGCCTGGGATCGAACCTGGGCGATTCTGCGCTTCAGAACTGCGGTACGCGGTTTTACCAATGTGCTAACGGGGCACACATCATCTGTAGGGAATTTAATCCTTATGAAGTTCACTTTTTTGGTTCCTCCTTGCCCAGATCCAGCTTGAGCTCCTTTCTGCTGCCTCTGCCATCGCTTTAAGGGCTCTAGTCCTCTTCTTCCCAGAAATGGCGAGTTGTTTCATGAGATCATAAGCGGAGGTGCCCACAAACCCTCTTGCCCCGACCTCTATGGCGAAGATTTTGACCCGCAGACCTGCTTTCTTCAGGGTGCTGGCAAGACCGGCGTATTTTTCGGTCTTGTAGATATGTGCTTCTTCCATTCTGCTTTCGTATGGCACAGTGAGTTCTATCAGAATCACTTGTTTCGAGGAGTCAGAGTGGAGAGCGATGTCTGGTCTCATGCCTGTCTTGCTGATGACATCTGGGTAATTTCTCCACTCTGGGAGGTCTGCTGTACACTCCCAGTTGACTGCTCCATCCAGAAGACCCTTTGGCAATGTGCTGGTTTTCATAGCACTTTCGGGCCAGACCTGTTTCCCTCCTGCTTTGTAGAACGTTGTCATAGCAATTGGTGCGTTTGGGGTCATGGTTTTTTCGCTAACCACATCTGTAATCACTTTCAGAACTTGGTTGTGCCTCCATGTATACCTTCCTTGTGTATGAATATATATGTAGATATCCATATATACATATATGTGTGTGTGTATATATATATATATATATATATATATACATGTATATATATATACATATATATATAACATAGATGATAATAATCAAATATAGCTTTGCGAAACACATAACACGCCTTGCTGCTTTTTATCTTTGTCCTCAACATCAAGCTTATTTTGTCAGTATTGATTTGACTTGGAATGAAAAGTTCATGAACTCGCTCCAGTTCCTGCCTGAAGCGCTGACATCCGATGTTGTTTGCGTTTTCACTGAGTCAGTCTGAGGCATAGTGACAATTAGCTTTCAAGTAAAAGATAGACTACAAACATGTAAAAATTAGATGCGAACGCCTACTTGATTCATCCTCATCATGTGCCCTGCCGCATGGCCTTGGTGATCATGGCCCCCACATATACATCTATCCCTTGTTACCGCAAGCACATCTTCCATCCTCTCTGTCCTCAGCCACCCTGTATGTCCGTCCAATATTTTCTCCCTGGGTCTACTTGCTGCTCTCTTTCCCTCCAGTTTTTTCTGCTGTGACCAGGTGCTCTAATCCCCCTTTCCTCATAAAATGGCCTACAAATGTTGCCTGTATTTTTTCTTAATCTTTCTTATCAATGATCTTCTTGTGTCTGCCTCCATCAAGACTATCTCGTTTGTTTTCTTTGCTGTCCATGGAACTCTCAACGTTCTTCGTAGAAACCACATCTCGGCTGCCTCAATTTTGCTCTGGCTTTGCTTGTTGACTGTCCACGCCTCACAACCGTACAACAGGATCGGTTGTATATAACTTTCAAAAACTCTCTTCCTGATGTTAATTGATAGGCATTTGTTGGTAAGAATGCTTTTCACATTCTTGAATGCGGTTTTGGCGTGGCCGATTCTGCCTACTTGATTACTGAAACAATACAGGCGAAATCAGACAAAGCACCACCGCGATTAGGGAGTTTTATTTGTGTTCACATTCCCCTCCCCCTCCCCCCTTCCCCTCCCCCCATTTTGTTCGTCATCTTGATGGCCAAAGAAGCTTGGGCAGTTTTACAATGCTATTATGGTGATGGCGATGAGGATGATAAATCTGATGCTTTAGAGCTGCATCTAATACTGAGACTCATCCACTTCTCGAGATTCGTCAGTGAAGGTGTTGCTCAAATCTTCTGACCAGCACCGCAGATGTCCGTATCTCTCAGACCAGATTTACGCCAGGATATATTATGATAGTAGGCGTAGAGTACAGCCCTGTCACGCAGTCTCAATCCTAGATGGAACTCCATAGCATCATGATTATCATCCTCATCGACGTCACTATCATCATCGCATTATAAAAACTGTTCCAGCTTCTGTGGCCGTTAATGTGGCGTAGAAAATGTGACAGAAAAAAGAAAAAAAAAAAGAAAAAAGAAAAAAGAAAAAGAAGATAAGCACAAAGGTAACCTCCCTGAGTACGATGATCCTTTAACTGGGATCAATATGGAAGTTCTCATTTATTTGTTTCTTGAACTTGAATGACATGCAGCATTATAGGGATGATCCGTAGCACGTGTGTGTGTGTCTGTGTGTGTGTATGTGTGTGTGTGTGTGTGTGTGTGTGTGTGTGTGTGTGGTGTGTGTGTGTGTGTGTGTGTGTGTGTGTGGTGTGTAACTGATAATGCATGCTAATGAAGTGTGGACCCTTCTATTGTCAAATTTGCTCTCCAATAGAAGCGTCCAACGCCTGAAAAACTATGGCAAAGCAGCAAGTCAAAATCCCAGGGCAGATCTCCCCGTACAAGAAAACCGGACAGGAATTAAGAGTATTGTGTTTTCTTGAATATTTCATTCTGTAACACAAAGGTTACGTGACCTAGCTCGCCATACAATACTTTATGTAGTTATCTGTGTGCATCAATGATATGATAATGATCAAAATGTTAAGTACGCATGCTTTTTATGATTTTGACTAATTACTTTGCTGTTGATCTTCTGTTTTGTTGTTCTTGTTGTTGGTTTTCTTTATGAATTTGAATTTGAAATGTGATGAAGCTATGTTTCTTAATCAGTTAGATAATTATGGTATCAATTCAGTTTCCCAGCCTTTGTTTTCTTTGTCAATTAAAAAAAAACGGAAAACAAAAAAATTGATTATTATTCTGGATGATGACTTGTGTGAAAGTACATGTGTGTGTGTGTGTGTGTGTGTGTGTGTGTGTGTGTGTGTGTGTGTGTGTGTGTGTGTGTGTGTGTGTGTGTGTGTGTTGTGTGTGGTGTGGTTTTGTGGTGTGGTAGGTGTGGTGGTGGTGGTGGTGGTGGTGGTGGTGGTGGTGGTGGTGGTGTGTGTGTGTGTGTGGGAAAGAACTTAAGAAAACAATAGAAATGCATTTCACATCCCAAACTCAAACACTGTTTTAAAATAGAGAAATATATGGGTTTCACTAGCCTATAACTTCGAATGTTCTGAATTCCAAGACTACCGACTGAAATTTATTCCACAAAAAATGTCTCTCAGTTAAATCGTGTGTTTTCATGGTGTAACTTCATTTCTTGGGAAAATAAAACAAAAACAAAACAAACAAAAAAACAGAACAAAATAAAAACAAACAAACAAAAAACCAATTACGTATAAAGTTAACAAGATTTATCAAATTTTCTAAAATTGTGTAGCAAAATTCTGAACATTTGAGAATCCTATCGCAAATCAATTATAATTGTTTTTTTTCTTTTTTGCTGTTATAAAATTCATTCTGCTTAATGATACATGTTGATTCCGTTGGATTTTCGTTTAATCGCTGTTGTCCTCCTTGCCCTTTACTGGGGTTGAAGGCTCTGTTTATTAAACATTGAACATTGGACGTGTTTGTGCGTGTTAGCGCCTGCGTGTGTATTTGTGCGTGCGCGCATTTCCGTATGTGCGTGCGTGCGTGCATGCGTGCGTGCGTGAGTGCGTGCGTGCGTGCTTGTGTGTGTGTGTGTGTGTGTGTGTGTGTGTGCGAGACAGAGACACAGAGACACAGAGAGAGAGAGAGGGTGAGAGGGAGAGGAGAAGAGAGAGGAGAGAGTGAGAGAGAGTGAGAGAGAGAGGAAGAGAGAGAGAGAGAGGAGGAGAGAGAGAGAGAGAGGAGACTTCAGACTTCAGACTTTTTATTCAAGAAAGGTTATAGCCCCTACTGAAGGGGTGCTTATAAGTACAATGAAATAAGATGGCAAATCATAGGATTAACAATCAACAACAAAATAAACTTATATTACGATAAAGCAGTTTCCCTGATTTTAGCTGCTGCAAAATTCTCAATATAATCGAAACGAGATGAACACATTAACAAACACATTTTAAACATATTTGGGCATCTATAATACTTTTGAGGGATAAACCTTGAACGGATTTCATCTAAAGCTGGACAACACAGGACAAAATGTATTTCGTCTTCTTCAGCTTGCATACATAAGGGACAGAGCACATCAGATTCTTTGTGTTGCTTGTATCTCAATTGGTATACTTTCAAAGTTGATAAACCAAGCCTAAATGTTGCTATTGTTTTTTTCAAGTATATGTAATTTCCAGATCAAAGCTTATGTGTGGTTTGACGCTGTGAGAATCTATAACATATCTGTAAAAATCATATCTTCCTCTGTCCGTATATGGTCATTCTACTTTTGCCATCTATAATCAATCAGTCTTTGCCGAAAATCACGAATAAACTGTCTCTCATCACCAGCTCCTTGGAAAAACAAACATCACCAAACCCATATTCATTCGGACACATACGTATACTAGTTACCCAATTTTTCTTACCTTTAAAATCTAGATCAGATAACATCTTATAGGATTTTTTCGGCAGTCTATTGTCTTCCGTGTGCAATACTTTTAACCAAAACTGAATACGAGTACATCGGACAACTGAATGAACAAACAATGGGTATTTGTTTGTTTCTTCAAATACTAAATCATTAGATATGCGCTTATCTGGTCCTAAAAATCACTTCAAAGCAAATAAGTGTACAGCTTCACAAGAGAGAGAGAGAGAGAGAGAGAGAGAGAGAGAGAGAGAGAGGAGGGGGGGGGGGGAAAGAGAGAAAGAAAGGAAACCAGATCTGATTGTCCCTATGTCTGTCTGTGTGTCAGAGCAGATGTGTATGTGTGTGTGTATGCCATCATCATCATCATCATGTGCCCTGCCGCATGGCATTGGCGATCATGGTCCTTCATACGAATCTATCCTTTGTCGCTGCAAGTACATCTCCCACCGTCTCTGTCTTCATCTACCTGGTGCCTTTTTCCCTCCAGCTTTCCTCTAGTGACAAGGTGATCTAATTTCTCTTGCCAAATAGAAAATGTTTTTTCTGTATGTGTGTATAAACATATTGTTACTTCAAAACCTAGATCACCTCTCTCTCTCTCTCTCTCTCTCTCTCTCTCTCTCTCTCTCTCTCTCTCTCTCTCTATTGTTACTTCAAAATCTAGATCACCTCTCTCTCTCTCTCTCTCTCTGTCACTCTCTCTCTCTCTCTCTGTTGCTCTCTCTCTCTGTCTTTCTCTCACTGTCTGTCTGTCTCTCTATCTCTCTCTCTTCCCCCCTCTCTCTTTCTTTCACACACAACCAAAGTGGGCAGATTGAACTTACCTCATAATTCTAACTAAAATGGTAATATAACATTGAATGAAATGCATAAAGCCCACCACAGTAGTCTGGTCAAGCTACAACCTGTGGTTTCAGATAACACCATCCCATTGGTTCCAAATCAAATTATGAGTCATTCGCAAACCTAAAGTAAAGAAGTGAAGTCTTGTGTGTTTCATCTGATATTCTGTACTGGCATTTGGCAAGTTGGGCTGGTAAGAGCAAAGAACGTTAAGTGTTTTTTTCTACTGTTCTACTGTTTTAGTGAGTATGGAACGAAAGGGGCTTGAAACTGGAGACAAAGTGCGCAGTATACAGAGCAGTAGTCCTGACTGCATTGCTGTATGGATGCAAGTCCTGGACTCTGTACCATAAGCATGTCAAGCTACTTAGGTCAGTTTCACCAGCGCTGTCTCCGACGTATCTTACAAACATCAGATGGTACAACAGAGTCTCAAACGTGAATGTACTTTTGCAAGCCCAGATGCCAAGCATAGATGCTCTGCTAACACAGTCTCAGCTAAGATGGTCTGGACATCTCGTGCGTATGGAGGATAAGAGGTTTCCAAAGCAGCTGTTCTATGGTGAACTGACAAAAGGCCCTCGACCACGAGGATGGACAAAGCTTCGTTGCAAAGACACCCTGAAACAAATATCTCCAGAAATGTGACGTTGATGAAGAACAATGGGAAATAATGTACACAAACAGGTCTGAATGGAGGCAAGCTATTCGCAAGGGAGCAGACGCTTATGCAAATGAAAGAAGACCAAGCAGACAAGTGGAAAAGCGTGCAGCAATAAAGGCCAGAACCAACTCTGCAGAGCGTTCCATTGAGTGTCCAGTATGGGGCCACCTGTGTGCATCAGACGTTTGCCTAGATCCCACATGAGGGTACACAAATGATAATCCCACAGCATGTCACATATTAAAGTGCTGGCTCGATCTTTCTCTTTCTCTCCTCTCTCTCTTCCTCTTCTCTCTCTTTCTCTGTCAGTCTCTCTCCTCTCTAGTTTCCTCTCTTGTCTTTCTCTACGTTGTCTGTCACGATAGTCGACCTATACATACACTGTTCAACACTGTCAGAGTTACCTGCTTTTACAACAGCATTAGGGATAACTGTAATATATCCTTTTAAAACACCAGTTCTTATGCACTTAAAATGTTCCGTTACACTGACAGCATTAGGGATAACTGTAATAATATCCTTTTAAAAACACCAGTTCTTATGCACTTAACAAATGTTCCGTTACACTGACAGCATTAGGATAACTGTAATAATATCCTTTTAAAAAACACCAGTTCTTATGCACTTAAAGTGTTCCGTTACACTCACAGCATCAGAGATAACTGTAATAATATCCTTTTAATTTAAAACACAGTACTTATGCACTTAAAGTGTTCCGTTACACTCACAGCATCAGAGATAACTGTAATAATATCCTTTATTTAAAACAACAGTACTTATGCACTTAAAGTGTTCCTTACACTCACAGCATCAGAGGATAACTGTAATAATATCCTTTTAAAAACACCTGTACTTATGCACTTAAATGCTCCATTACACTGACAGCATTAGGGATAACTGTAATAATATCCTTTTAAAAACACCAGTTCTTATGCACTTAAAGTGTTCCGTTACACTCACAGCATCAGAGATAACTGTAATAATATCCTTTTGATTTAAAACACCAGTACTTATGCACTTAAAGTGTTCCGTTACACTCACAGCATCAGAGATAACTGTAATAATATCCTTTTAATTTAAAACAACAGTACTTATGCACTTAACGTGTTCTGTTACACTCACAGCATCAGAGATAACTGTAATAATATCCTTTTAATTTAAAACACCAGTACTTATGCACTTAAAGTGTTCCGTTACACTCACAGCATCAGAGATAACTGTAATAATATCCTTTTAAAAACACCTGTACTTATGCACTTAAAATGCTCCATTACACTGACAGCATTAGGGATAACTGTAATAATATCCTTTTAAAAACACCAGTTCTTATGCACTTAAAGTGTTCCGTTACACTCACAGCATCAGAGATAACTGTAATAATATCCTTTTAAAAACACCAGTTCTTATGCACTTAAAGTGTTCCGTTACACTCACAGCATCAGATATAACTGTAATAATATCCTTTTAAAACACCAGTACTTATGCACTTAAAATGTTTCGTTACACTGACAGCATTAGGGATAACTGTAATAATATCCTTTTGAAAACACCAGTTCTTATGCACTTAAAATGTTCCGTTACACTGACAGCATTAGGGATAACTGTAATAATATCCTTTTAAAAACACCAGTTCTTATGCACTTAAAATGTTCCGTTACACTCACAGCATCAGAGATAACTGTAATAATATCCTTTTAATTTAAAACAACAGTACTTATGCACTTAAAGTGTTCCGTTACACTCACAGCATCAGAGATAACTGTAATAATATCCTTTTAATTTAAAACACCAGTACTTATGCATTTAAAGTGTTCCATTACACTGACAGCATTAGGGATAACTGTAATAATATCCTTTTAAAAACACCAGTTCTTATGCACTTAAAATGTTCCGTTACACTGACAGCATTAGGAATAATTGTAATAATATCCTTTTAAAAACACCAGTATTTATGCACTTAAAATGTTCCATTACACTCACAGCATCAGAGATAACTGTAATAATATCCTTTTAAAAACACCAGTACTTATGCACTTAAAATGCTCCATTACATTGGCAGCATTAGGGATAACTGTAATAATATCCTTTCAAAAACACCAGTACTTATGCACTTAAAGTGTTCCATTACACTGACAGCATTAGGGATAGCTGTAATAATATCCTTTCAAAAACACCAGTACTTATGCACTTAAAGTGTTCCATTACACTGACAGCATTAGGGATAGCTGTAATAATATCCTTTCAAAAACAACAGTACTTATGCACTTAAAGTGTTCCGTTACACTGACAGCATTAGGGATAGCTGTAATGGTGTCCTTTTAAAAACACCAGTCCTTAATAAGCACTTAAAGTGTTCCATTACACTGACAGCATTAGGGATAGCTGTAATGGTGTGTCCTTTTAAAAACACCAGTCCTTAATAAGCACTTAAAGTGTTCCATTACACTGACAGCATTAGGGATAGCTGTAATGGTGTGTCCTTTTAAAAACACCAGTCCTTAATAAGCACTTAAAGTGTTCCATTACACTGACAGCATTAGGGATAGCTGTAATGGTGTGTCCTTTTAAAAACACCAGTCCTTAATAAGCACTTAAAGTGTTCCATTACACTGACAGCATTAGGGATAGCTGTAATGGTGTGTCCTTTTAAAAACACCAGTCCTTAATAAGCACTTAAAGTGTTCCATTACACTGACAGCATTAGGGATAGCTGTAATGGTGTGTCCTTTTAAAAACACCAGTCCTTAATAAGCACTTAAAGTGTTCCATTACACTGACAGCATTAGGGATAGCTGTAATGGTGTGTCCTTTTAAAAACACCAGTCCTTAATAAGCACTTAAAGTGTTCCATTACACTGACAGCATTAGGGATAGCTGTAATGGTGTCCTTTCAAAAACACCAGTCCTTAATAAGCACTTAAAGTGTTCCATTACACTGACAGCATTAGGGATAGCTGTAATGGTGTGTCCTTTTAAAAACACCAGTCCTTAATAAGCACTTAAAGTGTTCCATTACACTGACAGCATTAGGGATAGCTGTAATGGTGTCCTTTCAAAAACACCAGTCCTTAATAAGCACTTAAAGTGTTCCATTACACTGACAGCATTAGGGATAGCTGTAATGGTGTGTCCTTTTAAAAACACCAGTCCTTAATAAGCACTTAAAGTGTTCCATTACACTGACAGCATTAGGGATAGCTGTAATGGTGTCCTTTCAAAAACACCAGTCCTTAATAAGCACTTAAAGTGTTCCATTACACTGACAGCATTAGGGATAGCTGTAATGGTGTGTCCTTTTAAAAACACCAGTCCTTAATAAGCACTTAAAGTGTTCCATTACACTGACAGCATTAGGGATAGCTGTAATGGTGTCCTTTTAAAAACACCAGTCCTTAATAAGCACTTAAAGTGTTCCATTACACTGACAGCATTAGGGATAGCTGTAATGGTGTCCTTTTAAAAACACCAGTCCTTAATAAGCACTTAAAGTGTTCCGTTACACTGACAGCATTAGGGATAGCTGTAATGGTGTCCTTTTAAAAACACCAGTCCTTAATAAGCACTTAAAGTGTTCCGTTACACTGACAGCATTAGGGATAGGTGTAATGGTGTCCTTTTAAAAAACACCAGTCCTTAATAAGCACTTAAAGTGTTCCGTTACACTGACAGCATTAGGGATAGGTGTAATGGTGTCCTTTTAAAAACACCAGTCCTTAATAAGCACTTAAAGTGTTCCGTTACACTGACAGCATTAGGGATAGGTGTAATGGTGTCCTTTTAAAAACACCAGTCCTTAATAAGCACTTAAATCGTGCCGTCACACTTTTCGTTATGTATATTACTTTATAATACCTCCATAACTCCTACTTTATCTAGCAAGCCAGATGGTTTAATTATACTTTGTCCAACATATCTGCTGGGCCCAGTGAGAGGAAAACACAGATTCAGTTTCAGTTACCGTTTCTCAAGATGACATCTCCGCGCTCGGAATGAATTCCAGATTCACTATCATCACAGGTGCCACTGATGGAGAAAAATCCAGAATGATAACGGCACAGGCCTTGAGCCTTCACATAAATCCACCAGCTGTCCAGGTCCTTAGGTCCTACCTAGATAGTTCCATAACCCTGGGGTCGTAGGGGAGCGAGGTGGCAGAGACCTCAACTTTTCCCGGGGTCAGCACCACGAGGGCGGCGCCCTTCCCCTAACCCTCGCTGCAAAATTCATATTCATATTCACATTTTTTTTAACCAAGACTTCAGAAAGGCAAGAAAGTCTTCAGGGGGTGTGACTTAGGAAATCAACCTATCTCTCCAATGTTTTATACCATGGCAGCCGGGCAATGCCCTGCTCGTCACGATTTTCAACGGCCGTGGGATCTTTAGCGTGCGCAGCCAGAAGGCACACGTTTTTCGTACCCTTCCGAAGGACTAGACGTTTAGTTCGATTTTCCGGTCAAATTGAGGAGAAAAGCCGAGGCCTGTATGGGGAGCGAACCCTGGAACCTCGAGTTTAGTTATTGGCAGGCGAACGTCTGAATCATTCTGCCACTGTTCTCCCTTTTGAGTCGGGTGCAGTTTGGCTAAGAGGATACTTCGTTTTGACTGAAAACACAGACACAGACACAGGACATCTTTCGACACTGATCTCTTTCTAGAGAAGTAGGCCTAATTGGAACAAGACGTTGTTGGCATTTTTTTTCAAAGAAAACGGGACATTGTTAGAATGGCTGAACCATTTTTCCCCATTTTGTTTTCTCTTAAACCATTACATTTTATAAATGCTAATCACGTAGCGTTAGATAGAGAAATCTTTTCATTCTTTATTACAATGCCTTCAGAGACAAGCTGTTTTTTGTTGTTTGTCACTCCAATGTGAACATGCAAATATTAGAAAAAATGATATTATACCAGTCTTAATACTTAATTTGCTTCCCGTCCTAAAGATGAAAAAAAAGGGGAAAAAAAAAGAAAAAAAAGAGAACATTTGCAAGTTAATAAACTTTCCCATCTGGTTACATGTTTTTGATAGCCGTTCACGAGTAAAAAGATAAAAGAGACAGTAAAGCTGATATCATGTTTCACCTTTAATGTAGTAGCAATATTCTATTGTCCTTATTTCCAGTGAAATAGATATACATGTAAGTGCAAACACGTAATTGCATATAGATACACACACGGATCCAAACATGCGCGCGAGCGCGCCCGTGCCCACATACATACACACACACACACACACACACACACACACACACACACACACACACACACACACACATACACACTCGCTCGCGCGCACATACACACACGTACACACACGCGCACACACATACACATGTACATACACACACGTGCACACACAGACACATGCACACACATACTCACACACATACATACACACACGCGCACACACACACACACGCACGCACAAACACACATATCCACGTACACACACACACACACACTCACATACACACACACATATGCATATATATATATATATAACACGTACACACCCACACAAACGTACACACACACGCACACACACAAAAACACACACATACGCACAATCATATACACACACATACACACACATACACACACATACTCACACACACAGACACGCACACACACATACACACACACACACACGCACACACACACTTGGACACACACACGTACACACACACACACACGCACACACACATGCACACACACATCCACACGTAACACACACACACTTGTGACACGCATACACACGCACACACACATACTTTTACACGCATGTATTTATGCATGCACACACGCACGCAGAAGCATACACAATACTTTCAAATGTTTCTTTCTCTTGAAGTCTTTACAACAGTTATTTCTTTATCTAAAAAGGGAGACTATAAAAAATGTGGTTGATCATTTATTTATGTATTTTGTGTGGCTTGATTATAAATGTATTATGTATGTGTGTGTGTGTAAGTATGCATGTATGTATGTATATATGTATGTATGTGTGTATGTATGTATGCATTTATTTATTTATTGTTTATTTCTTTGCTTGTTTATTTCCTTTGTTTGGCTTGATCATTTCTTTGTTCATTTAGTTTTCATAATTTATAGATTTTGATCCTCTATGCATTCATTTATTTATCTATTTGTTTGTTTATTCATTATATGTTTATTTACGTAATTTATTATCTATTTGTGACCTGTTCTCACGAATGGGGTCACAACTTAATTTTGGGGGGTATAGAGATATTTATATCACCGGAAAGCAGAAAAAATGCTCTTTCTAATGATGTATAATTCAACTGTCTAACTGGAAAATCGAGCGAGTTACAGTAATTTAAAGGGAGTGGGTGATGGGACGCCATTTTGAGAAAAGCAGAGTTAAAGAAGGAAAACAAAATTCTCTGCTTTTTCCTTAGCAACCAGTATTCTATCTTCATCAAACTTAGTGAAGTGATAGATAAAGTGGTTCTGCACTACATACTAGCTATTTCGCGAGCTGATTCCAACGGTATGCGATATGCTGAAGCCCTGTACGGTTTCATGGCCTAAATTAAAGCTCAAACACATGCATTTTCACGGAAAAAATCTGCACATTCTCGATGGGTTATCACTTTAAAATGTTATTTTAACACTCTTTCAGCCCAAATTTCACTTTAATCTTTGTTATAATTGATAGATTAATGGTCAGACAATGTGTAGGAACAAAAATCTCAAATCACCCAGATCGACCCTCACCACCTTTTCAGGCCCGTATCTCAGTTCACACGTTGCGACTTGTGACCCCGTTCGCAAGAACCAATCACATTTATTAAGTTATCCAGATACTCGTACACTTTTTTGTACAGCGGACAAAGCTTAATTCTTGTCATGTACGCATACAGTTTTTTTTTTAAAGTGAACCACTACATACCCATCAAACCCACTCAAAGCGCTTAACAAAACATACAGCACAGGCTAAATAAACGCAGCCTGTTAGTTCACATTTTAAAGCAGAAAAAAGTATCGCCACTTTCCACGACACCTGTTGCCTTGCCTACAATACGAAATTATTTATTTATCATATATCCAACGTGGACTGTTAGAACATTGTTGCAAACAAGTAAATTAGACTGTATCAAAATAGAAACGGAAAGGCTTGACATTAGTATTTTAGGACTATGGAAAGTAAAATGGAAGGGGGCAGGCATGATAACATCAGGAGAACATGCAGTAATATATTCTGGTGGAAACTCACACGAAAGAGGAGTAGGCATCGTAATGGACAGAGACAAATCAAAAGCAGTTAAGGGATACTGGGCTGTGTCCGACAGACTTTTGCTGGTTAAATTGGGTGGCAAGCCATTTGATATCAACATTATTCAGGTGTATGCACCAACATCCGCAAGTACTCAGGAAGACATCGACAACTTCTACGAAGTATTAGAGATGGCCGAGGCCCAATGTAAATCACAAGAAGTTACAATAATAATGGGAAATTTTAATGTTTAAGTGGGACAGGATAGGGTGGAGGCTATAGTTGGACCTCATGGACTTGGTATACAAAATGAAAGGGGAGGGAAACCTGTAGAATGGGCACAGATGAATGAGTTCATAGTAGGAAACACCTGGTTTTTGAGCAGCCTAATAGAAGAAAATGGACTTGGATGAGTCCCGGAGATAATACCAAAAATCAGATTGGCTACATCCTGATCAATAAAAGGTTCAGAAATTCTTTACAGACAGCAAAACACTACCAAGCGCAGATTGCAACAGTGACCACAATCCTGTAGTGGGAAGATTTAGGCTGAAATTAAGGAAAAGGAAACAGACAAAAAGCAACATCGAACTAAATATTGGACTCTTAAAGACAGATGAAGTGATACGTAAAAAAATTAACGTACATTTTCAAAACAAATTCAGTGATCTGGAAGATGTTGGTGATAGTGAGGAACAATGGGTAAAGTCGAGAAACTCGATAAATGAACCTTGTGAAGAAATCCCCAGAATAGATAGAAAACCAAAAAGAACTGGATGACAAAAGAAATTCTAGGCTTGATGGAGGAACGGAGGAAGGCAAAGAGAAAGAAGGAGATATACAGGAAGATAAACAAAGAAACCAGGAATAGGTGCAATGAAGCTAAGGGAGCTTGGCTGAAAACAAACTGCAAAGAAACAGAAGACCGACACAAAATGGATCCTCAGGGTATATACAGAAGAATTGAAGAAATTGTCTACAGGAAAAAGACATGCACATCAACTGGTTGCTTAAAATCGAAAGAGCACCTGTTGCCTTGCCTACAATACGAAATTATTATTATCATATATCAACGTGGACTGTTAGAACATTGTTGAAAATGAAAAAGACAAAATATTAGACAGATGGAGAGTGCATTAAGAACCTTTTTGAAAATGACAGAAACAGAAGAAACACATTACAGAAAGACCTTGAAGGACCACCCATAATGACAAGATGAATTATAGCAGGGAACTGAAAAAGATGAAAAAAAAGCCCCAGGACAGACAATATTACTACATGAATGATTGAAGTCCGGAGGAATTTGTATTGAAAAAATAACAGTCTCCTAAATGGAATTACGACACTGGAAAATTCCAAGCTAAGTCAAATCATTCATTGCACTCAAAGAGACAGGCTATAGAATGCGAACTCCATCGCACAATCGCTTGATGAGTCATGTAACAAAAATCCAATTAAGAATAATCATGATGAGGACAAGGAATAGAATCAAAAGAGAAATAACAGAAGAACAGTGTGGATTTGTCGAAGGGAAAGGAACTCTTTGTCGAAAGGAAAGGAACTATTAACGCAATATACATCCTAAGAACTATCATAGAGAGGTCAATCGAGATGAATAGGGATTTATATTTATGCTTTGTTGACTATACCAAGGCTTTCGATCGGGTAAGACATGAAGAATTGATTTAAAAAAAACTTGAAAGATTCAATATTGATGGAAACGATCTACGAATAATCAAAATATGTATTAGGAACACACAGCTGCAATGAGAATAGAAAACTGTATAAGCTCTTTCCAAAACGTCAAAAGAGGAGTCAGACAAGGTTGTGTTTTGTCACCAGATCTGTTTTCACTTTACAGCCAAAATATCATGAGAAACCTAAAAGAAGACCCTGGATTAAAGGTTGGAGGAAAAATGATAAACAACATTCGATACGCAGATGACACCGTGCTTATTGCAGAAAATGAAAGGGACCTACAAAACCTTGTGAATGTACCAGAAATAGAAAGCAAAGGTAAGGGGTTGGAACTAAACAGCAGTAACACTGAAGTCATGGTGATGAGTAAAAAAAACCCATGAAATCCCCTCATGCAAAATAACAGCAAACGGCACAACCTTGAGACAGGTTGGTAAGTTTAAATATCTGGGAACGATCAATTTACCAGACGGCAGGTGCACATCAGAAATAGCCAGCAGAATCGGCCAAGCCAAAACAGCATTCAAGAAAATGAACAGCATTCTTACCAACAAATGCCTATCAATTAACATCAGCAAGAAAGTTCTGGAATATTATATAGAAGCGATAATGTTATACGATTGTGAGGCGTGGACAGTCAACAAGCAGATCCAGAACAAGATTGAGGCAGCCGAAATGTGGTTTCGCAGAAGAATGTTGAGAGTTCCATGGACAGCAAAGAAAACAAACGAGACAGTCTTGATGGAGGCAGACACAAGAAGATCATTCATAAGGAAGATTAGGAAAAGACAGGCAACATTTATAGGCCATTTTATGAGGAAGGGGGAATTGGAATACCTGGTCACAACAGGAAAGCTGAAGGGAAAGAGAGCACCAGGTAGACCCAGGGAGAAAATATTGGACGGACTTGCAGAGTGGCTGAAGACAGAGAGGGTGGAAGATGTGCTTGCAACAACAAGGGACATAAACAGATGGAAGGCCATGATCGCCAACGCCATGTGGCGAGGCACCTGATGATGATGACAACAATAACAAGTCATTACACCGTTATTTACGAGACGTAAATGACCTTTCTTGTAAAGTGGCCCACTTACACAGAATTTGTTTTGTGCGTGTATGTGTGGGTGGGTGGGTGGGGGTAGGGTAGACGAGGAGGCGGGTGGGGAGAGGTGGAGGGTGGTCGTGGGTGGGTGTCTGCCCTATATTCAGCATCGCCTTTGTCATTATACCCCACCCCCACCCCATGGCACTCATTTTGGTTCTCTAACACGCTTCTTACTCCACTGAAACTAATACCATGGTGAAAAGCAGGGCATGAAGTAGGCGGTGGGGTGGTGGGTGGGTATGTTGGGTGTGTGTGGATTGGCAAGTACGTTGGGACAAGTTTTCACACACACACGCACACACACACACACACAGAAGTTTTGATGATGGAAATGGAGATAATGGTAGACGATGTTGTTGACTTTCGTTTCACATTGAGACAGCGTGACAAGGCCGTAATCTAAGCTTACTTTTTTTTCTTCGAATGTTTTTTATTTGTCCTGGCCGAGTGGTACAGGCATTGTGGAAGTGGGCCATTGCACAAGAAAGGTTGTTAAGTCTGGTAAATAACGGTTTAATGACTTGTTATCGTTGTATATATGATAAATAAGTAACTGCGTCTGTCATTCGTTACAGTGACCGCTCTGCAATGTTGACCGATTTCACAGAACAACAAAAGCAACAACAAGAACAACAACAATAATAATAATAAACAATAATAATAATAATTATGTTAATAACATTAATACTAATACTAATAGTCATATTAATACTACTAACATAATAACAATACTACTACTACTAATACTAACAACAATACTACTACTACTATTACTAATAATAATAATAACAATAATGATAATACTAATAATTGGAATACTACTACTACTAATGAACTACTACTACTACTACTACTACTACTATATAATAATATAATATCATAACACAAAGACGTGATACAGAAACGGACAAGAAGAGATCATGGTATGCATTTCAAAAGTAATTAGTGTTGGCACACAACCCACATGTCTGGAGGAAACTGGTGAACAGTTCTTTACTATGGCATCCCAAGGAGGAGGAGGAGGAAAGAAGAGAAAGAAGAAGAAGAAGAAGAGGAGGAAGAGGACGGAAGAGAAAGGAGGAGGAGGAGGAAAGAGAAGAAGAAAAGAAGAAGAAGAAGGAGGAGGAGGAGGAGGAGGAGGAGGAGGAAGAAAAAGAAGAAGAAGAAGAAGAAGAAAGAAGAAGAAGAAGAAGAAGCACAAAAAACAAGAACAAGAACAAGAACAAGAAAAAGAAGAAGAGTTGCTGTTGAAATTTTATTCTTAGTGAGTTAATGTTTTGTGATGTATTCCATTACACTCCAAGATATTTCTTTACCACAGTTTAAGGGTTTTTATACAAGGGTATTTGGCATTAACAGAAAACAAACCGAAAAACTTGTAAAAAAATAATAAAGAGGAACTTGATGGAAGCTAATGTTTCACAAGGAGACGTCAGACTGGTTAGCGTATATAGAATGTAGGATAGTTTTTTTTTCTTCCTGTTCATCTCCCAAATTAAAAAAAATGGAACTGTGTACCATAATGGTTATTTAACAAACTAGTGCTACTCCAGGTGTCTTAGACATGAATTGTAGACAGTGTGCTTTAGAATGAAATAAAAAAAAAGAAGAAACCATCAACCACACAGCAAAAAACAAAGAAACAAACAAAGAACAAAAAACCAACCAATCAATCAACAACCAAATAACAACAACATAACAAGTAAACAAAATAACCAATCAACAACCAACTAATGACAACCCAATTGATCATCAACAATACGAACAACGAACCAACGACAACGAACCAGCCACAACAATCAACCAACAACCACAACCAACCAACCAACCAACCAACCAACTGACCAACCAATTGATCATCCAACCAACCAACGAACCAACGAACCAACGAACCAACGAACCAAGAACAACGAACCAACGAACCAGCCAACCAACCAACCAACCAACACAACCAACCAACCAACCACCAACCAACCAACCAACAACGACCGACCGACCGACCGACCGACCAACCAATTAAATGTCTCGTACATCCCTTTGGCAAACAAAGCTTTTCTCAAAGAAGAAGACATGTATGGGGATAATTTTCAACAACAACTTCGATGGAATGATAATACTGTTCCATACAAGTGACATACACGTCACCTTAATACGTGGCAAAACGCAGGAAGTCGACAGATTCCAAGACATCATAGATGAAAATGAAACACAGACCTTTATAAGTTCAAGAAACTGCAGACCGACGACAAAAGAAATCTCACACTACTGTGATGGTTGAATACAATGCACTGATAAACACGATACCAAATCCATGGACATTGTGTATTGAGAGGAAGCTGCTTCCACAAGTAAATGGTATAAGCGACTTTGATTTCCACGCATTCTGTTAAAAACCCAAAACCATGCCTGAGTTTCCAGTGGAATGAAATCTTTTATTTAATGTCTGTTCACAATAGTGATTTTAGACACACATACACACACACGCACGCACACACACACACACACACACACACCACACACACACACACACACACACACACACACACACACACACACACACATATACATACACACACACACAGAGGAAAAACAAAGAAAAGGAAATGGATAAAACAAAACAAAAAATGGGGGAGGGGGTGGGTTTGGGTGATGGGGATGGAGAGGGGTAGTGGAAGGTTGAATGTAAGAAGGGTTTCCGGTGCAAAACAAGGAAACAAGTTAGAACTGTACATCGTATGCAAATGAATTTTGGCACAGCAAAGAATTTATATTTATCTATGTATCTTTGTATCTATGTATCTATGTATCTATGTATCTATGTATCTACGTATCTATGTATCTATTTATCTATGTATCTAGTATCTATGTATCTTTGTATCTATGTATCTATGTATCTATGTATCTATGTATCTTTGTATCTATGTATCTATGTATCTATGTATCTATGTATTACGTATGTATGTATGTATGTACGTATTATCATGTTATCTATTATCTATACTATCTATCTGTCTATCTATCTATCTATCTATACTATTTATCTATCTATCTATCTATCTATCTAATCTATCTATATAGTATATCAAAATATAAAACGGTTTGGCTTATACCACACATGACCATCTTCTGTCCATTTAATTAAGGGGAAAAAACTCACTGTTGCTTAAATGTAAACTTTTCATGAAAACATCGAGATTTAAGATCACTTCAGGTGATTCAGTGAATAATAAGAATGTTGTTTTGTTAATTCGTCATCTCGGTCATCATCATCATCATCGAGTGCCTTGCCACATGGCGTTGGCGATCATGGCCTTCCATCTGTTTCTATCCCTTGTTGCCGCAAACATCTCTTCCACCCCCTCTGTCTTCAGCCACTCTGCAAGTCCGTCCAATACCTTTCCCCTGGGTCTACTTGCTGCTTCTTTCCCTCCAGCTTTCCTGTTGTGACCAGGTGCTCCAATTCCCCTTTGATCATAAAATGGCCTATAAATGTTGCTTGTCTTTTCCTAATCTCCCTTATCAATAATCTTTTTGTGTCTGCCTCCATCAAGACTGTCTCGTTGTTTTCTTTGCTGTCCATGGAACTCTCAATATTCTTCTTACAAAGCCACATCGCAGCTGCCTCAATCTTGTTCTGGCTTTGCTTGTTGACTGTCCACGCCTCACAACCGTATAACATTGTCGGTTCTGTATAACATTCAAGAACTCTCTTCCTGATGTTAATTGATAGGCATTTGTTGGTAAGATTGCTTTTCATCTTCTTGAATGCTGTTTTGGCTGTCATCTCGGTGTAAAATGAAAACCCAAGACAACAGCCATTCTTCACGTTACGTTGGGATCTGTCTTCAGGAAAGGAGATCCAGGGTGAAGAAAATGAAATTTTGTTATACTTTTTTCTTGCTTTGGTGTTTATGTCTTTGCTATGTTTTGTTTTTGTTTGTGTTTGTTTTTCATAGAATCAATTTCATTACAAATTTGAGGAAGCGTTTGTACTTGGTATGTGTTAGAACATACATGGTCGGCTAAGGTGGTCGATAAAGTGGTCGATAAAGTCCAACCTAACACTTTATTCATTTGTGTACCTCATGTGGGATCTCAGGCCAAAGTCTGATGCATACAGGTAGCCGTATACTGGACACTCAATGGAACGCTCTGCAGAGTTGGTTCTGGCCTTTATTGCTGCACGCTTTTCCACTTGGCTGCTTCGTCTTTCATTTTCATAAGTTCTCTTCCCTTGCGAATAGAAGAGACATTGCTCAAAACCATAATATCCCACTCTTCCCTTCAATCTGTGTTTATCAACTTCTGAAATTCAACTTCTGTCAGACGTGGAAGATGCTCAGTACACATTTTTTGTACTGTTGATATCTCTTCGCACTGAGGCTAACCGTTCCACTAACAGACACATATTGAGGGAAAAGACAAACTATAATAAATTGAAGTCAAATTTTGTATTACGCTTTTACATAAGTGGACTGAGTTTCGATATTTCTTCAGATAGTGTAATTTGAAGATAAAGTGGTCTAGAATATCCCTCATTGTGACCTGAAGCTTATATGAATTAAAATGATATCGAGAGCAATGGGAAAACTTAAACAACGGGGAACTTAACCAACGTAACTTAGCACACGGAAACTTAACAGCGGTAAACTTAACACAACGGTAAACGTAACAGCGGTAAACTAACACAACGGAAACTAACACAGCGGTAAACTTATAAAAACGGTAGATTAAACAACGTAAACTTTTACACACGGTCAAACTACCAACGTAATTAACACAACGTAAACTTAAGAAACGGTAAACTTAACAAACGGTAAATTAACACAGCGATAAACTTAACACAGCGATAAACTTAAACACGGAAACTTAACACAACGTAAATAACACAGCGATAACTTACCAGCGATAACTTACACAACGGTAACTTCACAACGAAATTAATCACACGTAATTAACACAACGTAAAATTATAACTGCTGAAAACAAGGTAATATCGAGAGAAGGGCCTGAGAAATGCAGGCAAACTTCACTCGAAAAGCTGAATTTAAAGGTATTTGTTTGTCGTTGTTGTGTTGACCTGGCCTCGATATTTTGTCTTCGACTTACCTTTCACGACTCTCAGCGGTCCAGAACCTTGACCAATTTGATAAGATACATCACAAGATATGGATCATGTGGTCTCTAAGAAATGTTGAGATTCATGGCAGCAAAGAACACAAACGAGACAGTCTGATGAGGCAACACAGAAGTCATTGATAAGAGAGACAGAAAAGACAGGCACATTATAGCCATTTTATGAGAAAGGTATTGGAGCACCTGGTCAAATAGTGAAGCCCAAGAAAGAGAGCACAGTGCACCCAGGAGAAACTATTGGAGGACTAGAGGTGAAGAGGTGCTTGAGGCAAATGGGATGAAACAGATGGAAGGCCATGATCGCCAATGCAGTGGTTTATAAAGACTGAGAAATTGTGTTCACACGACCAGACAACACATACACAGACAATGCTATAACCATTATATCAGTTGTGTTTATGCCTGTCAGTAAGGATTTCTAATCTTTATTGACAGGAGTAGTCAATCGACTTTGTATATCTTCTGGACTCTCCAAGTCCATTTTCTTCTGTTAGGTGCTAAAGCTAGTGTTTCCTACTAATGAACTCATTCATCTGTGCCATTACAGGTTCCTCCCCTTTCATTTTGTGTACCAAGGCCATGAGGTCCAACTGTAGCCTCCACCCTATCCTGTCCCACTTTAGCATTAACATTTCCCATTATTACTGTAACTTCTTGTGATTTACATTGGGCCTTGGCCATCTCTTATACTCCATAGAAGTTGTCGATGTCTTCCTGAGTACTTGCGGATGTTGGTGTATACACCTGAATGATGCTGATATCAAATTGCCTGCCTCCCAAAGGGGCTGGAACTAAACAGCAGGAAGACTGAAGTCATGGTGATCAGTAAAAACATTAAATCCCCTCATGCAAAATAACAGCAAATGGCATAACCTTGACACAGGTTAATAAGTTCAAATACCTGGGAAGGGTCATTTCATCAGACGGCAGATGCACATCGGAAATAGCCAGCAGAATCGGCCAAGCCAAAACAGCATTAAAGAAGATGAAAAGCATACTTACCAACAAATAACTATCAATTAACATCAGGAAGAGAGTCCTTGAATGTTATGTAGAACCAATACTGTTATACGGATGTGAGACGTGGACAGTCAGCAAGCAAAGTCAGAGCAAGATTGAAGCAGCCGAGATGTGGTTTCTAAGAAGAATGTTGAGAGTTCCATGGACAGCAAGAAAAAACAACGAAACAGTCTTGATGGAGGCAGACACAAGTAGATCACTCATAAGGAAGGTTAGGAAAAGACAGGCAACATTTATAGGCCATTTTATGAGGAAGGGGGATTTGGAGCATCTGGTCACAACGGGAAAGCTGGAAGGAAGGAGAGCATCGGGTAGACCCAGGGAGAAAATGCTGGATGGACTTGCAGAGTGGCTTGGGACGAGGAGGGTGGGGGAGATGCTGGGGGCAACGAGACAGATGGAAGTCCATGATCGCCAAGGCCATACGGCAGGGCACCTGATGATGATGTGTGTTTTTTGTAGTTCCATACATTGTTAGGTTTATATAAAGGCTGTACACTGACATACAAATATACATAATAAGTAAAAGTGGGGAATGATCAAAGCAAACACATCATGTATGAAACTGGTGATACAAGTGTGATATTCTTAAGATGAATTGATCAAATGAGAAATTGGTACTGTAATCTATTGTGTTTAGTAACCATAGTCATTTAAAACTTGAGTGAAAATGAATACATGCACACACACACACACACACACACACACACACACACACACACACACACACACACACACACACACACAACATACATACATACATACATACATACATACATACATACATACATACATATACCCGCACACACACACACACACACACACACACACACACACACACACACACACGCACACACACGCACACGCATTGACATACACACGCATACACAATTCATAAACACACACTCACACACACACACACATAAACACACACACACACACACACACACACACACACACACTCTCTCTCTCTCTCACATATGCATACATATACATATACACACACACACACATACACACACACTCTCTCTCACACACACATATGCATATACACACACATACACAAATACACACATAAACACACACACACAAACACACACACACACACACACACACAAACACACACACAAAACACACACACACAAACACACACACACACACACACACACACACACACACACACACACACACACACACACACACGCACACAGATGTACGACATATCGCATTTAGAATCAGATAGCTCTTGTTTTCACCAACTTTGCCCTACATGTATTTGTGACGTGAATTCAAAATAAAGGGCAGCATTGTAATATAATGATTATGCTAAACATGATGATGATTATGGAAAAAAAAACCGAATCCCACCCACTCCCTTCATTTCGGCTCACCAAAACACATCCAGACTCACAAGTTTGTCATGATATGTATATATGGGTGTCTCCTCTTTGCTGGTGTTGTTGTTGTTGTTGTTTTTGTTGTTGTAGCTGTTGTTGTCGATCATCATGCTGTGTCGATATGGGTGAGTATGTATGAATATGAGTATGTGTATATGTCTGTGTGCAGGCATTGGTTATGTGCATGTATTTACTGTTATTTGATATTTTCATCTCTTACCTGTTTATTTATCTACATACTCCTTTATTTTGTAGTCATTTATTCACCTACTTACTTACTTCTTATTCACTTACTCACTCACTCGCTTGCTTGCTTACTTACTTGTTTTGCTTACTTACTTGCTTGCTTACCTACTTACTTACTGACTGACTGACTGACTTACTTACTTACTTACCTATCGATGATTAAGAAAATATTGGCTTCACCAACTTGATAGATGGTTGAGCATTTGGGCATTGACTAGGGGTGAGGGGGGCGGGTTCTGTCATGTGAGACGAGTTTATGAATACGGAATAGCTAGTTGTGTTGTGAGTCAGACATTTAATCCTTTATTTATTTACTTTATAGATATGTTCCATTTTTGAAGGTAAGATACACACATAAACATGTCATTACATATAACCAAGATCATTCCAGCGGTAGGCTGATAAAATACCAGTACAAAATATAGACTAGGTAAAACACAGTCAAGGTAGGGCTTCAATACCTGGCCAGCTCATGGTTTTATGTATAGACTTAAGGCGTGTGCCATGATCACCATACACATGGCACCTGTGACATTAGTGCCCATGGAATTTGTTCCGAGTGCGGAGACGCCATCTTGCGAGAAACTGAAACTGAAACTGAAACTGAAACTAACCAAACTCACCGAAACTGTGGTCACCATGACCGGGCAGCATAAAGGGCCACAAAGTTGGGGACTCTTTTTCACCGTGTCATGAGGATCATCATCATCATCATCATCATCATCATCATCATCATAATCATCATCATCATCATCATCATCATCATCATCATCATCATCATCATCATCACCATCATCATCATTTCATCATCATCACCACTATCACCACCATCACCACCATCACCACCATCATCACCATCATCATCATCATCAGCCCTGCCTCATGGCGTTTGTGATCATTGACTTCCATCTGTCTCTATCTCTCGTTGCCCCTAGTATCTCTCCCACCCCCCTCGTCCCCAGCCACTCTGCAAGTCCGTCCAGCATTTTCTCCCTGGGTCTACCCGGTGCTCTCTTCCCTCCAATTTTCCTGTTGTGACCAGGTGCTCCAAATCCCCCTTCTTCATAAAATGGCCTATAAATGTTGCCTGTCTTGTCCTAATCTTCCTTATGAGTATCTATTGTGTCTGCTTCCATCAAGACTGTCTCGTTTGTTTTCTTTGCTGTCCATGGAACTCTCAACATACTTCTTAGAAACCACATCTCGGCTGCCTCAGTCTTGTTCTGGCTTTGTTTGTTGACTGTCCACGCCTCACATCCGTATAACAGTATTGGTTCTATATAACATTCAAGGACTCTCTTCCTGATGTTAATTGATAGGCATTTGTTGGTAAGAATGCCTGTTATCTTCCGAATGCTGTTTGGCTGCCGATTCTGCCGGCTATTTCTGATGTGCATCTGCCGTCTGATGAAATGATCGTTCCCAGGTATTTGAATTTATCAACCTGTGTCAAGGTTATGCCATTTGCTGTTATTTTGCATGAGGGGATTTCATGTTTTTTGCTGATCACCATGACTTCAGTGTTACTGCTGTTTAGTTCCAACCCCTTATCTTTGCTTTCTATTTCTAGTATATTCACAAGGTTTCGCAGGTCCCTTTCACTTTCTCCAATTAGCACAGTGTCATCAGCGTATCAAATGTTCTTTATCATTTTCCCTCCAACCTTTAATCCAGGGTCTTCTTCTAGGTTTCTCGTGATGTTTTCGCTGTAAAGTGAAAACAGATCTGGTGACAAAACACAACCCTGTCTGACTCCTCTTTTGATGTTTTGGAAAGAGCTTATATTGTTTTCTATTCTCATTGCAGCTGTTTGTTCCCAGTACATATTTCTGATTATTCGTAGATCTTTTCCATCAACTTTGAGTCTCTCAAGCTGGTTGATCAATTCATCATGTCTTACCCGATCGAAAGCCTTGGTGTAGTCAACAAAGCATAAATACAAATCCTTATTCCAAAATCTCATTTGACCTCTCTATGATAGTTCTTAAGATGTATATGACATTAATAGTTCCTTTCCCTTCCACAAATCCACACTGTTCTTCTGCTATTTCTCTTTTGATTCTATTCCTTGTCCTCATCATGATTATTCTTAACAGGATTTTTGTTACATGACTCATCAAACTGATCATCATCATCATCATCATAATTTGACGTGAGGGAGAGGGGATGAGCGCCGCCCTCGTAGTGCTGGCACCGGGAAAAGTTGAGGTCTTTGCCACCTCGTTCCCCTACGACCCAGAGTTAAGGAACTATCTAGGTAAGACCTCAGGACCTGGCCAGCTCATGGGTTTATGTGTAGGCTTAAGGTCTGTGCCGTGATCTTTCTTGATCTTTCTCCATCACATGGTACCTGTAACGTTAGTGCATAATAATGGAATTCATTCCGAGCGCGCAGACATCATCTTGAGAAATTGAAAACTGAAAAACGGAAAACTATTAAGCAATAAAATACAGTTTGTAATCTTTATATAGGAATAAACTACCTGACAGTCTTACCTGAAGTTGCCAATGCAACAGTAAAGGTATGGCATATGTACACGCTTACAAGGAAAAAATCTCATTTAACCTTCTAACTGCTGAGCCACTGTCTCACGATCGAACGCTGCATTACCTTCAAAATGGTGGCACTGGTAGGCTTTGACGAGGAGGACCTCAGGACCTGACCAGCTCGTGGGTTTATGTGCAGGCTTAAGGTTTGTGCTGTGATCGTTCTGGATCTTCTCCATCACATGGCACCTGTGACGTTAGTGCATATGGAACTCATTCCGAGCGTAGAGGCGTCATGTTGAGAACCTGAAACTGAAACTGAATTTGAAACTAACGAGGAGAACATATCACTAGAGTTAATGACTGTTGGGTTACCTTCTAAGCAGGCGCACTGTGAGTCACCAATGTGACAACAAGGTAGTGGCTGTGTATACTCTTACGAATTAAAATAAATCACAAGAGCCTATGGACTATTGCATAACAAGGATATTTTGAGTTCTCAGTGTAACAACAAGGTAGTGGCTATTGTATACTCTTAATGTGCATGCATATATATATATATATATATATATATGTATATATATATGTGTGTGTGTGTGTGCGTGTGTGTTTGTGTGTGCGTGTGTGTGTGTTGCGTGCGTGCGTGTTCGCACTTTTGTGAATGCGTGCATGTTTCAAACTGAAATTCATGCTTTTTTTATATTCTTATTTTTCATCTTCCCAAATCTGCTCATATGTGTTTCAAGCTAACTCGAAGTTGTATCATGATCACAATACACACAAAGGACAATAAATGTATGAATCCATCCCCGCCCTCGTCCCTCCACATAAACACATAAAACAAGAATGTGAATTGTTTTATAATTTGTTCAAGAGAGATTTCACTGCACTTAGGCAATTCCATACGTTCTCTGTACGCATCTACCACAGTGATCTATCAGATTATTTGCCACTGCACAAAATTGTATGTGCTGAAATGTCTCTGTACGCATCTACCAACAGTGATTTATCAGATTCTTACAACTGCACAAAACCAATGCTCTGAAATGTCTCTGTACACATCTACATGTACCAACAGTGATTTATCAGATTCTTTGCCATTGCACAAAACTCTATGTGCTGAAATGTCTCTGTACACATCTACATGTACCAACAGTGATCTATCAGATTCCTTACCACTGCACAAAACTCTATGTGCTGAAATTCTCTGTACACATCTACATGTACCAACAGTGATTTATCAGATCTTTGCATTGCACAAAACTCTATGTGCTGAAATGTCTCTGTACACATCTATCAACAGTAACCTAGCAAGATTCCTAGCCATTGCACAAAACTATGCGCGGGAGAAGAATGGTTCAGACGTTCGCCTGCCAGTAACTAAACTCGAGGTTGCAGGGTTCGCTCCCCGTAAAGGCCTTGACAAAATTGAACTCAACGTCTAGTCCTTCGTAAGGGCATGAAAAACGAGTCGGACCCGTGTGCCTTCTGGCTGCGCACGCTAAAGATCCCATGGCAGTTGAAAATTGTGAAGAGCAGGGCATTGCCCGGTTGCCTTGGTAAAAATCATCGGAGATATAGGTTGATTTCCCAGGTCCCGTCCCTTGAAGGCCAATAAGCCTTCTTGGTTTACACAAATGAATATGAATTTGAAGCGAGGGAGAGGGGATGGGCGCCGCCCTCGTGGTGCTGGCTCCAGAAAAAGTTGAGGTCTCTGCCACCTCACTCCCCCACGAACTCAGGATTAAGGAACTATCTATGTAGGACCTCAGGACCTGGCCAGCTCATGGGTTTATGTGCAGGCTTAAGGCTTGTGCCGTGATTATTCTGGATTTTCTTCATCACATGACACCTGAGACGTTAGTGCATATGGAATTCATTCCGAGCATGAGGACGTCTTCTGAGAAACTGAAACTGAAACTATCGCTGAAATGTCTTGAAGTGGTGGGGAAGAAGCTGAAGGCAAACAGGATTACTGAACAGCGATGCCACCAGAATGATGAAAACTTTTAAAGTTAGACAACATGAAACATGCCAGTTTGCACACTATTCTTTCAGTTTCAGTCTCAGTTTCTCAAGATGACGTCTCCACGCTCGGAACGAATTTTTTATGCACTAATGTCACAGGTGCCATGTGTATGGTGATCATGGCACAAGCCTTAATCAAAGCCTGCACATAAACCCATGAGCTGGCCAGGTCCTCAGGCCCTACCTAGACTATGTTCTACCTGGTCTTTATTTTGTACTGGCATTTTATCAGCCTACCACTGGAATAATCTTAGTTACATGTAAACAACGGTTGTGAGGCGTGGACAGTGAACAATCAAAGCCAGAACAAGATTGGGGCAGCCGAGATGTGGTTTCTAAGAAGGATGTCGAGAGTTCCATGCACAGCAAAGAAAACAAACCAGACAGTCTTAATGGAGGCAGACACAGGCAGATCATTTATAAGGAAGATTAGGAAAAGACAGGCAACATTTATAGGCCATTTTATGAGGAAAGGGGATTTGGAGCACCTGGTCACAACGGGAAAGCTGGAGGGAGAGAGAGCACCAGGTAGACCCTGGGAGAATATACTAGACGGACTTGCAGAGTGGCTGAGGATAAGGAGGGTGGAAGATGTGCTTGAGGCAATAAGTGATAGAGACAGATGGAAGTCCACGATCGCCAACGCTATGCGACAGGGCACCTGATGATGATGATGATAAACATGTCTAGCTGTATATCTTACCTTCAAAAATGGAACGTATATATATATATATATATATATATATATATATATATATATATATATATATATATATATATAAAGTAAAGAAATAAATAATTAAAGGTCTGAATCACAACACAACTAGCTATTCTGTATAAATTCGTCTCGAATGACAGAACCCCCATCCCCACCCCATCCCCAAATCAATGCACAAATGATCAGCTATCAACAAGGCACACTATGGAATGGATTTGCACTCCAAACATCAATCAATTCTTTCATCTACGGCTCTGTCATCTGAGCGGACCATCTGAAACAATCATTACACCCAATGAAAGATCATATGAAGATAAACATAAACAGTGCATGACAGCTCTTCATTAAAATTATGAAAACACGATCTGGCACTAAAAGAAAAAAACAGTTAAATCGTTCAGTCAAGCCA
This sequence comes from Monoplex corrugatus, assembly GCA_030674185.1. Taxonomy (NCBI): domain Eukaryota; kingdom Metazoa; phylum Mollusca; class Gastropoda; order Littorinimorpha; family Ranellidae; genus Monoplex; species Monoplex corrugatus. The sequence goes on along the minus strand of JAPXFY010000026.1, from coordinate 14,131,621 downwards.
TAAGCGTGCACACACACACACACACACACACATATACAACACACAACACACACACACCACACACACCACACCACACTACACACACACACACACACATACACACACACACTGACACACACACACACACCACACACACACACACACACACACACACACACACACACACATGTTTGTACACACATCAAAAAAATGAATAAATAAATAAATCGCATACGCTCATGCCTGAACGTATACGTGAACATACAAAGTTCGTCAAAAAAAAAAAAAAAAGAACATTTGACTTTACGAACAAGTAAGTTAAGATTTCAAGAACAACCTAGTCTGCGTTTTAGAAACAAATAAACTTTGTTTAAAAGAAACAACACTGTCTTTTCAGACACAGCCAAGACGGATTTTATTAACAAATAACGTGAGATTTCAAGCACAAAGAAGAATGGATTTCAAAAACAGACCTTTTAACATGCACGCGTGGAATTATAAAATGTGAAACCACAATGTCATTCGTACAAAGTTACTGACAAAAACACTCGTATACGTCCTTACCATTCTGAGACCATAACTATCACGATGTACAGGACACTGCTTTCTTGACAACCTCACAAACGTAGTGTAGGTCACTAGTTTGACAACCTTTTCAAACGTAATACGTATTGGGTTTCGTGAATTTCAAAAGTCTGGATTATGCAGAATATTACATTTTAGGAATGAAAAGTTTTGCATTTCAGGAATATATAATAATCCTCTGCTGTAGAACGCAGTAAACCCGGATTTCAAAACAGTTGTTGCCTCCATTTCTGGAATACATAAGCCTGGATTTCAGAAACCTTATATCTGGATTTTAAAAATAGTTAAGATAATATTTGAAGAAACCTTACATCTGGATTTTAGAAACTGTTAAGATTGGATTTTACGGAACGTTACAAGATGCAAAATACTTCACACACCTGGACGCAAGAAACGGGTTTTGGCACGTTGAACTGGACGAAGATAGCAGCTACCTGACAACAGCTGAGACGCCTTTTGGCAAATACCGATGGAAACGAATGCCCTTTGGAATTTCACCATCCCCCAGAAGAATTCCAGAGGAGGATTGACATCGCTCTGGCAGGTACTGCCAGGCGTAGTGGCGGTTCATGATGACATCTTTGTTTTTGGCAAAGGACCAACCGACGAAGCAGGAGCACAAGTTCATGATACCAACCTGAACCGTTTGCTACAAAATGCCGAGAGACTGGAATCAAACTCAACAAGGAGAAGGTTGAAATGAAACAGAGATATCATATTTGGGACACATCTTCTCAAGGGAAGGCTTGAAAGCCGACCCAAAGAAATTGGACGTTGTCCAACAACTCCCAATGCCAGAAGACAAAGCAGCTGTGCAGAGACTACTCGGTGTAGTCGGATACCTTCAGAAATTTGCACCAAACCTGTCTGAGGCAGCAGCACCACTCAGAGAACTGTAAAAAAAGACGTCCACTTCAGATGGGATGAAGACGTCCACGGAGAAGCCCTGAAGAAAGTGAAGAAGATTCTCTCTGAGCCACCGGTACTTCGCTACTTTGACTCTTCAGGAAAGCGTACAACCACCCTTTAGTGTTATGCTTCACAGTTTGGACTTGGAGCTTGTCTCATGCAGGATGGTCAACGATTCAGTACGCATCACGAGCCTTGACGAGACAGAAAAAAGCTATGCTCAAATAGAAAAGGAGATGTTGGCAATACTCTTGATCTGGAAAGGTTTGAGAGATACGTCTATGGAAGAGATATCCTGGTGGAGACCGACCACAAACCATTAGAGACCATTTACAAGAAGAGCCTGCTCTCAGCAACAAAGAGAATTCAGAGGATGCTACTCAGAACTCAGAAGTTCAGGTACACGTAGTATACAAGCGTGGATCTGAGATGTACCTGGCTGACACCCTCAGCAGAGCAGTCTGTGGAAAAGCAGAACAGCAAGTCACCCACAAGGAAGCCGTTTTCCTCACAGACCTGGAGAAAACAGACTCATTGCAAGAACTGGCCATCAGCCAAGAGAGACTGAACAGTCTGCAGCAAGCAACTCAGGAAGATGCAACCATGAAAACCTGAAAGCTGTCATTCTACAAGGCTGGCCAGAGGAGAAACAACAACTTTCATTACAGTTACAAGATTACTTTCCTTTCAGGGAGGAATTGTCAGTCCACAACGGACTTGTCTTCAAAAGCCACAGAGTAATAGTACCTGAAAGTGAAAGAGCAGACATCCTGGAGAAACTTCATGCAAGCCACTCAGGAATTCAGAGCTACATAAGAAGAGCACGTGAGGTAGTCTACTGGCCCAGGATGAACGTGAACATTAAAGATTTTGTGAAGACATGCAGCGCCTGTAACAGCATACCAATGTGGTCAGCAGAAAGAACCACTCATCAGCAAGGAGATCCCTGCCCTGCCCTGGCAACACATCACCTGTGACATCTTCGAACATAATGGCAATGAAAACCTGGTAACGGTCGATCACTACTCTGATTTCTTTGAGATTGATCGGTTACAAACAAGAGAATCCAAAGAGGTCATCATCTGTCTGAAGAGACACTTGGCAAGACACAGAATACCAAAACGCCTGACAACAGACTGTGGAACTCAATTCACATCAAACCAGTTTGGAAAGTTCAGAAAAACCCTATGGGTTTGAACACGTAACAAGCTCACCACACTACCCTCAGTCCAATGGAAAAGCAGAGAGCGCGGTGAAGGCTGCAAAGACGTGCATGAAGAAAGCAGAACACAACAATCAAGATCCCTTCCTCGCTTTACTTGTGCTGAGAAACATCCCGACAGAGACTGTAAACAGTTCGCCTGCTCAGAGGCTGTTCGGCAGAAGAACACGAACACAAGTGCCGACGTCAAAGACATTACTCCAACCTACAGTTGTACCAATCAAGAAAGAACTTGAGAAAAAGAAACTGAAGCAAGCGCACTACTACAACAGAAGTGCAGTAGAGCTGACAGAACTGAGTACGGGACAGATTGTGAAATTCCAACCTCCAGTATGAGTATGGGAATGAGTATGAAAGAGTATGTATGGACATGAGTTTGAGTACGGTTATGAGTATGATATGCCACACTCCCAATCCCCAAAACCATGCCGGTGGCTGTGTTAATGGCAGCGCAAAAACGCCCAGCATGGACACACGACACGCCAAAGATGTGTACTGTGGTCGGGTTGTCCGACACCTTCAGTTCTATGTATTTCACTTTAAAAAAAATGTTGAATTATGTGTTAAGCGCGGTGAACCCTAATGAATTCGGAGAACTGCTATACAACCATGTTTTTTTAATAATACACCCACTAGTTCATGAATCAAAATAATGATGATGATGATGGTAATAATAATAATAATGATAATAATAATAATAATGATAATAAAATGAGATGATAATGACATTAACAATAACAACACTACTATTACCACTGCTACTACAATTATGATAATAACAATAATGAAATAATAATAATAATAGTGATAATAATAATAATAATAATAATAATAATGACAACGGTGTCGATAATGATGATGATGATGATGATAATGATAATAATAATAATAATAACTTGATGTGAATTTTAATATTTGGCGATGGTTAGGGTCATATAATTGAAATCATATTTCTGCTGCAACAGGTGCATAGTGTTTAATATAAAATTTGTGTGGTGTGTGTGTGTGTGTGTGTGTATGTGTGTGTGTGTGTGTGTGTGTGTGGTGTGTGTGTGTGTGTGTTGTGAGTGTGTGTGTGTTGTGTGTGTGTGTGAGTGTGTGTGTGTGTGTTGTGAGTGTGTGTGTGTGTGTGTGTGTGTGTGTGTGTGTGTGTGTGTGTGTGTGTGGTGTGTGTGTGTGTGTGTGTGTGTGTTGTGAGTGTGTGTGTGTGTGTGTGTTGTGTGTGTGTGTGTGTGTGTGTGTTGAATGTGCGCGCGCACGCTCGCGTGTGTGTGTGTGTCTGTGCATGTGCGTGTGTCTGTGGTGTGTTGTGTGTGTGTGTGGGTGGGGTTGATGAGTGGGTGTGCGTGGTGTGTGTGTGGTGTGTGTGTTGTGTGTGTGTGTTGTGTTGTGTGCATATGTGTGTGTGTTTTGCGCGCGCGCGCGCGTGTGTGTGTGTGTTGTGCGTGTGTGGTGTTGTGCGTGGTGTTGCGTGCGTGTGTGTGCGTGTGTGAGTATGTGCGTGCATGCGTGTGTGTATACGTGTGTGTGGTACAAGATACAAGATAAGTTTTATTTGTCCCAAAGGAAATTACGTTGCCAATCACATTACAAATTGACATAAAATTATACATTATAAATTATAAAGGCATTAAAAACAAACAATTAATATTATCACATACATTATAATATCACATACTCTCGCATATCACAGCGCGCTGCTCTCACATAGACCAAGTGCCAATTATCACAATAAACATTAAAATAATAAAAATAGAGTGCAGGTTAAGCATAAAGATTTCAAATAAAATTACGAGTATAAGCGTTGTTAAAAGATAATATGGCTTTGGGTATGAAACTATCTTTGTATCTCGTTGTCCGTGTCGTCGGTTGTCGTAGCCTACCACTCCTGTCAATTCGTCTTTTGTCAAACTCGCCCACAAGTGGGTGAGTTTTGTCATTCAGTATGTTAACTGTCTTGTCAGTCAGTCGTTGTGGTAGGCCATGTCCAGCGTCTCATGTCTTTGTCCTGTCACATTTCCAGCTTTTTTGATGATCTTCTCCAGCCTTTCCCTGTCTCTCTCTGACACATTCCCACCCCAGCACACAAACCCAAACAATAGCAAGCTGCTGATGGCAGATCTGTAAAATGAAGAAAGAATTTTCAGAGTTTACTCTAAAAGATCTAAGTTTTCTAAGGCAATAGAGTCTTGGTTGTACCTTCTTAATGATAGAATCTGTGTTTTTTGAAAAGGAGAGCTTGTTATCAAAGACGTTGCCCAGGTACCCGTGCGCATCCACTCTCTTCACTTCCTCACCCTTGATGCGCACAGGCTCCGGGGCATCAGTCTTGGCTCTGGTAAAGTCAATAACAATTTCCTTAGTTTTAGATGCATTCAGTTCCAGATAGTTTTCTTCACACCAGTTCACAAAGTGTCTCACCTCTTCTCTGTACAATAAATCATTTTTCTTACAAATCATTCCAACCTGACTGGTGTCATCCGCAAATTTAACTAAAGGGCATGACTCATCCTTCTGTCTTCCATTTGCAGTATACAAGTAAACAAAAATGGTGAAAGAACAGTTCCCTGGGGGGCACCAGTGTTGGTGTACAGCACATCAGAACAAAGGGAACATGAGATGAAGCAGATGCAATAGGCAGTCTGACAAATTGAGGTCTAAAAGTCAAATAATCAAATATCCAAGATATAAAATTTTGAGGGATGTTCATTTTAGACATTTTATCAACGAGGAGATGTGGCTGGATGGTATTAAAAGCACTACTAAAATCGTAAAACATCAGCCTAATAGAGTTGCCAGGTTTGTCCAGGTGACTATACACAGTATTTAAAACATACAAAACAGCATCTTCAACACTTCTATTCCTTCTATAAGCAAATTGTAAGGGGTCAACAAAATCAGAGACAAGAACAGACAGCCTATTCAACACTATTCTCTCAAGAGCTTCATGATAGCAGATGTTAAGGCTACGGGCCGCAAGTCGTTCATCTGCGTGACCCTAGGCTTCTTTGGTACTGGAATGATGGCAGAAGCCTTCCAGCATTCAGGGACCTTTTCTAGTCTGAAACTAAGGTTAAAGATTACTGTAAAGATATATGCCAGCTGATTGGAACACTGTTTTAAAACTTTGGGGGAAACCCCGTCCGGGCCAGGGCCTTTCTAGGGTTGCAACCTTTTAACAGACGACGCACCTCATTCTCGTCTGTCTCTAAGCTACTGTCATTGTTCTGCCTGTTGAATCTCTCACGGTTTCATGTAAAGAAATCTTACTATCACTACAATAAACTTTTTGGTTCATGGCTCTTCTTTGTTGTTGCAGGGTCTGGCTGTGCCTCACTTTGTCCTTCTTTGCATACCCATCTCATCAGTTTAATGTTGTTCCAAACTTTCTTCATGTTGTTACCAGCAAAGTCCTTCTCCACCTTTTTCTTCACTCTTCCTTCCCTCTCTTAATTTCCCCATCAAGCTGTTTTTGCGCTTCCCTGCTTTTTGCCTTGTCCCCCTCCACAAAGACTTCTTTTTTATGTTTTAATGCTTTAACTATATCCCCTGTTATCCATGGCTTTGAATTTGCATACACTTTCACTTTCTTTTCTGGCAGTGTCAACACAAAAGTTAATATATTCAGTGGTGACATCTACGAGTTCATCAAGGTTGTCACTACTATGCACAAACATGTCCCAATCAGTACAGTCCAATGCCCCTTGCAGGGCCTCACAGGCTTCTGTTGACCACACCTTGACGGTGCGCCGCTTGGGTGGTTCCCTCCGGACGACAGGTCTGTAGCGGGGGAGTAGCTGGACGATATAGTGATCAGAGCGTCCAAGCGGCGCCGTAGCGACTGACTGATAAGCATCTTGGACATTTGCATAACACAAGTCTAATGTATTCTTGCCCCTAGTTGCACAAGTGACTTGTTGGTAATACCCAGGTAGATCTTTTTTCTTGAGTGGTTGAAATCACCGGTGATGATTTTTAGTGCGTCAGGCGATTTCGAGTCAATGTCAGCGGTATGACACGCCAATGTGTTCACTGCTTCACGTGCGCTTGCGCTTGGTGGGATGTAGACCACTGTTAACGATCACGTGGGTGAATTCCCTCGGCAAGTAGTACGGTCGAAAGCTGACCGTAAGAATTTCTATGTCAGGGGTACACATTTCAGTTTTCACAGTTGCATTTTTCATTAAAATACAGACACACGCCTCCCCCCCCCCCTCTTTTTACCAGTGATTTTCTTGCTTCTGTCCCCTCTTAATATAGAGAATCCATCAATATCAACATCCATCTTGCCTTGTAACCACGTTTCTGTGAAACACATCAGACTACATGTTTTCAACACATTGTCATATTTTACCTAGCGTGTAGTTCATCTATTTTCTTATTCAAAGATTGCACATTGCTCATCGCTATTTTAGGGAGGATGGGTTTGTCCTTTTATTTCTAGCCTTGACACCTCCTTTCTTTCCCCTTTTCCTAACCTTCATTTCTTCAGGTAGTTGAGACGTTGGCCGTCTGACCAGCGGCGATGACCGGAGGAGTAGAAGCTCGGCCATGTTGTATTGAATCTTGCTGCCGGTTGACGTGGAACTTGTTTCTTGGCACTCGGTCTCCGTTAAAAGCAGGCACACCACGATAAGACATACAAACACATTCCTTGAACAGTCATCCATCTTTCAGCAACAATTTACCCCCTGGCTCACTCATGAGATCGCCTGTGCAAAACGTGCCCGCCGCAGAGCAGAGCGCCGCTGGCGCAAATCCAAACTCACTGTACACAGGCAACTTTTCCAAGCCTCTAAAACAAAAGTATCCACCCTCATTGCATCAGCAAAAACAAGCTATTTCCAAACCAAAATCCTGAATGCCTCTTCTTCAAAAGAACTCTTTACAACCATGAATCATCTCCTTGGCACACGAAAAGATTTACCTCTCCCAACAAAACATACAAATGAAGAACTCCCATCTGTATTCTCCAACTATTTCACCACCAAAATACAAACTCTTCGTGACAGGCTTGACAGGACACCCTGTCAACCATGCCCACCTGACCCTTCCTTCTCTGGCACACCTCTTACTACTTTTACCCCAGTCTCACAAGAAGAAATTCTCAACACAATCAGATCCATGTCGTTCAAAACCTGCGAACTAGATCCTCTTCCAGGTTCTCTCTACGCCGACTGTCTCCCTACTCTCCTCCCATTCATCACTGACATCATCAACACTTCTCTTCAAACTGGAACTGTCCCTGATTCTTTCAAGTCTGCTATTGTTCACCCTCTCCTCAAGAAACACAATTTAGACCCAAATGAACTGAAAAATTACCGGCCTATCTCTAATCTCTCTTTCTTGTCAAAACTCCTTGAAAAAGTCGTCCTCAACCAGCTGAACTCTCACCTGTCTGCCAACAATCTCCTCAATCCTTTCCAGTCAGCCTACCGCCAGTGCCATAGCACTGAAACTGCCCTACTACACATTCTCAACAATCTCCTCCTTGCAACTGATACTGGCAAAGTCTCTCTCCTCACACTCCTTGATCTGTCTGCAGCCTTTGATACCATTGATCATGGTATTCTCCTTTCTAGACTTCATCATACTTTTGGCATCTCTGACATTGCTCTGTCTTGGTTCACTTCATACCTATCCAACAGAAAACAAACCGTTCTCATCAATGGCACTTACTCTCAACCTGCATACCTGACCTGTGGTGTTCCACAAGGATCTGTCCTTGGCCCTGTTCTTTTCACTCTTTACACCTCCCCCCTGTCCACCATCATCAACTCCCACTCTATAAAACACCACTTCTATGCTGATGACACCCAACTTCAAGACAGTGACTCACCTGATAATATACAGCACCTGTTGACTCGCACCACTGAGTGTTACTCGGACATTAAGAACTGGATGACACACAATAGACTTCAGCTTAATGACGACAAAACAGAAGCTATCCTCATTGGCACCCGTCAGAAACTTTCTCAGCTGCCTACTCTTTCTCTCCCATTATGTAACACATCAGTCCCAATTTCTGATTCAGCTAAAAACCTTGGTGTCTGCATTGACTCTACCCTCTCCATGAACAACTTTGTTTCTCAAACTGCCAGATCCTGCTACTATCATCTCCATCGTATAAGGCTGATCAGGAAGTATCTCTCTGTCGAAACAACTGCAAAACTCGTTCTCTCCTTCATAATGTCTCGCATTGACTATTGCAATTCACTCCTGTCTGGTCTTCCTGCCTCCACCATTCACATCCTACAGCGCATTCAAAACAATGCTGTACGCCTTGTACTCAAAAAGAAAAAAGCTGACCACATATCTCCTCTCCTGGCACAACTTCACTGGCTCCCTGCATCAAAGCGCATACAGTACAAACTAGACACCATGTGCTACAAAAGCCTCAATAACGCAGCCCCCGATTACCTGTCAAGCCTACTTGAGATCTATGTTCCCTCACGTACCCTCCGCTCTGCCTCCGATCCTCTGACTTTTCGCTTTCCACGCACTAAGCTCAATACCTATGGTCCACGAGCCTTCTCTGTTTCTGGTCCACTCTCCTGGAACAAACTTCCTCTCTCAGTCCGTCAGCAACCTACTTTTGTCTCCTTCAAGTCCGCTCTCAAAACTCACCTTTTCTCCTCCGCATAAAATCCTAACCCCCCTCTGCAGCCTGTCTCCGCTCGGAGGGAATCACATGGTTATAATATATAATTGTATATGCTATGCTCTCTATAATTTTCCATTGCTTTTATTCTTGCTTTTATTGCTTTTATTCTTTCTCCCCATTTATAGCCATGCGTGTGTGTGTGTGTGTGTGTGTATGTGTGTGTGTGTGTGTGCGTGCGTGTGTGTGCGTGCGTGCGTGCGTGCGTGCTTGCGTGTGTGTCTGCTTCAGCGCTTAGATTTGATTTTATCAAGATTTTGCGCTATATAAATATTGTAATTTATTATTATATTATTAGAAAGTCACAACAACACAAGAAAAGTAAAACGTAAGGGAGAGAGCGTGAATTGGCCGTGTCGCCGCCAGCACAGCGCACACATGTGCGCGTGTGTGTGTGTGTGTGTTGTGTGTGTGTGTCTGTGTGTATGTGTGCGTGCATGCGTGCATGTGCGTGTGAGTGTGTGTGTGTACGTGTGTATGCGTGTGTGTGTGTGTGTGTGTTTGTGTGTCTCAGTGTGTGTGTGTGTGTGTGTGTGTTGTGTGTGTGTGTGTGTGTGTTGTGTGTGTGTGTGTGTGTTGTGTGTGTGTGTGTGTTGTGTGTGTGTGTGTGTGTGTGTGTGTGTCTCAGTGTGTGTGTGTGTGTGTGTGTGTGTGTGTGTGTGTGTGTGTGTGTGTGTGTGTGTGTGTGTGTGTGTGTGTGTGTGTGTGTGTGTGTGTGTGCAGGCGTCAAGTATATAAACATATATATATATATATATAAAGTGCGTAGGACGCAGGTATATAAGCCTGGTTATCTACCGTGGTTCAGTGCTGTTTACAGGCAGAGGTGACTAGATACATGTTGGCTGTGAGGAAAGTGAAAGGTTTTTGTTCGTTTATTTGCTTGTTTATTTTGGTTTTGTTTGTTTGTTTGTTTTTTGTTGAATGTTTTTTTTTTCTGTTGATTGTTTTTTGTTTTTGTTTTTGTTTTTGTTCTTTTTTGTTTGTTGTTGTTGTTTTTTTTGTTGTTGTTTTTTTTGGGGGGGTATCTTCATTCCCAGCAGACGATGTAGTATGTTACCGTTGAGTCTGTGACCAACTAACAACCAGAATTAGAAAAGATGTTGCAGTGTATATATTTCAAATTGTATTCCACGTACAAACGTATGATAACTGTACAACTGATGGATTATTATACTCGCTATGTGTTCATTCGTTATTGTACAACTGATGGATTATTATACTCGCTATGTGTTCATTCGTTATTGTACAACTGATGGATTATTATACTCGCTATGTGTTCATTCGTTATTGTACAACTGATGGATTATTATACTCGCTATGTGTTCATTCGTTATTGTACAACTGATGGATTATTATACTCGCTATGTGTTCATTCGTTTTGTGCCGTTTGTTTACAGTTGTCTTTGTTTTCTTTTAGAAGTCCAGAGAGCCAACATTCGACTTTTTTTTCTCGTATGATTGTGCATTGCAACGTTATACCGCTGTTTGTGTTTCCTCGAAATGCAGAATTGGTTTGATTTTTGTTTGTTTTCATTTCTGCATTGGAAGGTACATGTATATTTGGCAGGGAATTAAGAAGAATGAAACAGAAATTTTAGAAAATGACTTCTGAAGTTAGTGGATACATTTGTTATCATTAGCAATTAAGTGGATGTATAAAATGTCATTATCAGTTTCCTGAGAGGTAGATTTGTTATAACGGCGCAAAACCGGCATGACGAAAATGTGGTAACTGAATTTGGTGAATATTGAAGGGAAAAAAAGAATCAATTAAAAAAATTCACCAAAATGAGTACTTTCAACTGTACAGTCAAACGATGGGATTTTGTTGTTGTTGTTGTTGTTGTGTTTTGTTTCGTTTTTGTTGCATTTTGTTTTTGTTCTGAGATAGCTTGTTCATTTTGCTGATTATTTTAGCATCATTGCACAGCTTACAATTATTCTGACCAATTTTGCTGTAATAAACGTTATGTGTATATGAATGTGCCAGTCTGTGCATTCATTAATATATAGGCATGATTCTTGGTTTAAGAAAAAGTGCATACGATTATTAATTTGAAGCGAGGGAGAGGGGATGGGCGCCGCCCTCGTGGTGCTGGCCCCAGGAAAAGTTGAGGTCTCTGCCACCTCACTCCCTTACGACCCCCAGGCTTATGAAATTATCTAGGTAGGACCTCAGGACCTGGCCAGCTCATGGGTTGGTTTATGCGCAGGCTTTAGGCTTTTGCCATGATCATTCTGGGTCCTCTCCTTCGCATGGCACCAGTGACGCTAGTGCATATGGAATGCATTCTCAGCGCTAGACATCATCTTGAGAAAATGAAAATGAAAGTGAAAACAAAAACGTGCATGGACACCAAATCACAGGGGAAAAAATGAAATGGTGAATGGGGGAACCTTTTGAAACAAAGTACAAATAATGACTGGGTGTGTCGGAAGAAAGGTACCAGTGAAGAAAGCTAAGAAAATAACCACACAACTTTTAGCATCAATGACTACTGTTCAGATGGACTGGAAACGTTGAAAATGAGTCTCTGACTCGAAACTGGTTTCTTTTTCTTAATTGTTTTTTGTTTGTTTTTCCTCCGCTTTCTTCACCGACACCTTCTGTCACACAAGGTCTTTTTCTTTGATTCATTTTGTAAAAAAATCAAGTCATTGAAACATATAGGCTGCATTTCATCAGCAGTCACTGCATGTACATTGTTTCAAGTGTATTTGCATATACATTGTGTCAAGTATATTCTAACAGTCCACCTAATAAAAAGAGTTCACTATCATTGGTCAGCCAAGGAGTAGAGTGTAAAAGTTCTGCAGACTCTGTTGATGTAAATGGATCTCTACTGTTCATTTTGGATAAGCAAGTTCAGGAAAAAACAACAACAACAAGAAACAAACAAAAAACCAACCAACCAACCAACCAAACAAACAAAAAACCAACCAACCAAACAAAAAACCAACCAAACAAACAAACAAAAAACCAACCAACCAACCAAACAAACAAACAAACAAACAAAAAAACCAACCAACCAAACAAACAAACAAACAAACAAACAAAAAACCAACCAACCAACCAAACAAACAAACAAAAAACAAACAAACAAAAACAAAAAAACGGGACGATACTTAATGATGACGGGAATTGTGTATAACTCGCGATGACGTTATTATGTACATAGTATGTAACTCGCGATGAAGATATTATGTACATAGTACATAATTCGCCACGACATTATTATGTGTATAGTGTATAACTGGCGAAGACGTTATTATGTACGTAGTGTATAACTCGCGATGATGTTATTATGTACATAGTGAATAACTCGCGATGACGTTATCATGTACGTAGTGTATAACTCGCGATGACGTTATTATGTACATAGTATATAACTCGGGATGACGTTATTATGTACATAGTGTATAACTCGCGATGAAGTTATTATGTACATAGTATATAACTCGGGATGACGTTATTATGTACATAGTATATAACTCGCGATGAAGTTATTACGTACATAGTATATAACTCGCCATGAAATTATTACGTATATAGTGTATAACTCGCGATGACGTTATTATGTACATAGTGTGGCCGTTAGTGTCAGGTCGGATAGATGTATCCGCTACTGGTAACCTGGAACCCAGTACAACCTGTCACAGGGTCGAATTGCTGGTGACTAAACCAGTACCCCCATCAGTCCTCTCAGGAGGATGGTGAGGAGGGTGGCTAGAAATCCTGGTGGAAATTAATTAGATCCATCAAAGGGCGCCAGCTCTGATGAGCTACCCGCGGCCATCTACCTAAGGGAGTAAACCCTGACAGTAAATCCGGTGTGGGGCCCCTAAGGCGGTTGGATGGCAAACTTTGTTACTTTCCGGCAGCTCCTGCGGCCGCGTTGGCACCAAAACGTAACAGCCCTGCTGTTCCTTTGGATCTGTCAGCGAGGTGGAGAGGGGGGACAAGTTGCATGGGCAACAGCCTGTCTTCCATATTACACTGCCCAGGCTTACATCCGTCCATTCATCCACAAAAACTCTGCACCTACGACCTGGAGAGGACACTCCAGCCTCGCTACTAACACTAGTGTCGGCACAACACGGGAAGCAATAGATACCGGTGATAAGTCATTGCTCAACTGGCGTAGAGCTGACGCCAGGGGTTGCTTTTGACGGTGGGAGAGACCTTCGTGTCTTAGTGGACAGCTACCGCCCGCCTAAACTGGGCAGCCCCCAGCCAATCAGGTGCTGTCCGGCCACGACCTGCCTTTTTCATTGGGTGCATGAAGATTAGGAGAAAATCTGACAAGCAGGTCGTTAACTACCGCACCAGGCAAAAAGAAACATTCAAATTCAAGAAACGGATCAGGAAAAGGATCAGCAGTGAAACTGGGCTGTTGGAATGTCCGAACAATGATGCCTGGGCTCTCCCAAGATCTGCAAGACATCAGCGACGCCAGAAAGACCGCCGTCATAAACAGTGAGCTAAAGAGGCTCAATGTGGACATTGCCACTCTGCAGGAAACACGGCTGGCTGACTCAGGAACACTAAAGGAAAGGGACTACACCTTCTTCTGGGAAGGAAAGAGTTCTGATGCCCCAAGAGAGTATGGTGTAGGCTTTGAAGTAAGGAACAGCCTGTTAAACATGATTGAACCAGGCAGCGGCGGTTCAGGGCGACTCTTGACTCTCCGCCTCAACACCACCGAAGGCTATGTCACTCTCATCAGCGTTTATGCCCCAACTCTGTCCGCCTCTCCAGATGCCAAGGATGAGTTCTACGAAAATCTTGCATCAACCATAAGGAACATCCCCAGGACAGAACAACTTGTTCTCCTGGGCGACTTCAACGCCAGAGTGGGTGCAGACAATGACTCGTGGCCCTCCTGCCTCGGTTCCTTTGGAGTGGGGAAAATGAATGAGAATGGACAGCGACTGCTTGAGTTTTGTGCCTGCCATGAACTGTGCATCGCCAACTCCTTCTTCAAGACGAAGCCTTAACACAAAGTCTCCTGGAGGCAGCCGCGCTCAAAACATTGGCACCAACTGGAGTTGATCCTAGTAAGACGTGCCGCTATCAAAAACGTTCTCCACACTCGCTCTGATCACAGCGCAGACTGCGACACGGACCACTCTCTGGTATGTTGCAAGATCAGGCTGCAACCAAAGAAGTTCCACTGCTCAAAGAAACAAGGGAACCCTCGCATTGACGTCAGCAAGATGTCTTAGCCAGATCTTGTAGAACAGTTCGCAGAGGCCTTTGAGAGAGAATACGATGCATTGCAGCCCAGAGACTGCCACAGAGAGATGGGAAACGCTACGAGACACCATGCACCGCATTGCTATGGCCACCTTTGGGAAGAAAACTGTGAAGTCCCATGACTGGTTTGAGGCCAAATCATCAGAGATGACTCCCACTGTTGAGGCCAAGCGCGCCGCACTCACCGAGTATAAGCGGTCACCCAGTGAGAAGAACCTGCAAATCCTCAGGGCTGCCAGGAGTAAGGTTCAGCTTAACGCCAGGCGCTACGCAAACGATTACTGGACAGAGCTCAGCGAAGAGATACAGAGTGCTGCTGAAAGAAGCAACATCCGAGGAATGTATGATGGCATCAAGAAGGCACTGGGACCAACACAGAGCAAGATTGCCCCCCTCAAATCCTCCACTGGGAAAGTAATCAGCGATCCTAGCCAACAGATGGAAAGATGGGCGGAACACTACTCCGACTTCTACTCCACACAGAACATGGTGTCCCCCTTAGCCCTCGATGCCTTCAAGTGCATGCTAGTAATGGAAGAACTTGACGCAGAGCCAACTGTGGACGAATTCAGCAAGGCCATTGATAGCCTGGCATCTGGCATCGGCGGAATTCCCCCAGACCTCATCAAGCACTGCAAGACTTCTCTTCTGCACCCTTTGCACGCAGTCCTCTGTCAGTGTTGGAATGAGGGAGCTGTACCGCAGGACATGAGGGACGCCACGATCGTCACCCTGTACAAAAACAAGGGCGAAAGGAGTGATTGCAACAACTACAGAGTATCTCGCTCCTCAGCATTGTTGGCAAAGTCTACGCTCGGGTCCTCCTAATCTGCCTGCAGAAACTGGCTGAACGCGTCTACCCGGAATCACAGTGTGGTTTTCGAGCAGAGAGATCCACGGTAGACATGGTCTTTTCCCTTCGCCAAATCCAGGAAAAGTGCAGAGAGCAGCGGATGCCCCTGTATGTGGCATTCATTGATCTCACCAAGGCCTTTGACCTAGTCAGCAGAAATGGCCTTTCCAGGGCTCTCCGAAAAATCGGCTGCCCCCCCAAACTGCACAGCTTAATTGAGTCCTTCCACTCCAGCATGAAAGGGACGGTGCAGTTCAACGGAAACTTCTCCAAGCAGCGGTGTAAAACAAGGCTGCGTCCTGGCCCCAACCCTTTTTGGAATCTTCTTCGCTCTCCTCCTGAGGCATGCGTTCAGCACAGCGCAAGAAGGGATCCACCTGCGGACCAGATCAGATGGCAGGCTCTTCAACCTCGCCCGCCTCAGAGCAAGGTCAAAGGTCCATGAAGCCCTCATCAGAGACATGCTATTTGCCGACGATGCCGCAGTTGTGACCCATACTCAGTGGGACTTGCAGTCACTAATGGACCGCTTCTCCCAGGCCTGCAAAGATTTTGATCTGACCATCAGTCTTAAGAAGACAAACGTCCTGGGCCAAGACACGCCATCTCCACCAGCCATCGCCATTGATGACTACGAGCTTGAAGCCATCCATCAATTCACATATCTTGGGTCCACCATCACCGATAACCTCTCCCTTGACACAGAGATGGACAAGAGGATCGGGAAACAGCCACATCACTAGCCCGCCTCACACAAAGGGTGTGGACAAATCCCAAGCTGACCACGAAGACAAAGATGTATGGCAGCGAGGCGTGGACCACGCATGCTCATCAGGAGAAAAGGCTCAATACCTTCCACCTGAGAAGCCTACGGCGCATACTCGGCATTTCCTGGCAAGACAAGGTGACCAACGCCGAAGTCCTGACCCCCAAGCATCTCCTCCACCCTCCTCGTCTTCAGCCACTCCGCAAGTCCGTCTAGCGTTTTCTCCCTGGGTCTACCCGGTGCTCTCTTTCCCTCCAGCTTTCCCGTTGTGACCAGGTGCTCCAAATCCCCCTTCCTCATAAACTGGCCTATAAATGTTGCCTGTCTTTTTCTAATCTTTCTTATGAATGATCTACCTGTGTCTGCCTCCATCAAAACTGTCTCGTTTGTTTTCTTTGCTGTCCATGGAACTCTCAACACTCTTCTCAGAAACCACATCTCGGCTGCCTTAATCTTCTTCTGGCTTTGCCTGCCGACTGTCCACGCCTCCATCCGTACAACAGTATTGGTTCTATATAACATTCGAGAACTCTCTTCCTGATGTTAATTGATAGGCATTTGTTGGTTAGAATGCTTGTCATCTTCTTGAATGCTGTTTTGGCTTGGCCGATTCTGCCAGTTATTTCTGATGTGCATCTGCCGTCTGATGAAATGATCGTTCCCAAGTATTTAAACTTATTAACCTGTGTCAAGGTTGGGCCATTTGCTGTTATTTTGCT
>JAPXFY010000026.1:14107167-14109667 GCA_030674185.1 Monoplex corrugatus | reverse complement strand
ATGCTATGTGACGGCATTGGTGCTGTTCAGATGAACTGGGTCAGTCAATCAGGCAGTCAATGAATAAATGAATAGATCAATCGATCAATCGATTAATTAATCAATCAATCCATCCATCCATCCATCCATCCATCCATCCATCCATCCATCCATCCATCCATCCATCCATCCATCCATCCATCCATCCATCCAGATATCCATCCATCCATCCATCCATCCATCCATCCATCCATCCATCCATGTCGGTAGACACGCTGTGAGACGCCATTGGAATTAGAAAATCGATCAGTCAAGCAATCAAATCAATCAATGTTATATAGAACCGATAGTGTTATACGGTTGTGAGGCATGGACAGTCAACAAGCAAAACCAGAACAAGATTGAGGCAGCCGTGATGTGGTTTCTAAGAAGAATGTTGAGAGTTCCATGGACAGCATAGTAAACAAACGACATTCTTGATGGAGTCAGACACAAGAAAATTGTCGATAAGGATAAGGAAGATTAGGAAAAGACAAGCGAAATTTCTCGTTCAGTTTATGAGGAAAGGGGATTTAGAGCACCTAGTCACAACAGGAAAGCTGGAGGGAGAGAGAACACCAGGTAGACCCAGGGAGAAAATATTGGACGGACTTGCAGGGTGGCTGAGGGCAGAGAGTGTGGAAGATGTGCTTGCAACGACAACGGATAGATGCATATGGAGGGCCATGATCGCCAACACCATGCAGCAGGGCACATGATGATGATGATGATGAATCAGTCAAGCAATTGATCATTCGATCAATCAATCAGTCAATCAATCAACAGATCGACTGCCGGCCGACTGAATGATTGCTTGATCGATGACAGGATCAATACGTGTTCGGTGTGTCATCACTCATCCGATTCAGTCAGCCAGTCAGTCAGTCAGTGACACTTCCAGTCAACCAACCAACCAATATTTTCACCAGCCAGCCAGTCAGTCAGTCAGCCAGCCAGCCAGTCAGTCAGTCAGTCAGTCAGTCAGTCAGTCAGCCAGTCAGTCAGTCAGTCAGCCAGCCAGCCAGCCAGCCAGTCAGTCAGTCAGTCAGTCAGTTATTCATTCATTCAGTAAGTCAGTCAGTCAGCCAGTCAGCCAGCCAATCACTCACTCAATCAGTCACTCACTCACTCAGTCAGTCAGTCAGTCAGTCAGTCAGTCAGTCAGTCAGCCAGTCAGCCAGCCAATCACTCACTCAATCAGTCACTCAATCAGTCACTCAATCAATCAGTCAGTCAGTCAGTCAGTCACTCAATCAGTCACTCAATCAGTCAGTCAGTCAGTCAGTCAGTCAATTGCTAAAACATTGCACGAGACGCAGAAAGTAGGGAAAGGAGAAACAGATAAAGAGACGAAAAGACCAAAACAAAATCAGATAATCAAACCAATCAAATAATCTCCCTTTTCCTTAAAAAAATTAAAACAGAATATCCAGAATTTGTTCTTCTCGAAATCATTGTGACCTTGAGGACGTTTGGGTTTTGGTTTCAGTTTCAGTGTCACGAGATGACGCCATAGATGTCATGATGAGAACTGGGGGCCGTAATGATTATGACATAGGGCGTAAGCGTGCGCGTAAGGCTTACGCGCTGGCAAGGACCTGAACAATGTGCGTTTGAAATAAAGCTTGAAGTGCATGGAGGCTGGACAGTCAAGAAAACAAACAAGACAGTTTTGAAGGAAACAACCACAGAAAGAATATTTTTAATGAAGAAGATCAGGAAAAAGACCAGTAATATTTACAGGACATTTCATGAGGCAAGAGACATTTGAGCACCTCGTCACAACAGGAAAGCTAGAAGGGGAAAAGAGCAACAGGTAGACCCAGGGAGAAAATATTGGACGGACGGACTTTCGGAGTGGATGAAGACAGAGAGGGTGAGAGGTATGTTTGCAGCGACATGGGACAGATTCGTATGGAGGGCCATGATTGCCAACGCCATACCGCAAGGACCATGATGATGATGATGATGATGATGATGATGATGATGATGATATGTGCATCGATGATAATGCAAAACTGTCTCGCCAGTAAATAGCAATCAATATTATAGATATTGTCAGAAGTTTCTGAGATTGTGCCGGTCAGACATGTCCGTTAAAAACCGCTCATTTCCGACACACTTTTTGTCCGTGAAAATATATCTTCCAGACTGATGTTTTCGCGAATCCTATCCTTGATATCCAGGGCTTTGATTAGAAATAAGTAAGGACCTACACTTAAACAGCTGAAAAAACATATTGTGAACATCTCTCTCTCGCTCTCTCTCTTAACGGGTTGTTTTTGACGTGGTGTTAGCCCTGATATGGCTCTAGTAGTCGGCTGGGCTATAAACAATATGAACTGAACTGTCTCTCTCTCTCTTTTTCGCTTTCTCTAATGTCTGTCTGTCCGTGTGTCTGTCTGTCTGTCTGTCTGTCTGTCTCTCTCTCTCTCTTCTCTCTCTCTCTATCTCTCTCTTACTCTCTCTGTCTTTCACTCCA
>JAPXFY010000026.1:14059667-14097167 GCA_030674185.1 Monoplex corrugatus | reverse complement strand
TTTATTTCTTTTTGTCAATGTAAACAGACATTGCTTTTTGGTCATTTAACTGTAAACAGACTTATTTTTTTCTTGGTCGATAAAATGTAAACAAACATTTCTTTTTTGATAATTTAAACTTAAACAGACTGATTTCTTTTTGTTTAGTTTATAGAGACAATTCTTACTGGCCAATCAAATGTAAGGAGACAGTTCTTTTAGTCAATCAAATGTAAACAGACTGACTTCGTTTTGGTCGACAAAATGTAAACAGGCTGATTTCGTTTCGGTTAGTTAAAGATAAACAGATTGATTTCGTTTCGGTTAGTTAAAGATAAACAGACTGATTTCGTTTCGGTTAGTTAAAGATAAACAGACTGATTTCGTTTCGGTTAGTTAAAGATAAACAGACTGATTTCGTTTCGGTTAGTTAAAGATAAACAGACTGATTTCTTTTTGGTTAGTTAAAGATAAACAGAATTTCGTTTTGTTAGTAAGTAAACTGATTTCTTTTTGGTTAGTTAAAGATAAACAGACTGATTTCGTTTCGGTTAGTTAAAGATAAACAGACTGATTTCGTTTTGGTTAGTTAAAGATAAACAGACTGATTTCGTTTCGGTTAGTTAAAGATAAACAGACTGATTTCGTTTCGGTTAGTTAAAGATACAGAGAATGATTTCTTTTTGGTTAGTTAAAGATAAACAGACGAATTTCGTTTTGGTTAGTTAAAGATAAAAGACTGATTTCTTTTTGGTTAGTTAAAGATAAACAGACTGATTTCTTTTTGGTTAGCTAAAGATAAACAGACTGATTTCTTTTTGGTTTAAGTTAAAGAAATGATTCAGATAAGATAAACAGACTGATTTCTTTTTGGTTAGTTAAAGATAAACAGACTGATTATTTCGGTTTGGTTTGGTTAGTTAAATGATAAAGACTGATTTCTTTTGTCAATAAAATGTAAACAGACTGATTTCGTTTGGTTAGTTAAATGTAAAGAGACTGATTTCGGTTTGGTCAATAAAATGTAAAGAGACTGATTTCGGTTTGGTTAGTTAAATGTAAAGAGACGATTTCGTTTGGTCAATAAAATGTAAAGATGATTTCGGTTTGGTTAGTTAATGTAAAGAGACTGATTTCGTTTGGTCAATAAATGTAAAGAACTGATTTCGGTTTGGTTAGTTAAATGTAAAGAGACTGATTTCGGTTTGTCAATAAAATGTAAAGAGACTGATTTCGGTTTGGTTAGTTAAATGTAAAGAGACTGATTTCGTTTGTCAATAAAATGTAAAGAGACTGATTTCGGTTTTTGTTTAAATGTAAAGAGACTGATTTCGGTTTGGTCAATAAAAGTAAAGAGACGATTTCGGTTTGGTTCAGTTAAATGTAAAGAGACTGATTTCGGTTTGGTCATTAAATGTAAAGAGACTGATTTCGGTTTGGTTAGTTAAAATGTAAAGAGACTGATTTCGGTTTGGTCAATAAAAGTAAGAGACTGATTTCGTTTGGTAATAAATGTAAAGAGACTGATTTCGGTTTGGTTATTAAAATGTAAAGAGACTGATTTCGGTTTGTCAATAAAATGTTTAAGAGACTGATTTCGTTGGTCAATAAATGTAAGAACTGATTTCGTTGGTCAATAAATGTAAAGAACTTCGTTGTCAATAAAATGTAAAGATCTGTTTTCGGTTGGGTTGTAAATGTAAGAGACTGATTTCGGTTTGGTCAATAAAATGTAAAGAGACTGATTCGTTTGGTTAGTTAAATGTAAAGAGACAATCTTTTGGCATTCAAATTTCAACAGTTTCTTTTGTCATTTTAAAGAGACAATTCTTATTTGGCCAATCAAATGTAAACGACTGATTCTTTTGTCAATTAAATATAAACAGACCTATATCTTTCTTTAACTGGCCGTTGTAAGTAAACATGCATTTCTTTTTGGTCATTTAAATTTAAACATACTTGATTCTTTTCAGTCAGTTTAAAGAGACATTTCTTTTTGGTCATTTAAATTTAAACATACTTGATTCTTTTCAGTCAGTTTAAAGAGACATTTATTTTTGGTCATTTAAATTTAAACATACTTGATTCTTTTCAGTCAGTTTAAAGAGACATTTCTTTTTGGTCAGTTAAATGTGAACAGACGACTTATTTCTTTTTGATCAATTGAATGTAAAGATACTTATTTCTTTTTGATCAATTGAATGTAAAGACAATTATTTCTTTCTGTTAGTGTAAACAGACATTTCTTCTTGTCCAATTAAATGTAAACAGACTTTTTTTTGTCAGTTAAATGTAATCATACTTATTTCTTTCACTGTTGCAGCTGTGTGCCACGTTGGGGTCAACATCGATGTGTGCATTTGACAACGTGAAGGAACTAGGACCAGTGTGTGGGTGTCTACATTGTAACATTCACAACTTACCCGTTCACTGCCCTTTGACTCCCGCACCCTATCTACTACCAACTGTAAAAAACTGAACCCATTGAATCCCCCAAGCTGATGGATAGGGTGGGGATTCAGAGGCTTAAGTTCCAAAACTGACCCGTTCTCTGCCCTTTGAATCCCGCAACCTATCTACCAACTGTAAAAAAAACAAAAAAAAAAACGTTTGAATCCCTAACCATATCCACCAGCTTCTTTCAGAAAGCTGGTGGATAGAGTGAGGGATTCAAAGTGCATGTGAGTAGGGTGTGTGAATAATGTGTGTTTGTGTGTGTGTGTGTGTGTGTGTGTGTGTGTGTGTGTGTGTGTGTGTGTGTGTGTGTGTAGAGTGTGTGTGTATGTGTGTGTGCGTGTAGTGTGAAGAGAGCGTGTGAGTATGTGTGTGTGTGTGTGTGTGTGTGTGTGTGTGTGTGTGTGTGTGTGTGTGTGTGTGTGTGTGTGTTATCATCATTCTTGTTATCATTCTTGCAGTCAGTAGTAGTAACAGAAGTAGTATTAGGAGTAATAGTGTTATGCTATTTTTTTGTACTTATTGTTGTTGATATCATTATTTTGTAAATGTACAACTGTACACTTTTCAGGTCAGGAACACGAAATATGGATGCACATTGATGCTGCATTTGCTGGAGCAGCGTTTATCTGTCCGGAATTTCTTTATTTGTCGGAAGGAGTGGAGGTTGGTGCATGTGTGTGTGCGTATATTCGCATGTATGTACATTACAATACGATACAATACTATACGATACGATGCAATACAATACAATACAATATAGTATAATACAATGCAATGCAATGCAATACAATGCTATGCAACACAATACAGTACAGTCATTGCAATGCAATACAAGACAATACAATAAATACAATATAATAAATACTGTACAATGCAATACAATAGAATACAATGCAATGTAATATGATACGATACGATACGATACGATACGATACGATACGACACGATACGATACGATACGATACGATACGAGTTGGGAAGTGACTGTCTGAGCAGTGGTGAGGCATTGTTGTTCTGTGTTCCTTCCAACACCCTCGTGTATTTATTGTCAACTGGTGATTTCTTGTCTCTGTTATTGTCTGTTGTGTCTCACCTGTCTCACCTGTCGGCGTCACTGGGTTCGGTGTTGGCTGCTGCACATCTGGACTCCACCATCTCCCTCTGTCTTGACTTTTGTGGACAATATCTTGACTATCTAAGCCACTTATGTTGGTTATGTTCTCGATGTGTGAGATTGGAGGTCTGCCTGTCTTCCTTTTTTGTCACTGTTTTTTCTTTCAAAGATAGTGGCCATGAAGTCTGTTTTCTTGTTGCGTGACACATGGCGAATGTATTTTAGTCTTCTCTTGTTGATGTCATGCTCATTTAGTTTTGCGTATTCTTCCTTCAGTCAGTTTTTCTTCTCTTCTAATTTTGCTCTTGATTTCTACTTTGATTTTTTTGTATTCTTCTTTTCTTCCAGATCTGTGAGCTTGGCTTTTCTGTTTGGCTAGATCCATAACTTCCTCGATGATGTAGGGCTTACTTGGTTTTCTTCTTTTTTCCTGCCTAACGTTTCTTCTGCTACTTCAGTGTAGGTCTTCTTCATATCTGCCCAAATTTCTTCTGGATACTGGTCGTTTAACGTCCAGTACTGGATTAAAGCCCCAAAGCGATTGATGTCTCGATCTCAAAATCAGATGCAATGTCTTGATTTTTTTCAATTTCTCTAGGTCAAACTTAGGGGCCTGCTTGACTTTGTTTTGTTTGTAAGCTTTGGTTTTGTTTTCGAGCTTAGGACAGTAGTTCTCCATGTCTTGTCTATCATGATGTAATCTGTCTGATTCCTGATTTATATTTTTATACTAATACTACACTAAAACTTATGCATATAGTAATACTAACACTTATACTAATACTAACATTTACACTAATCTAACACTAAATTAGTTCTGCATGTCATGTCTATCATGATGTAATCAATCTGATTCCTGATTTTTATTTTATACTAATACTAACACTAATACTACAGTAACGCTAATACTAACAGTAATACTGACATTCATACTGAAACTTATACTAACACTTACACTAATACTACCATTAATACTAACACATACACTAAAACTAATACCAATACCAATACAAGTATTGAATATAATAGTGATGTTACGAATGTATCATTAACACCTACACTGAATGTTAATGCTTTAGTTTTCTCTTTGTCGAACAATGGCACTGACATTGATTGAGGTTGTTGCCTATTTTTGTGTGCAGTTGGCCTCATCATTCAATTTCAACCCACATAAATGGCTGAAAGTGAGAGTCCACTGTTCTACTCTCTGGTAATTTTTTTCTTCTTTCTTTAGTTACTTTTTATGAGAATAGAAAACGACATAAGCTTTTTTTCAAGCTGTCAAAAGACAGGTTAGGCAGAGTCGTATTCTGTCACCAGATTTGTTTTCACTTTACAGTGAAATCATCAATAGAAACCTAGAAGGATGCTCTGGGATAAAGGTTGGAGGAAAAATGATAACATTCGTTTTGCAGAAAATGAAAAAAGACCTACACAACCTTGTGAATATAATAGAAATAGAAAGCAAAAATAAAGGGCTGGGGCTAATCAGAAAATAGGTGGAAGCCATGGTAATCAGTAAAAAACAACAAGAAATCTTCTCATGCAAAATAACAGCAAATGGCAGACATTGAGAGACAGGTTGATAGTTTAAAATATCTGAGAACAGTCATCTCACCAGACGGCAGATGCACATTAGAAATGACCGGCAAAATTGGCCAAACCAAAACAGCATTCAAAGAAGATGAAAAACATTCTTACTAACAAATCAGGAAGAGAGTTCTTGAGTGTTATAGAGAAGCAATACTGTAGCACGGTTGTGAGGTGTGGACAGTCAACATGTAAAGTCAGAACAAAATTGAGACAACTGAAAGGTGGTTTCTAAAAAGAAATTTGAGAGTTCCATGGACAGCAAAGAAAACAAGGAAATAAACGGGACAGTCTTTCTGAGGCAGACACAAGAAGATCATTAACAAAGAAGATCAGAAAAAGACAAGCAACATTTATAGGACATTTTAAGAGGAAAGAAAAAATAGAGCACCTGGTCACAAGAGGAATGCTGGAGGGAAAGAGAGCACCAGGTAATCCAGGGAGAAATTATTGGACAGACACTTTCAGGGTGACTAAGGACGGGAGAGGGTGGGAGGTATACTTGCAGCGACACGGCATAGATTCGTATGGAGGGCCATGATCGCCAACGCCACGCCGCAGGGCACATGGTGATGATGATGATGATGATGACATAGAAGTTTTAACTGTTATAATGAAAAACTTTTTTTTTTCTGTGAGAATCTCTCTGCTTCTGACTATTTCTGCTCCTATCATTCTCCTCTTGTCTGTCTCCTTTCTCGTCTTCCCCAGTATCTTTGCCTTGCTCAGATTGTAATTTTCAGCAGAATCTTGTTTTTTGTTGTTTAATGCAAGTAGATATAGCAGTGGCACATATGTATGCTGGCCTGTACACAAAATTGTAATTCTATGTATCATTATCATCATCTATGTATGACTCAACTGTCTCACCTATCGGTGTCACGGGTTTGGTGTTGGCCGCTGCACTCTTTGACACCACTCCCTCCCTCTAGGCCGCTCTGTCTTGACTTTTGTGGACAATTTCTTGAATATTTAGGCCACTGATGTTAGTTATGTTCTCAATGTATGAGGTTGGGGGTCTACTTTTCTTTCTTTTTTTGCCTCTGTTTTTCCTTGAAAAATGGTTGCCATGAGATCCGTGTTCTTGCTGCATAACACATTGCCAATGTATTTGTCTTCTATTGTTGATGTCTGCTAGTTGTTTTGTGGTGGTATCCATTCTTCCAGGACACTTTCATTAGTTGTTCTGTCTGTCCATTTGGCACGTAGTAGTCTCCGATAAAACCACATATCTGTTGCCTTCAATTCTTTTGCAATCAGCTTTTCTCAGAGTGCAGACTTCATAGCCATAAATCATGACTGACCAGATCAAAAATTTTAAAAGTCTAATTTTCAGGCCATTTGGTGTGCCTCTGTCTTTCCGGATGTTGTTGAGTTGGACCAGTCTTTGCTTTGCCATTCCAATTCTTATTTTGATGTCTTTGGATCGGGTTCCATCAACAGTTTTTGCAGAACCAAGATATTTGAAATCCTTAACTATCTATGTATATATGCCAGAAGAAAAGTTGCATTAAATTCTTTTTTTTTTCTGTTCATCTATGTTTCTCTTTATTTCCCTTTGACATATTCTTTTGACACACACACACACACACACACACACACACACACACACACACACACCACACACACACACACACACACACACACACACACACACACACACACTCACACACACTACACACTACATGTATACATACATACATGCATACACACACACACACTACATACATACATACATACATACATACATACATACATAATAATCATACATACATACATATATACATTCATACATATATGGAAATGGCTAAAATATATGTTTATGAATATGGGATAAAAATGAGTTACTGCACATTTTTGTTTTTAAAAAGAGCTGAAACGTAGACACAGATATGATGAGTATAATGCTGAAATGAACGGTAATTATTTTAAATGTCAAGCAGGTTGGTTGTTGTCCTCTACGCCGTTTGACTTCCCCTAAATAAAATTTGAATAACTTCGATTCTTTGTCACATATACAACGTGCGTATGAGTGGATGATAATGCACGACTTTTTTTGATATAGTGTGCCTCCGATTAATAATGCAAACGGACTGCATTGTTGACTTTATATAACTCGTAACTAACCTTTTATTCAAGAATTTGTCTGTTTGCCTCTTTACTTTGTTCCTTTATTTTGTAAATTTGTTTTTTCTATGTTTATATTAAAATATGCTTTATGTTTTATAGACAAAAATATCATTGTTACCGACCAGGAAGATCTTAAAAAATCTTATTAAGAAATAAAAGAAGAAAGAAAGAAAGACAAGAAATAGTGAATAACGAGTGCTTAGAGGGAATGAGTTCATAGTAGGAAACACCTGGTTTGAGCAGCCTAATAGAAGAAAATGGACTTGGATGAGTCCCGGAGATAATAGCAAAAATCAGATTGACTACATCCTGATCAACAAAAGATTTAGAAATTCTTTACTGTCAGTAAAAACACTACCAGGAGCAGACTGCAACAGTGACCACAATCCTGTAGTGGGAAGATTT
This sequence comes from Monoplex corrugatus, assembly GCA_030674185.1. NCBI lineage: Eukaryota > Metazoa > Mollusca > Gastropoda > Littorinimorpha > Ranellidae > Monoplex > Monoplex corrugatus. The sequence goes on along the minus strand of JAPXFY010000026.1, from coordinate 14,089,492 downwards.
AGACTGAAATTGAGGAAAAGGAAACAGACCAAATGCAACATCAAACTAAACCTTGGACTCTTAAAGACAGATGAAGTGATATGTAAGAAATTTAATGTACATGTTCAAAACAAATTCAGTGCTCTGGAAGACGTTGGTACATGGTGACAGTAACGAACAATGGACAAAGTTGATAAATTCGATAAATGAAGCTTGTGAAGAAATCCCTAAGGCAGATAGAAAAGCAAAAAAGAGCTGGATGACTAATGAAATTTTGGGCTTGATGGAGGAAAGGAGAAAGACAAAGAGAAACGAGGAGATACACAGGAAGATAAACAAGGAGATCAGGAATAGGTGCAATGAAGCTAAAGAAGCTTGGCTGAAAACAAAATACAAAGAAATGGAAGACCGACACAAAACGGATCCTCAGGGTATGTACAGACGAATTGAAGAAATTGTCCACAGGAAAAATACATACACATCAACTGGTTGTTTGAAATCGAAAGATGGCACGCTTATCATGGAAAAAGACAAAATATTAGACAGATGGGGAGAGTACATTAAAGACCTTTTTGAGGATGACAGAAACGAAGAACACATTATAAAAAAAGAACTTTGAAGGACCACCCATAATGAAAGATGAAGTTAGAGCGGCACTGAAAAAGATGAAACCAGGAAAAGCCCCAGGACCAGACAACATTACCACAAAGATGACTGAAGCCCTGGAGGAATTTGGCTTAGAAAAAGTAACAGTCCTCCTAAATGAAATTTACGACACTGGAAAAATCCCCAAAGATATGTCAAAATCAATTTTCATTGCACTTCCAAAGAAGACAGGGGCTATAGAATGCGAACTCCATCGCACAGTAAGTTTGATGAGTCATGTAACAAAAATCCTGTTAAGAATAATCATGATGAGGACAAGGAATAGAATCAAAGGAGAAATAGCAGAAGAACAGTGCACATTTGTGTATGGGAAAGGAACTATTAATGCCATATACATCCTAAGAACTATCATAGAGAGGTCAGTTGAGATACAAGATACAAGATACAAGATAGTTTATTTGTCCCGAAGGAAATTATGTTGCCAATCACATTACAAATTAGACATAAAATTATACATTATAAATTATAAAGGCATTAAAAACAAACAATTAATATTATCACATACATTATAATATCACATACTCTCGCATATCACAGCACGCTGCTCTCACATAGACCAAGTGCCAATTATCACAATAAACATTAAAATAGTAAAAATAGAGTGCAGGTTAAGCATAAGGATTTCAAATAAAATTACGAGTATAAGCGTTGTTAAAAGATAATATGGCTTTGGGTATGAAACTATCTTTGTATCTCGTTGTCCGTGTCGTCGGTTGTCGTAGCATACCACTCCTGTCAATTAGTCTTTTGTCAAACTCGCCCACAAGTGGGTGAGTTTTGTCATTCAGTATGTTAACTGTCTTGTCAGTCAGTCGTTTGTGGTAGGCCATGTCCAGCGTCTCATGTCTTTGTCCTGTCACATTTCCAGCTTTTTTGATGATCTTCTCCAGCCTTTCCCTGTCTCTCTCTGACACATTCCCACCCCAGCACACAACCCCAAACAATAGCAAGCTGCTGATGGCAGATCTGTAAAATGAAGAAAGAATTTTAGAGTTTACTCTAAAAGATCTAAGTTTTCTAAGGCAATAGAGTCTTGGTTGTACCTTCTTAATGATAGAATCTGTGTTTTCTGAAAAGGAGAGTTTGTTGTCAAAGACGATGCCCAGGTACCCATGCGCATCCACTCTCTTCACTTCCTCACCCTTGATGCGCACAGGCTCTGGGGCATCAGTCTTGGCTCTGGTAAAGTCAATAACAATTTCCTTAGTTTTAGATACATTCAGTTCCAGATAGTTTTCTTCACACCAGTTCACAAAGTGTCTCACCTCTTCTCTGAACAATAAATCATTTTTCTTACAAATCATTCCAACCTGACTGGTGTCATCCGCAAATTTAACTAAAGGGCATGACTCATCCTTCTGTCTTCCATCTGCAGTATACAAAGTAAACAAAAATGGTGAAAGAACAGTTCCCTGGGGGGCGCCAGTGTTGGTGTACAGCACATCAGATAGAACAAAGGGAACATGAGATGAAGCAGATGCAATAGGCAGTCTGACAAATTGAGGTCTAAAAGTCAAATAATCAAAAATCCAAGATAAAATTTTGAGGGATGTTCATTTTAGACATTTTATCAACGAGATGTGGCTGGATGGTATCAAAAGCACTACTAAAATCATAAAACATCAGCCTAATAGAGTTGGCAGGTTTGTCCAGGTGACTATACACAGTATTTAAAACATACAAAACAGCATCTTCAACACTTCTATTCCTTCTATAAGCAAATTGTAAGGGGTCAACAAAATCAGAGACAAGAACAGAGAGCCTATTCAATATATTCTCTCACAGAGCTTCATGATAGCAGATGTTAAGGCTACGGGCCGCAAGTCGTTCATCTGCGTGACCCTAGGCTTCTTTGGTACTGGAATGATGGCAGAAGCCTTCCAGCATTCAGGGACCTTTTCTAGTCTGAAACTAAGGTTAAAGATTACTGTAAAGATATATGCCAGCTGATTGGCACACTGTTTTAAAACTTTGGGGGAAACCCCGTCCGGGCCAGGGGCCTTTCTAGGGTTGCAACCTTTTAACAGACGACGCACCTCATTCTCGTCTGTCTCTAAGCTACTGTCATTGTCTTTCTTGCCTGTTGAAAATCTCTCACGGATGTTTTCATGATGAGAAGAAAAATCTTTACTATCAAATCTACAATAAAACTTGTTGAGTTCATTGACTCTGTCTTTGCTGTTGGCAGGGTCTGGCTGTGCCTCACTTTGTCCCTTCTTTGCATACCCACTCATCAGTTTAATGTTGTTCCAAACTTTCTTCATGTTGTTACCAGCAAAGTCCTTCTCCACTTCTCCACTTCTTCCTTCCCTCTCTTAATTTCCCCATCAAGCTGTTTTTGCGCTTCCCTGCTTTTTGCCTTGTCCCCCTCCACAAAGACTTCTTTTTTTATGTTTTAATGCTTTAACTATATCCCCTGTTATCCATGGCTTTGAATTTGCATACACTTTCACTTTCTTTTCTGGAATGGCAGTGTCAACACAAAAGTTAATATATTCAGTGGTGACATCTACGAGTTCATCAAGGTTATCGCTACTATGCACAAACATGTCCCAATCAGTACAGTCCAATGCCCCTTGCAGGGCCTCGCAGGCTTCTGTTGACCACACCTTGACGGTGCGCCACTTGGGTGGTTCCCTCCGTATGACAGGTCTGTAGCGGGGGAGTAGCTGGACGATATAGTGGTCAGAGCGTCCAAGCGGCGCCGGAGCAACTGACTGATAAGCATCCTGGACATTTGCATAACACAAGTCTAATGTATTCTTGCCCCTAGTTGCACAAGTGACTTGTTGGTAATACCCAGGTAAATCTTTTTCCTTGAGATGAATAAGGATTTGTATTTATGCTTTGTTGACTACGCCAAGGCTTTCGATCGGGTAAGACATGTTGAATTGATCAACCAACTGGAGAGACTCAATGTTGATGGAAAAGATCTACGAATAATCAGAAATATGTACTGGGAACAAACAGCTGCAATGAGAATAGAAAACAATATAAGCTCTTTCCATAACATCAAAAGAGGAGTCAGACAGGGTTGTGTTTTGTCACCAGATCTGTTTTCACTTTACAACAAAAACATCATGAGAAACCTAGAAGAAGACCCTAGATTAAAGATTGGAGGGAAAATGATAAACATCATTCGATACGCAGATGACACCCTGCTAATTGCAGAAAATGAATAGGGATCTACAAAACCTTGTGAATATACTAGAAATAAAAAGCAAAGGTAAGAAGGGGCTGGAACTAAACAGCAGGATGACTGAAGTCGTGGTGATCAGTAAAAAACATGAAATCCCCTCATGCAAAATAACAGCAAATGGCACAACCTTGACACAGGTTCATAAATTTAAATACCTGGGAACGATCATTTCATCAGACGGCAGATGCACATCAGAAATAGCCGACAGATTCGGCCAAGCCAAAACTGCATTCAAGAAGATGACAAGCATTCTTACCAACAAATGCCTATCAATTAACATCAGGAAGAGAGTTCTTGAATGTTATATAGAACCAATACTGTTGTACTGGTCACAATGGGAAAGCTGGAGGGAAAGAGAGCACCAGGTAGACCCAGGGAGAAAATGCTGGACGGACTTGCAGAGTGGCTGGGGACGGAGAGGGCTGGGGAGATGCTTGGGGCAACGAGAGATAGAAACAGATGGAAGTCCATGATGACGATGAGAGGGAACACTGTCCAAAGAGGTCTGCTGAGCGAAATAATGGCCAGACTGAATAGGATCCAGCGAAAGATGTATACATCAGTTTACACCATCAAGTACACACTGCACAAGTTATTCTTAATCCTCCAACCACCTCTCATCATCATCATTATTTACTCTGCCGCATGGCGATGGCGATCATGACCCTCCATACGAGTCCATTCCTTGTCGCTGCATGTACATCTCTGACCCTCTCTGTCTTCATCTACTCTGCAAGTCCCGTCCAACATTTCCTCCCTGGGTCCACCTTGTGCTCTATTTCTCTCCAGCTTTCCTGCTGTGACCAGGTGCTCTAATTCATATGACACCGACTGTGAGAAAATTTTGCGAAACGGGCTGAAACGTTGCTGACCGAGAGAAAAAGAAGTCAGGTCGCTGAGACTAAGCCGTTTTCTACTACACAAAACATAAGACCCGTGACTTCATTCGGAACAAGATCAATCCTTGGTGGACATACAGGAACTGTTTTCTGGCATCGAAGAAACGACAAAAGCTTGCTTGCTTTGGTCACGTCGCCCGCCATGACACACTAAGGAAGCACTTGTTGAGGTTGGCAAAGGACGAGCTGGGTGGCAGTTTCAGTTTCAATTTCAATTTCTCCTGATGAGGTCTCTGAGCTCGAAACGAATTCCATATGCACTAACGTCACAGGTGCCCTGTGATGGAGAAGATCCAGAATGATCACAGCACAAGCCTTAAGCCTTGCACATAAACCCATGAGCTGGCCAGGTCCTGAGTCCTACCTATATAATGTCATGACCCTGGGGTCGTAGAGGAGAGAGATGGCAGAGACCTCAACATTTCCTGGGGCCAGCACCACGAGGGCAGCGCCCATCCCCTCTCCCTCGCTTCGAATTCTTATTCATGTTCACATTTTTTTTATCGAGACTTCAGAAATTCTAGATGGCTAACTGGTCTTCAAGGGGAGGGGCCTGGGAAATCAACATATCTCTCCAATGTTTTCATACAAAGGTAGCTGGGCAATGCCCTGCTCTTCACGATTTTCAACTGTCGTGGATCTTTAGTGTGCGCAGCCAGAAGGCACACGTGTCAAACTCGTTTTTCGTCCCTTTTCGAAGGACTGTATTTCAGTTTGATTTTCTGGTAAAACGTAGGCACGCCGAGGCCTCTACGGGGAGCGAACCCTGGAACGTCGAGTTTAGTTATTGGCAGGTGAACATCTGAACCATTCTGCTACTCTTCTCCCTGGGTGACAAATACCAAAGACTGAATGAACCAATTCCAGTGTACCTGAACCCCTTGAGACTGCATCCCAGATGGAAGGCCTTGTGTGTTGCCGTGTTTCCCCAATGACCACTTCACTTGAATTATCTGATGTTGACAATATGACTCTGTCTATGGAGCCATAGGTGTTACTAATACAAAGATGAAAGTATGAATAACATAAAAATGGAAGTATAAATAATGTACAGATGGAAGTATGACTGATGCAAAGACGAAGGTATAAATTGATAAAGATGGACGTATGGTTAACACAAATATGGAAGTATGACAAAGATGGAAGTATGAATAATACAAAGATGGAAGTGTGACTAATGCAAACATGGAAGTATGAATCATACAAAGATGGAAGTATGAAAAATACAAAGATGGTAGTATGAATAATTCAAAGTTGGAAATGTGATAAATACAAAGATGGAATGTGACTAATACGAAGATGGAAGTAAAAAAATAAAAAGATGGAAGTATACATAATATAAAGACGGAAGTATGATTAATGCAAAGGTGGAAGTATGAATCATACAGACATGGAAGTATGACTAATACAAAAATGGAAGTATGATTGATATAAAGATGGAAATATAAGTAATATAAAGATGAAAGTATGAAAAATGCAAAGATGCAAGTGTGATTGATAAAAGATGGACATATCGCTAGCACAAAGATGGAAGTATGGCTAAGGTGGAAGTATGACTAGTACAAACATAGAAATATAAATCATACAAAGATGGAAGTATGATAATACAAAGATGGAGGTATGAATAATACAAAGATGGAAATACGATAAATACAAAGATGGAGGTGTTACTAATACAAAGATGATGTAAAATGTAAAGATGGAAGTACAAACAATATGAAAATGGAAGTCTGATTAATGCAAAGATGGAAGTATGAATCATACAAAGATGGAAGTATGACCAATACGAAGATGGAAGTATGACTAATGCAAAGATGGAAATATGAATGATAAAAAGATAGAAATATGAATAATGCAAAGATGGAAGTATGACAAATACAAAGATAGAAGTATGATTGATATAAAGATGGAAACATGCATAATATAAAGATGGAAGTATGAATAATACAAAGATGGAAGTGTACATAATTCAAAGATGGAAATATGAATAATATAAAGATGGAAGTATGTTTAAAGGAAAGATAGAAGCATGAATAATAGATCGAAATGTAAATAATACAAATATGGAAGTATGAATAATAATAATAATAATAATAAATAATTACAATATTTATATAGCGCAAAATCTTGATAAAATCAAATCTAAGCGCTGAAACAGACACACACACACGCACGCACGCACACATACGCACGCACGCACACACACACACACAAACGCGCGCACACACACGCACACACACACACACACGCACACGGCTATAAATGGGGAGAAAGAATAAAAGCAATGGAAAATTATAGAGAGCATATTATATAAAATTATATATTACAATGTGTGATTCCCCTCCGAGTGGAGACAGGCTGCAGAGGGGATTGAGTGAGGTCAGGATTTTATGCAGAGGAGAAAAGGTGAGTTTTGAGAGCGGACTTGAAGGAGACAAAAGTAGGTTGCTGACGGACTGAGAGAGGAAGTTTGTTCCAAGAGAGCGGACCAGAAACAGAGAAGGCTCGTGGACCATAGGTATTGAGCTTAGTGCGTGGAAAGCGAAAAGTCAGAGGATCGGAGGCAGAGCGGAGGGTACGTGAGGGAACATAGATCTCAAGTAGGCTTGACAGGTAATCGGGGGCTGCGTTATTGAGGCTTTTGTAGCACATGGTGTCTAGTTTGTACTGTATGCGCTTTGATACAGGGAGCCAGTGAAGTTGTGCCAGGAGAGGAGATATGTGGTCAGCTTTTTTCTTTTTGAGTACAAGGCGTGCAGAATTGTTTTGAATGGGCTGTAGGATGTGAATGGTGGAGGCAGGAAGACCGGACAGGAGTGAATTGCAATAGTCAATGCGAGACATTATGAAGGAGGGAACGAGTTTTGCAGTTGTTTCCACAGAGAGATACTTCCTGATCAGGCTTATACGATGGAGGTGATAGTAGCAAGATCTGGCAGTTTGAGAAACAAAGTTGTTCATGGAGAGGGTAGAGTCAATGCAGACACCAAGGTTTTTAGCTGAATCAGAAATTGGGACTGATGTGTTACATAATGGGAGAGAAAGAGGAGGCAGCTGAGAAAGTTTCTGACGGGTGCCAATGAGGATAGCTTCGGTCTTGTCATCATTTAGCTGAAGTTTATTGTATGTCATCCAATTTTTAATGTCCGAGTAACTCTCAGTGGTGCGAGTCAAGAGGCGCTGTATATTGTCAGGTGGGTCACTGTCTAGAAGTTGGATGTCATCAGCATAGACGTGGTGTTTTATAGAGTGGGAGTTGATGATGGTGGACAGGGGGCAAGTGTAAAGAGTGAAAAGAACAGGGCCAAGGACAGATCCTTGTGGAACACCACAGGTCAGGTATGCAGGTTGAGAGTAAGTGCCATTGATGAGAATAGTTTGTTTTCTGTTTGATAGATATGAAGTGAACCAGGAGAGAGCAATGTCAGAGATGCCAAAAGTATGATGAAGTCTAGAAAGGAGAATACCATGATCAATGGTATCAAAGGCTGCAGACAGATCAAGGAGTGTGAGGAGAGAGACTTTGCCAGTATCAGTTGCAAGGAGGAGATTGTTGAGAATGTGTAGCAAGGCAGTTTTAGTGCTATGGCACTGGCGGTAGGCTGACTGGAAAGGATTGAGGAGATTGTTGGCAGACAGGTGAGAGTTCAGTTGGTTGAGGACAACTTTTTCAAGCAGTTTTGACAAGAAAGAGAGATTAGAGATAAGCCGGTAATTTTTCAGTTCATTTGGGTCTAAATTGTATTTCTTGAGGAGATGGTGAACAATAGCAGACTTGAAAGAATAATACAAAGATGGAAGTATGAGTGATACAAAGATGGTGTTTGTGACTAATACAAAGATAGAAGTATAAATGTTTGCCTCAACTGAAGTGACCGCCAACATTGAAGCAAACAGAAATCAGAAACACAGGAGCATAAAATGAGAATATGTACTTATTTGACACATAAAGATAGACGCAGATTTTCAGCCAGCATTCTTTTATCAAGCATACACAAAAGCATACCAAATGGCCTGAAAGTTAGACTTCTACAATGTTTGATCTGGCAAGTCATGATTTACGGATGCGAAGCCTCGACTAAGAAAAAAAATGTTTGCAGAAGAATTGAAGCAGCAGAGATGTGGTTTTAACGGAGACTACTTCGTGTCAAATGGACAGACAGAAGAACTAATGAAAATGTCCTGGAAGACCTTGATACCACCAGAACATTACCAGCAAACATCAACAAGAGAAGACAAAAATACATTGGTCATTTGTCACGCTACAAGAACACGGACCTCATGGCAACGATCTTTCAACGAAAAACAAACAGCAGCAAAAAGAAAGAAAGGCAGACCTCCAATCTCATACATCGAGAACATAACTAACATCAGTGGCCTAAATATTCAAGAATTGTCCACAAAAGTCAAGACAGAGCTGCCGGGAGGGAGATGGTGGTGTCCAGCTATGCAGCTACCAACACAGACCTGGTGACGCCGACAGGTGAGACACAACAGACAATAACAAAGACATAAAATCACAGGTTGACAATAAACACACACGAGGGTGTTGGAAGGGACCCAGAACAACAATGCCTCACCTCTGTTCAGACATTCACTTTCCAACTCCCGACGCAACACTGTAGCCATTTCGCCACATGGGGTGATGTCCACGCACTGCATGACCCAATCGGACCAAGTCATCAGATACCTTGTTCACAAGCCCGATGGTAAAGTGGGGAGATGACAAACCCCGGGACATAGCCACACAACACACAACAGCAAGGTCCAGTCCAGCCACCGAACCAAGAGAGAATGAAAGAGCCCTTTAAGTGTTCATAACATACAACACATGAAACGCATTCACCAGATTTAGGACAATAAGAGCAGTTCAGATACCTTCCCTGATGTTTCATTTTTGACCTGATGAGGATAAGAGTGTTTCATTTTTGAGCTGATGTTGATAACTCTTAACTATTTGTCTGTTTACACAGGTTACAGAACACGGATTATTTACGTTACGCTTTTGACGTGCATGCTCCGTACCTGAAGCACCACAATGAAGGGGATATGCCGGACTTCTGGGTAGGTCTTCTGGTCCTCAATTTTTCGGTCTGCTTTTTATCGTACATACTTCTCTATTTAAAGCTACGAGTATTGATATATAACAAGTGTTGGTGTATACGCCGGCATGAGTTCCTCTGTATGGGTTTGTATGTTTACGTGTTCGCGTGCATGCCAGCGTATTTCTGTATGTGTCTGTGAGTTTGCGTATGCGTACGCGTTCATGTGAATGACTGTTCTCGTTTCAGAAAAGTATGATACTGTTTTCTTTTTCTTTTCCTGTGTCATATCATGCTTGTGTCATTGATTACTAGCTGATGATGACTTCATACATAACATTACCATTTCTGTAAAATCCAGAGTATTTTAGAGTTTGCTCCCTGGGATGTTGTTACGTAAATCTTCATTACCATTATTCCAGCTTGACATTGTTGTAAAGTAAAGTACTTTTATATGATTTGATTAAATTAGTGTGATGTTATGCACTATGGTGCTTTGTGTTATAGCATAATACATTATAGTTAATCATACTAAGCCACGTTACTTTACACTCGATTGTACGTGATTTCTTTCCAGTACAACTCAACGCAATGCAGCAAAGCACAGCACAGCACTGGATGTCTTCATGCGAGCGTGCAACCGGTGCACGATTATGTGCATAGAGAAATTTCCACAGGATTGCTTTGAGCACTTTGATTTTTTGCTTAGAGTCTCCGCAGACTGAAGTTTTCCTTCTGAGTGGTATTTGATGTACACTCCCTTGTAAAAATCTCTGTTTACATACTAATCAGCATTGTTACAAAAAGGACGTAGAAAAGTGTGGGCACTAGAAGCAATCCCTGTTTCACTCAGCTCTGCAAAGGTAGAGATTCAGATGCCTCTCCATTCTCTTGCATCCTGACCAGCGTGTTATTGTGGATGGAAGTACTAAGCGAGACAAGCTTCTGAGGGCAACGGAACTCTCGTAGTATCCCTCACAGTCCCTGCTGGTTAACGCTGTTAAATGCTTTGGTCAGATCTACAAACACTACATGAAGCTCCTGTTTTCGTTTACGACACTCTCTTGAAGCTGGCGTGTAACAAATAACATATCACCTGTACCTCCTAAACCACAAAGTCATGCTGATACTCAGGAATGATGAGATTGCTAAATGTATGACGATTCTGTTAACGATTATTCGGGACAAAATTCTTCCCTGCTATGCACAAGAGGGATAACTCATCGTGACAGGCTTGACAGGACTCCCTGTCAACCATGCCCACCTGACCCTTCCTTCTCTGGCACACCTCTTACTACTTTTACCCCAGTCTCACAAGAAGAAATTCTCAACACAATCAGATCCATGTCGTTCAAAATCTGCGAACTGGATCCTCTTCCAAGTTCTCTCTACTCCGACTGTCTCCCTACTCCCCTCCCATTCATCACTGACATCATCAACACTTTTCTTCAAACTGGAACTGTCCCAGATTCTTTCAAGTCTGCTATTGTTCACCCTCTCCTCAAGAAATACAATTTAGACCCAAATGAACTGAAAAATTACCGGCTTATCTCTAATCTCTCTTTCTTGTCAAAACTCCTTGAAAAAGTTGTCCTCAACCAACTGAACTCTCACCTGTCTGCCAACAATCTCCTCAATCCTTTCCAGTCAGCCTACCGCCAGTGCCATAGCACTGAAACTGCCCTACTACACATTCTCAACAATCTCCTCCTTGCAACTGATACTGGCAAAGTCTCTCTCCTCACACTCCTTGATCTGTCTGCAGCCTTTGATACCATTGATCATGGTATTCTCCTTTCTAGACTCCATCATACTTTTGTCATCTCTGACACTGTTCTCTCCTGGTTCACTTCATATCTATCAAACAGAAAACAAACTGTTCTCATCAATGGCACTTACTCTCAACCTGCATACCTGACCTGTGGTGTTCCACAAGGATCTGTCCTTGGCCCTGTTCTTTTCATTCTTTTACACCTGCCCCCTGTCCACCATCATCAACTTCCACTCTATAAAACACCACTTCTATGCTGATGACACCCGACTTCAAGACAGTGACTCACCTGACAATATACAGCGCCTATTGACTCGTACCACTGAGTGTTACTCGGACATTAAGAACTGGATGACATACAATAAACTTCAGCTTAACGACGACAAGACAGAAGCTATCCTCATTGGCATCCGTCAGAAACTTTCTCAGCTGCCTCCTCTTTCTCTCCCATTATGTAACACATCAGTCCCAATTTCTGATTCAGGTAAAAAACCTTGGTGTCTGCCTTGACTCTACCCTCTCCATGAACAACTTTGTTTTTCAAACTGCCAGATCATGCTAATACCACCTCCATCGTATAAGCCTGATCAGGAAGTATCTCTCTGTGGAAACAACTGCAAAACTCGTTCTCTCCTTCATAATGTTTCGCATTGACTATTGCAATTCACCCCTGTCTGGTCTTCCTGCCTCCACCATTCACATCCTACAGCCCATTCAAAACAATGCTGCACACCTTGAACTCAAAAAGAAGAAAGCTGACCACATATCTCCTCTCCTGGCACAACTTCACTGGCTCCCTGTATCAAAGCGCATACAGTACAAACTAGACACCATGTGCTACAAAAGCCTCAATAACGCAGCCCCCGATTACCTGTCAAGCCTACTTGAAATCTATGTTCTCTCACGTACCCTCCACTCTGCCTCCGATCCTCTGACTTTTCGCTTTCCACGCACTAAGCTCAATACCTATGGTCTACGAGCCTTCTCTGTTTCTGGTCCACTCTCTTGGAACAAACTTCCTCTCTCAGTCCATCAGCAACCTATTTTTGTCTCCTTCAAGTCCGCTCTCAAAACTCACCTTTTCTCCTCTGCATAAAATCCTGACCTCACTCAACCCCCTCTGCAGCCTGTCTCCACTCGGAGGGGAATCACATTGTAATATATAATTGTATATAATATGCTCTCTATAATTTTCCATTGCTTTTATTCTTTCTCCCCATTTACAGCCATGCGTGTGTGTGTGTGTGTGTGTGTGTGTGTGTGTGTGTGTGTGTGTGTGTGTGTGTGTGTGTGTGTGTGTGTGTTTGTGTGCGTGCGTGTGGGTGCGTGCGTGCGCGTGTCTGTTCAGCGCTTATATTTGATTTTATCAAGATTTTGCGCTATATAAATATTGTAATTATTATTATTATTATAACCCTTGATGACTAGTACATAAGCCTTATCACCTTCTTTTTTTGTAAATGTGGATCAGTGTTTGGCCAGAAGCCTTTTAGTATGCTGTGCGAAGGTCACCATACAATGCTTTCATGTCATTGGCAACATAAGTTCTGCAGCTTTCGAGTCTCACCGTTGGTTCTTCATCTGCCACAGTATTCTGATGGATAATCTGCATTGTTTCCTGGTATTTGTGCTTCCTTTTTTTCAAAGGTCCAGTCACTGTGGTGTTCTCTGTGAGTAGCATGGAGTTTGTCAGTGGGTTTGCTGATCCCTTCATCACAACACAATAAAGCCAAAGGCACAAAAATACTCCCACAGCCAAAACATCTCAGTAAAACACAACCCAAACAATATTCAATCTAATCCAAACCAATCTGAAATCCAATCCACTCCAGTTCAACATATCAATTCCACTGTGTGCAGCATTGGCAGATTCCCCTGGGCACTAGGTTCAGAGCTCTAAGGATCTGGTTTGTGCTTCGCCTGTTCGGACTCAAGAGACTACAAGAGAGTATTCGTCAGGTAACGACAACTTTAACACCAAATGTGAACACAGTGCAATCCCATCCAATCCAATCCAATCCAATCCATTCCATCCCACAAGATAACCCAATGGAATACAGTACAGTACAAGACAAGACAAGAAAGACAAACAAGACAAGACAAGACAAGGCAAGACAAGACCATACCATACCATACCATACCATACCATACCATACCATCATACCATACCATACCATACCATACCATACCATACCATACAATGCAATTTTGGAAAACGTCAGAATAGCGTTCGTCCGGTAACTTAAAACGCTGCAGTACCGAATGAGAATTTCGGATTTCATCATGAATAGAGTACAATACAAGACAAAGCAACACAATAGCATACGATACAGAGCAACGATACACTGCAATATGATACAGTACAGTCCAATGCAGTATAATACAATACAGTACAATACAATACAAATCATTGCAAATAAAAACAAAACCGTTCATCGCATAGTGTTTATCAACCATTCTTTATGAGATTAACTTCCAGAGTCAGCTAATGAATAGCGAGAGTTTGTGCATAAAGCTGTACAACATACAATCAAGCAAGCAAGAAGCAAGCAAACAAACAAACAAACAAACAAAAACAAACAAACAAGCAAACAAACAAACAATTGAATAAACTGTATAAAAACAAACACACAAGCAAACAAACAAGCAAGCAAACAAACAAACAAAGAATAATTTTTTTTATAAAACTGTATAAAAGAAACAAGCAAGCAAGCAAACAAACAAACGAAAACAAACAAACATTTGTATAAAACTGTGAAAACAACAACAACAACAACAAACAAACAAGCAACCAAGCAAAGAAAGAAAGAAACAAACAATATAATGATTAATACCTCTATAAATTCCTCTGAAAGGAAGATACCTTGTGTCGTTAACGGTGAACCACCGTCACTAACGGGAACAAACGTTTAACTGCGCAAATCTGACGTCAGATAATTTAGCAGTTATTTTAGAGAAGTTAATGGCACGTCTTTTTCTTCATCAGAATTGATGTAAACGCAACAAAAGAGGCCTACATGTGACCTCCAACCACGAAATCAGTCTTAACTAGCATTTTGGGCATTTTGAGATATACATATCACTGGAAAGTGTACATTCTCCTGATTATTTTGGTACTTGAATAAAGCTTGTACTCAAAAATATGTAGAAGTTATGTATGTTTAAAGTCATTATGTTGTATGATGGCCATTTTGATAAAACGACCTGCTAAAGTTTCTGTTTGCTCTCCTACACATTTTCCTTAAATTTCTCTGTTTGGTGGCTTTGACCCGGTTTGTTTCTAATTTTAACTGTCATTATCTGAAAGGTGCACCAAAGAGCTTTCTGTCAGTATATTACATGTGCGGGTACTGTACAGGTTACTGTTCATAATAAAAGACAAAAATGTGACCTGCCAGCACGAAATCAGTCTTAACTAGCATTTTGGGCATTTTGAGATATACATATCACTGGAAAGTGTACATTCTCCTGATTATTTGGGTACTTGAATAAAGCTTGTACTCAAGAAAATGTAGAAGTTATGTATGTTTAAAATCATTAAGTTGTATGACGGCCATTTTGAGAAAACGGCCTCTAAAGTTTTTGTGTGCTCTCCTACACATTTTCCTTAAATTTCTTTATTTGGTGGCTTTGATCCAGTTTGTTCCTAATTTTAGCTGTCATTATCTGAAAGGTGCACCAAAGAGCTTTCTATCAATATATTACATGTGCGGGTACTGTACAGGTTACGGTTCATAATGAACGACAAAAATAAGTACTTTTGGTTGGGAATTGCATTCTTTCTGCTGCGATCAGTGCATTAAATTTCCATTTTAAATTTATTGATAATATTTTTTGAAGAAAAAAATTCTGTGGGGGATAGATTATAGTCTACAGAAATCAATTTTGAGAAAAAGTCAAAACATCCCAGATAGACCCTCAGTCACCTTTTCAGCTCCTAGTGCTATTCGACTGACTGCGAGTTAAGACTGATTTCGTGGTGGGAGGTCACAAATAGCTACAAGTTTATAAAATGAAAGATCAGTCAAGATTTTTAACATAAAATGAGCACTCCCTGGTTTTATCGGGAGACAAGACGACTGCACTCCAGGTACCGTGAGGCTCTAAGCTCCGCCCCTTCATGGGATTCTGAAAAGTACGATACACTACGTACCACCTTGCGTTACGCCATGGAGATCACTCCTTATTTCTGCACGCGCGTTTCTGTTTATCACTGGTTTGTGACGGTAATCCGTGAACGATACAACACACATTTCATCTCTGGAATGATTGATTCTCATCCATAAGAAAGGTCTGAAATGCCTGGTGCTAGGTAACCAGAGTTGATATATTGTACCTGCTTGGCCATCTCTACTTCAGAGTAATCTGCAGTCGTAGAAACGTACACCATAGAGAGGTTCTTTCAACTTTTTTGCAGAACAGATCAAAGTCCAGGGGAGGCATATCTGGGGAATGATTGCAGTGTAGCAGATCATTCCATTGATGTGACGTCATCAGTGACGTTGCCCTGTCTTTATTATTATCATTATTATTATTATTACATCATTATCACTATTGTTATAATTATCATTAGTATCATCATTATTATTATTATTGTTGATATTTTAAAGTTGTAGTACTAGTAGTACTAGTAGAGTAGTAGTAATAGTAGTAGTAGTAGTATAATCATTATTATGTTATTATTATTATTGCATTATTATCATTTATTTTTTTTAGAATAAAGTCTTGTCATAGAACATAAATGGCAAATAACTTAACACTTTTACAGGTGTTTTTTTTTTTTTTTTGCTTTGTTTTTTGGATTGCCTACCTGTGTATGTTCATCATACATGTATGTATGTTTGCAAGGCTGCATTTGGAGTTCCTTTTCGTTGTTGCTTTTGTTGTTTATTTATATGTTTATTGGTTGATTGATTGATTGATTAATTGATTGATTAATTGATTGATTGATTGATTGATTGTTGATTGATTGATTTGATTTGTTTGTTCATTTTCAGGATGTGCATCTGGCTCAAGAGTTCGAAGCTTTGATGAGAAGCGACCCAAAATTTGAAATTGTTAATAACGTCATTATGTCTCTCGTCTGCTTCAGGCTGAAGGTATTTCAATGTTTTTGCTTTTGTTTTATTTTGTTTTCCAACAGGCAGATAGATAACTCTCTGTACAGATGTACAAACGTCACTATCAAATACTTTGCCTTTTTCCTCAAAAAGATGTTTTAAAAGAAACAAGTTTATCAAGTCATTCTAACAGTTTTCTTTTCATACAAAAACCACACACACACACACACAGAATAGACAATAAGACTGGAGCAGCTCTCATGTAAACATATTTAGACTCTCTCAATGAGGCACCACTTGAAATTTAGGATCTGGCGTGGCCTGCAATCATCATCATCATCATCAGGTGCCCTGCCGCATGGCGTTGGCGACCATGGACTTCCAACCATCTCTATCTCTCGCTGCCCCCAGCATCTCCCCCACCCTCCTCATCCCCAGCCACCCTGCAAGTCCGTCCAGCATTCTCTCCTCTACCCGGTGCTCTCTTTCCCTCCTGCTTTCCCGTTGTCACCAGGTGCTCCAAATACCCCTTCCTCATAAAATGGCCTATAAATGTTGCTTGTCTTTTCCTAATCTTCCTTATCAGTGATCGACTTGTGTCTGCCTCCATCAAGACTGTCTCGTTTGTTTTCTTTGCTGTCCATGGTACTTTCAACATTCTTCTAAGAAACCACATCTCGACTGCCTCAATCCTGTTCTGGCTTTGCTTGCTGACTGTCCACGCCTCGCATCCGTACAACAGTATCGGTTCTATATAATATTCAAGGACTCTCTTTCTGATGTTAATTGATAGGCATTTGTTGGTATGAATGCTTGTCATCTTCTTGAATGCTGTTTTGGCTTGGTCGATTCTGCCAGCTATTTCCGATGTGCATCTGCCGTCTGATGAAATGACCGTTCCCAGGTTTTTGAACTTATTAACCTGTGTCAAGGTTGTGCCATTTGCTGTTATTTTGCATGAGGGGATTTCATGTTTTTTACTGATCACCATGACTTCAGTCTTCCTGTTTAGTTCGAACCCCTTACCTTTGCTTTCTGTTTCTAGTATATTCACAAGGTTTTGTAGGTCCCTTTCATTTTCTGCAATTAGCACGGTGTCATCTGCGTACCGAATGTTGTTTATCATTTTCCCTCCAACCTTTAATCCAGGGTCTTCTTCTAGGTTTCTCATGATGTTTTTGCTATATAGTGAAAACAGATCTGGTGACAAAACACAACCCTGTCTGACTCCTCTCCAGTTGGTTGATCAATTCTTCATGTCGTACCCGATCGAAAGCCTTGGTATAGTCAACAAAGCATAAATACGAATCCTTATTCATCTCAACTGACCTCTCTATGATAGTTCTTAGGATGCATATGGCATTAATAGTTCCTTTCCCCTCCACAAATCCACACTGTTCTTCTGCTATTTCTCTTTTGATTCTATTCCTTGTCCTCATGATTATTCTTAACAGGATATTTGTTACATGACTCATCAAACTGATTGTGCCAAGGAGTTCGCATTATATAGCCCCTGTCTTCTTTGGAAGTGCAATGAGAATTGATTTTCACATATCTTTGGGGATTTTTCCTGTGTCATAAATTTCATTTAGGAGGACTGTTCTTTTTTCTATGCCAAATTCCTCCAGGGCTTCAATCATCTCTGTAGTAATGTTGTGTGGTCCTGGGGCTTTTCCTGGTTTCATCTTTTTCAGTGCTGCTCTGATTTCTTCTTTCATTATGGGTGGTCCTTCAAAGTTCTTTTTTATAATGTGTTCTTCGTTTCTGTCATCCTCAAAAAGGTCTTTAATGTACTCTCCCCATCTGTTTAATACCTTGTCTTTTTCCATGATAAGCGTTCCATCTTTTGATTTTAAGCAACCAATTGATGTGCATGTATTTTTACTGTGAACAATTTCTTCAATTCGTCTGTACATACCCTGAGGATCCATTTTGTGTCGTTCTTCTATCTCTTTGCATTTTGTGTTCAGCCAAGCTTTCTTAGCTTTATTGCACCTATACCTGATTTCTTTGTTTATCTTCCTGTATATCTCCTCGTTTCTCTTTGCCTTCCTCCTTTTCTCCATCAGGCCCAAAATTTCATTAGTCATCCAGCTCTTTTTTGCTTTTCTATTTGCCTTAGGGATTTCCTCACAAGCTTCATTTATAGAACTTCTGAACTTTGTCCATTGTTCCTTACTGTCACCAACGTCTTCCAGAGCACTGAATTTGTTTTGAACATGTACATTAAATTTTTGACGTATCATTTCATCTGTCTTCACGAGTCCAAGGTTTAGTTTGATGTTGCTTTTGGTCTGTTTTCCTTTTCCTCAATTTCAGCCTAAACCTTCCCACTACCGGATTGTGGTCACTGTTGCAGTCTGCGCCTGGTAGTATTTTTTGCTGACAGTAAAGAATTTCTAAATCTTTTGTTGAACAGGATGTAGTCAATTTGATTTTTGGTATTATCTCCTGGACTCATCCAAGTCCATTTTCTTCTGTTAGGCTGCTCAAACCAGGTGTTTCCTACTATGAACTCATTCATCTGTGCCAATTCTACAAGCTTCCCCCCTCTTTCGTTTTGTGTACCAAGGCCATGAGGTCCAACTATATCCTCCACCCTATCCTGTCCCACTTTAGCATTAAAATCTCCCATTATGACTGTAACTTCCTGTGATTTACATTGGACCTTGGCCATCTCTATAACTTCGTAGAAGTTGTCGATGTCTTCCTGAGTACTTGCGGATGTTGGTGCATACACCTGTATGATGTTGATATCAAAAGGTTTCCCTCCGAATTTGACCAGTAAATCTCTGTCGGACACTGCCCAGAATCCTTTAACTGCTTTTGATTTGTCTTTGTCCATTATGATGCCTACTCCTCTTTCATGTGAATTACCACCAGAGTATATCACTGTATATTCTCCTGATGTTATCATGCCTGCCCCCTTCCATCTCATTTCCCCTAGTCCTAAAATACAGGCCTGCAATATCAGAGAAAATATTCAGTATTAAGCCACCAACACCAGAAGAAGCAAAGAAAATGGTAAAACCTGTCGCCATAGTGTAGTGTTTAACACAACGGACTACCGACTTGTTGACGCCAGGATATGTTATGATAGTATGCGTAGAGTACAGCCCTGTCACACAATCTCAATCCTAGATGGAACTCCTTAGCATCATGATTATTATCCTCATCGACATCATCATCATCGCATTGTAAAAAATAAGTGTGTCAGCCTCTCTGGTCATTAAGGTGGCACAGAAAATAGGACCAAAAAAAGGTGAGCGCAAAGGTAACGTCCCTGAGTGCGATGATCCTTGAAAAAGAATAGCGAAGAAAGCCAGAGCCAAATCATCATCTGACTCTGAGAGAACTACCCTACCTGCGCTGTATAAAAAATGAGTGGCTTCTCAAACTGATAAGATTATCATGGAGGTTCCTGAAATCAGCGACCAATAGATGATAACCGGTAAGAGTGTACATTCTAAAAGAGCAGAATTTGAGAGAGATTAACCAGTTTGAACCACTGTTACTTCTGAACGTCGATGGGGAAATTCTTCTTCTTTGTCATGGCAGCAAAGCTGACTTAATACCTCTACGAAAATGAATGAGAACCTACATGTGTCAGTCCGGGGACAGGACATTCCGGGAATGTCTGGCTGTTTCGAGCATGCCATGCAAAGCCAGAACAAGATTGAGGCAGCTGATATATTGTTTTTAAGAAGAATGTTGAGAGTTCTATGGACAGCAAAGAAAACAAACGAGACAGTCTTAATGGAGGCAAACACAAGAAGATCATTTATAAGGAAGATTAGGAAAAGACAGGCAACATTTATAGGCCATTTTATGAGGAAAGGGAATTAGAGCACCTGGTCACAACGAGAAAGTTGGAGGGAAAGAGAGCACCAGGTAGACCCAGGGAAAAAATATCGGACGGACTTGCAGGGTTGCTGAGGACGGAGAGGAGGGAAGATGTGCTTGCAGCAACAAGGGATAGATACATATGGAGGGCTATGATCACCAACGCCATGCAATAAATGCTGAAGAAGTACTTTTAATGCTTCTCAATGTAGTTTCGACAAACGATTACACCATAGGCTGGATCAATTTGGAAGTGGGCATGGTAATAGGCTTGGTATTTTCTCCATTGCTGTTCGTGTTGGCATTGCAAGTTATCTAGAAAGCAGCAGTAAACAGTTCAGGTCCAACTGACCTCGGAAACGGATACCAAATGCTCCCTATGAAGTCCATCATGGATGACACAATGGTGCTTTTCACAAAAGAGGGCCATCATAGGTGACACAACAGTGCATTTCACAAAAGAGGGCCATCATAGCTGACACAACAGTGCTTTCCACAATGGACAAGGAAACACGCAAGATTCTGAAGCAGTTAGACGAGTTATTTGCCTCATCCAGGATGACAGGAAGAAGAGTGGCAGAATGGTGCAGACGTTCGCATGCCACTAACTAAACTCGAGGTTCCAGGGTTTGCTCCCCGTATGAATTTGAATTGAAGGAGAGGGGATAGACAACGACTCGCGGTGCTGGGCCCGGGAAAAGTTGAGGTCTCTGCCACCTCACTCCCCTACGACCCCAAGGTTATGGAACTATCTATGTAGGACGTCAGGACCTGGCCAGCTCGTGGATTCATATGCAGGCTTAAGGCTTGTGCCGTGATCATTCTGAATCTTCTCCATCACATGGCACCTGTGACGTTGGTGTATACAAAATTCATTCCGAGCGCGATGTCATCTTGAGAAATTGAAACTAAAACTGAAACTGAATCCAGGATGAGTTTCCAACCAAAGAAATCACAGAGCCTCTCACTATGGAAAGACAAAGTAGCCGAAAAAAAGAACGTTTATTTTATCCATTAAAAAGCATTCCAAAAATGACAAGAAAAAAAAAACAGTGAAGGGGATTTGAAGGTCCTCATCATTATCATTATCAAGTGCCCTGTTGCATGGCGTTGGCGATCATGGCCCTCCATATGTATCTATCCGATGCTGTCGCAAGCACATCTTCCACCCCTCTGTCCTCAGCCACCCTGCAAGTTCGTCCAATATTTTCTCCCTGGGTCTACCTGGTGCTCTCTTTCCCTCCACCTTTCCTGTAGTGTACCAAGTGCTCTAATTCCCCTTTCCTCATAAAATGGCCTATAATTGTTGCCTGTCTTTTCCTAATCTTCCTTATGAATGGTCTTCTTGTGTCTGCCTCCATCAAGACTGTCTCGTTTGTTTTCTTTGCTGTCCATGGAACTCTCAACGTTCATCTTAGAAACCACATCTCGGCTGCTTCAATCTTGTTCTGGCTTTGAAGGTGGCACAATGAATTCCTGACAGACACAAACAGAGGAAAGGAAACCAAGCAAATAGCAGAGGGAAAGCCTGGAAGTAATAGACCAGTGTTTCCTCCTTGACAAAATCGTACCTGTCATGTTCTGTTGGTCGAATACACCTTCTCGTTTTCTGTTGTTTCTGGAGTCTGAATGCTTTGACCTTTGGCTCTGTCTATGATTCTGATTGTCCCACTCTTTGTGTTCAGGGCCCAAACAGCCTGACCGAACGTCTGCTGAAACAACTTCAAATAGACAAGAAGATCTTCGTAGTCCCGTCTTGTGTGAAAGGGATGTACTTCATCCGTCTCACAATCACCTGTCCAGATTGCAAGTCCTCTGACATCAAACACGCCTGGGACGTCATCAGGGAAGCCGCTGACCTCGTACTGAATTGTAATGATGTCGAACCGATATCCATGCAGAATGGCTTGTGAGCAACTGGTGATCGTGATGGTAGTGGTGGGGCAATGCTTTTTGGGTTTCTAGTACTGTAAGATCTTGGATCTTCAAAACAACGACACCTGGGGATTCGTCATTCACTAACTTAGAAATGGAGACCCAAGACCCAAGGTAGCTGCCATGTCTTTATGTATCTATACATTATTTAGACACAAGACAGTTGCCATATTTTTATGTAATCTATAAATCATTTAAACCCAAGACTGCTGCCATGTCTTCATGTTCCTATAAATCATTTAGACCCAAGACAGCTGCCACGTTTTTATGTTCCAATAAATTATTTAGACCCAAGACAGTTGCCATGTTTTGTATGTAACCTATAAATTATTTAGACCCATGACAGTTGCCTTGTTTTTATGTAGCCTATAGATTAATTAGACCCATGACAGTTGCCATGTTTTATGTAACGTATAGATTAATTAGACCCACGACAGTTGCCATGTTTTTATGTAACTTATAGATTAATTAGACCCATGACAGTTGCCATGTTTTTATATAACCTATAGATTAATTAGACCCATGACAGTTGCCACGTTTTTATGTAACCTATAGATTAATTAGATCCATGACAGTTGTCATGTTTTTATGTAACTTAGATATTAATTAGACCCATGACAGTTGCAATGTTTTATGTAGCCTATAGATTAATTAGAACCATGACAGTTGCCATGTTTTTATGTAACATATAGATTAATTAGACCCATGACACTTGCCATGTTTTATGTAACCTATAGATTAATTAGACCCATGACAGTTGCCATGTTTTTATGTAACCTATAGATTAATTAGACCCATGACAGTTGCCATATTTTTATGTAACCTATAGATTAATTAGACCCATGACAGTTGCCATGTTTTTATGTAACCTATAGATTAATTAGACCCATGACAGTTGCCATGTTTTATGTAACCTATAGATTAATTAGACCCATGACAGTTGCCATGTTTTATGTAACCTATAGATTAATTAAACACATGACAGTTGCCATGTTTTATGTAACCTATAGATTAATTAGAACCATGACAATTGCCATGTTTTATGTAACCTGTAGATTAATTAGACCCATGACAGTTACCATGTTTTATGTAACCTGTAGATTAATTAGACCCATGACAGTTGCCATGTTTTATGTAACCTGTAGATTAATTAGAACCATGAAAGTTACCATGTTTTATGTAACCTGTAGATTAATTAGACCCATGACAGTTGCCATGTTTTATGTAACCTATAGATTAATTAGACCCATGACAGTTGCCATGTTTATGTAACCTATAGATTAATTAGACACATGACAGTTGCCATGTTTTTATGTAACCTATAGATTAATTAGACCCATGACAGTTGCCATATTTTTATGTAACCTATAGATTAATTAGACCCATGACAGT
This sequence comes from Monoplex corrugatus, assembly GCA_030674185.1. NCBI lineage: Eukaryota > Metazoa > Mollusca > Gastropoda > Littorinimorpha > Ranellidae > Monoplex > Monoplex corrugatus. Next base: position 14,065,706 of record JAPXFY010000026.1, on the reverse strand, counting down.
TGCCATGTTTTTATGTAACCTATAGATTAATTAGACCCATGACAGTTGCCATGTTTTATGTAACCTATAGATTAATTAGACCCATGACAGTTGCCATGTTTTATGTAACCTATAGATTAATTAGACCCATGACAGTTGCCATGTTTATGTAACCTATAGATTAATTAGACCCATGACAGTTGCCATGTTTTTATGTAACCTATAGATTAATTGACCTACAGTTGCCATTTTATGTAACCTATAGATTAATAACCATGACAGTTGCCATGTTTTATGTAACCTATAGATTAATTAAACACATGACAGTTGCCATGTTTTATGTAACCTATAGATTAATTAGAACCATGACAATTGCCATGTTTTATGTAACCTGTAGATTAATTAGACCCATGACAGTTACCATGTTTTATGTAACCTGTAGATTAATTAGACCCATGACAGTTGCCATGTTTTATGTAACCTGTAGATTAATTAGAACCATGAAAGCTACCATGTTTTATGTAACCTGTAGATTAATTAGACCCATGACAGTTGCCATGTTTTATGTAACCTATAGATTAATTAGACCCATGACAGTTGCCATGTTTATGTAACCTATAGATTAATTAGACACATGACAGTTGCCATGTTTTTATGTAACCTATAGATTAATTAGACCCATCACATTTGCCATGTTTTATGTAGCCTATAGATTAATTAGACCCATGACAGTTGCCATGTTTTTATGTAACCTATAAATTAATTAGACCCATGACAGTTGCCATATTTTATGTAATCTACAGATTAATTAAACCCGACAGTTGCAATGTTTTATGTAACCTATAGATTAATTAGACCCATGACCGTTGCCATGTTTTATGTAACCTATAGATTAATTAGACCCATGACAGTTGCCATGTTTTATGTAACCTATAGATTAATTAGACCCATGACAGTTGCCTTGTTTTATGTAACCTATAGATTAATTAGACCCATGACAGTTGCCATGTTTTATGTAACCTATAGATTAATTAGACCCATGACACTTGCCATGTTTTTATGTAACCTATAGATTAATTAGACCCATGACAGTTGCCATGTTTTTATGTAACCTATAGATTAATTAGACCCATGACAGTTGCCATGTTTTTATGTAACCTATAAATCATTTAGACCAATGACAGTTGCCATGTTTTTATGTGATCTATAAGTCATTTAGGCCCATGACAACTGCCACGTTTTAATCATTTATACTCAAGAAAATAAAACGGGTGTGACAAACAAGCATAGCAAATTCTCACCTGCACGAAAGAACTCCAAATTTCGAACGAATGACGAAACAAGCAAACACGCAGTCCAGCAGATTTGACTTACTGAATATTGTGACTCTCTCTCTCTCTCTGTCTCTCTGTCTGTCTGTCTGTTTGTTTGTCTCTCTGTCTCTTCTCTCTCTCTCTCTCTCTCTCTCTCTGTCTGTCTCTCTCCCTCTTTCTCTTTCTCTGTCTCCCTCTGTCTCGCTGTGTCCCTTTGTCTCCCCGTCTCTCTCTCTTTCTCTCTGTGTCTGTATCACTCTCTCTCTTTCTCTCTCTCTCTCTTCCTCTCTCTGTCTCTCTGCTGTCTTTCTCTCTCTCTCACTTTATCTCTCTGTTCCTGTCTCTGTTCCTCTCTGTCTCTCACATACGTAGACACGTATTAATCATTTGATACGTAAAAAAAATGAATGTACATGTTCAAAACAAATTCAGTGCTCTGGAAGACGTTGGTGACAGCGACAAAAATGCACACAGTTGAGAAATTCGATAAATGAAGCTTGTGAAGAAATCCCTGAAGTAGATAGAAAAGCAAAAAAAGAACTGGACGACAAAAGAAATTTTAGGCTTGATGGAGGAACGGAGGAAGGCAAAGAGAAACGGAATAGGTGCAATGAAGCTACGGAAGCTTGGTTGAAAACAAAATGCAAAGAAATAGAAGATCGACACAAAACGGATCCTCAGGGTATGTACAGACGAATTGAAGAAATTGTCCACAGGAAAAATACATGCACATCAACTGGTTGCTTAAAATCGAAAAATGGAAAAAAAAATATTAGACAGATGGGGAGAGTACATGTACATTAAAGACCTTTTTGAAGATGACAGAAATGAAGAACACATTATAAGAAAGACCTTTGAAGGACCATCCATAATGAAAGATGAAGTTAGAGGAGAATTGAAAAAGATGAAACCAGGAAAAGCCCCAGGACCAGACAACATTACTACAAAGATGATTGAAGCCCTGAAGGAATTTGGTATAGAAAAAATAAAAGTCCTCAAAGATATGTTAAAATCCCGAAAGATATGTCAAAATCAATTTTCATTGCACTTCCAAAGAAGACAGGGGCTATAGAATGCGAACTCCATCGCACAATCAGTTTGATGAGTCATGTAACCAAGATCCTATTAAGAATAATCATGATGAGGACAAGGAATAGAATCAAAGGAGCAATAGCAGATGAACAATGTGGATTTGTGGAAGGGAAAGTAACTATTAATGTCATATACATCCTAAGAACTATCATAGAGAGGTCAATCGAGATGAACAAGGATTTATATCCATGCTTTGTTGATTATACCAAGGATTTTGATCGGGTAAGACATGAACAATTGATCAACCAGCTAGAAAGACTCAATATTGATGGAAAAGATCAACGAATAATCAAAAATATGTATTGAGAACAAACATCTGCAATGAGAATAAAAAAACGATATAACTCTTTCCAAAACATCAAAAGAGGAGCCAGACAGGGTTGTGTTTTGTCACCAGATCTGCTTTCACTTTACAGTGAAAACATCATGAGAAACCTACAGGAAGACCCTGGATTAAAGGTTGGAGGAAAAATGATAAACAACATTCAATACGCAGATGACACCGTGCTAATTGCAGAAAATGAAAGGGACGAAAGAAGATGAAAAGCATTCTTACCAACAAATGCCTATCAATTAACATCAGGAAGATAGTTCTTAGATATTATATAGAACAAATACTATGTACGGTTGCGAGGCATGGACAGTCAACAAGCAAAGCCAGAACAAGATTTAGGCAGCCGAGATGTGGTTTCTTAGAAGAATGTTGAGAGTTCAATGGACAACAAAGAAAACAAACGAGACAGTCTTAATGGAGGCAGACACAAGTAGATCATTCATAAGGAACAGCACAAAGACAACCTCCCTGAGTACAATAACCCTAAAAAATGTAAATGCTGATTTTAGTTTTAGGCACATATTCTATTTCTTTGGAGGGGTGGGGTGGGGGGAGAGGGGGCTCCGTGTGATCATGATCTTAGCACCTTACTATCCAAACTTCTTCATTTGCAACTCCTCAATGGTCCGTACCTTTGGCCCCGTCTTGGTATAAAGACTCATCCATTAAGAACTGAGACATCCTGTATCCATACAATTTTTGTCACAGACACACACAGATAGACAATTCTCTCCAGTCGATATGAAATACATTTTCTTCTTCTTCTTTTTTTTTTTAAGGAGATTAACCCCTTGATTACCTGCGCTTTATCTACCAGAACCCCGCATTGTCAACCATGGTAGCAAAAGCAAAAAAATTAATCCTTCGACTACCTCATACACACACACACACACATAAACACACACAATCACGGACTCACACGCACACACTAACCCTTTGACTCCCGCACCCTATCCACCAACTGCAAAAACTTAAATACATTTATGTTGTTTAATTGCCTTATTCTATAGTTTTATGTACTTCGTGAGCTCAAATATAGGTGTCCCCATATGGGGACGCTAGGACCGAAAGGGTACAGGTTTACAGCAAAATCAACAAAACATTCAGACACAATTTATAACATTGAGAAACCATTTTTATTCATTGAAAGGAAGTTTTCATGATGGTATAACTGTAATTTCAACAGTTCATGATTATATTGCTTATGTTGAAGCAGAGCAGCACGTAGAAAAGAAAGCAAAAGCCAATTTAAAAAAAAAAAAGAGCAGTAACGATGTGCTACACTAATTTCCATGGGCAGATACACTCTTTTACAAATTTAAAGTTTCGCTTGACTTATTTATGCATTCAGTGACAATGCCATGGCATTTATAGGCAATAAAAGTTAGAGAGAACTAAAATTGATATTATTTGATATTTGAATATCACTAGCTTCATTTTTATAACATGAGAGTAAGCTGTTGAAACACATTTTGGCATACAGCTGATCTACTGCATACTCATATTTTGTTTCCACAAAATATCATCATAGAAAATTAAAACTAAAAAAGGCAAACAAACAATCAAACGAACAAACAAAGAAACAAACAAACAAACAAAAATCCAACACTTGTATCTCAGAGAAATCAACATTCCATAACTCTGTATGACCGGTATTGATAAAAAACAAAACTAAAAAGATTGGCGCTCAGCATGCAGTGCAACAAAAACGAAAACCTGTATTTAGCTGAACAGCAAAATCTTATATACACACACACACACACACACACACACACACACACACACACACACACACACACACACACACACACACACACACACACACCCACACACACACACACACAAAGAGAGAGAGAGAGAGAGAGAGAGAGAGAGAGAGAGAGAGAGAGAGAGAGAGAGAGAGAGAGAGTTCAGGAGCGTGGAACCACATCTGATGTAGCTCAGTCAAATTCCAATGACAGATGTATCATTGGTGATTTCTGTGTTTTGCAAAATTCCTGTCAGTTGTATGAAAGGTTACAAAGCACTTGTCATGAAGGCCAACATTGCACTTGGAGCACATCTGCCTTGTTTCTTGCCACATGCAGCGCATCATCATTGTTTCTGGTGTTCATTATCAGATGATCCTTTCCATCTCGTCTTACAGCGTGAGGTACTCGCTTTTCCAGTCTTGGAGTACGTCCAGCAGGTCGTCCTGGTTGGGTTTCTTTGATTTCATCAGGTAGGCGTTGGCAATAGCACGTCGAACCCTCAAGAGATCCAGAGGCGTCTTCTGTGCGGCCTGCACTGCTCTGTACAGGTCCAGGTTGCTGACACACAGTCAGAAAAAACAGAAGATTGTCCACCACCACTTCTTGGAACGAGATCGCTATTCTGTATTTTTCGACATTTTGATCCATTCTGTCAACTTCTCCCATAGTAGAGTTGTAATGGGAAATGACTACAGGCTAAGGGATCTGAATCTGTTGACTTTCAGATCTTGACCACCGACTTGCTGTTGGTAGCAGATGTACGCCAACTTTGTTTGAGATTACGTTGACAACATTGTTGTCATTCCAGCGTACCACCAACAGTCCATGTTTTGAGTCAACTCTGAAGTCGAAGGTGCCTCTCTTTGTTTTTTGCATATCAGCCACAGGCATGATTGGGCAGTCCTCCATTCGATTTGATCTGATGGTTCCAGTGCAGGCTATGCCTTTCTCTGAGACAGGCAGTCCGCCAGCTTCAGGGAGGTAAAGAGGTTATCAAGTGTCAGATGAAATGCGTCCTTCGACTCGTCACACTCATCTTTTTTGTCAACTTGGAGCTCTGCAATGAGATCAATGACCACAGAGCCACCCATTCCCAAGCCAGGGTACTCAGTGGTGGCTCGTCTGCCTGCTGCCCCTTGATATGGTTCAAACTGAACAACATATCCCAGTGAAGTCGCCAGCACCCAGGTTTTGTAACCAAACCTGATTGGTTTTCCTCTGATAAATTGTTTTGCACCATGACGACCACAGTATGGAATCATGCTCTCATCTATACTCAAATTTTGTTCTCTCAGAAAGAATTTCAAGCAATTCTCATTTATCATTGCAAGAAGTGGTCTGACTTTGCTCATTTTGTCTGTAGCATCAAGATTATTATTGTCATTGACGTGACAATATCTCATGATCTCACCAAAGCGATCCCTTGTCATGGATCCAACAATTCCAATGTTTCGAACATCATAGTCATTCGACCAGTACATGCGTCTTTGGGGAACTGGAGCATAACCTGAAATCAAAAGAATTCCAAGAAATGTGCGGATTTCATCGTGAGTGATCTTGAAGCCATGGT
>JAPXFY010000026.1:13999667-14054667 GCA_030674185.1 Monoplex corrugatus | reverse complement strand
AAAGGAGGGTGACATTTCAACATATTAACTAAGTTGTGAATAATAATATGCTTAAAGGGAGAATGACATAGAAACCAAGTTGTGAATAATAATATGCTTAAAGGGGAGAATGACATAGTAACCAAGTTGTGAATAATATGCTTAAAGGGGAGAATGACATAGAAACCAAGTTGTGAATAATAATATGCTTAAAGGGGAGAATGACATAGAAACCAAGTTGTGAATAATAATATGCTTAAAGGGGAGAATGACATAGTAACCAAGTTGTGAATAATAATATGCTTAAAGGGGAGAATGACATAGTAACCAAGTTGTGAATAATAATATGCTTAAAGGGGAGAATGACATAGAAACCAAGTTGTAAATAATAATATGCTTAAAGGGGAGAATGACATAGAAACCAAGTTGTGAATAATAATATACTTAAAGGGGAGAATGACATAGTAACTAAGTTGTGAATAATAATATGCTTAAAGGGGAGAATGACATAGTAACCAAGTTGTGAATAATAATATACTTAAAGGGGTGAATGACATAGTAAGTAAGTTGTGAATGATAATATGCTTAAAGGGGAGAATGACATAGTAACCAAGTTGTGAATAATATGCTTAAAGGGGAGAATGACATAAAAACCAAGTTGTGAATAATAATATACTTAAAGGGGAGAATGACATAGTAACCAAGTTGTGAATAATAATATGCTTAAAGGGGAGAATGACATAGTAACCAAGTTGTGAATAATAATATACTTAAAGGGGAGAATGACATAGTAACCAAGTTGTGAATAATAATATGCTTAAAGGGGAGAATGACACAGTGACTAAGTTGTGAATAATAATATGCTTAAAGGGAAGAATGACATAGTAACTAAGTTGTGAATCATAATATGCTTAAAGGGGAGAATGACATAGTAACCAAGTTGTGAATAATAATATGCTTAAAGGGGAGAATGACATAGTAACCAAGTTGTGAATAATAATATGCTTAAAGGGGAGAATGACATAAAAACCAAGTTGTGAATAATAATATACTTAAAGGGGAGAATGACATAGTGACTAAGTTGTGAATAATAATGTGCTTAAAGGGAAGAATGACATAGTAACCAAGTTGTGAATAATAATATGCTTAAAGAGGAGAATGACATAGTAACCAAGTTGTAAATAATAATATGCTTAAAGGGGAGAATGACATAGTAACCAAGTTGTAAATAATAATATACTTAAAGGGGAGAATGACATAGTAACCAAGTTGTGAATAATAATATGCTTAAAGGGGAGAATGACATAGTAACCAAGTTGTGAATAATAATATGCTTAAAGGGGAGAATGACATAGTAACCAAGTTGTGAATAATAATATGCTTAAAGGGGAGAATGACATAGTAACCAAGTTGTGAATAATAATATGCTTAAAGGGGAGAATGACATAGTAACCAAGTTGTGAATAATAATATGCTTAAATGGGAGAATGACATAGTAACCAAGTTGTGAATAATAATATGCTTAAAGGGGAGAATGACGTTCAGGTATCCATAATGGCAATACCGTGGGAAAGTTGATTCCCTTTTTTTTTTTATAATTTTTTTTGTTTTACGTCGGCACCCTCCCACCTCAGGTAATATGGCCGACAGGGATAACCATCCCATGGAAGTGGGGGAAAGGGGACCTATCTAATCCTATACTGACTCCACCAGAACAACAATGATGTTAAAAAGGGACAGTGAGATGGCCAGTTTTAATATAGCGCACCCGGGATTTGAACCCACAACCATTAGCATGTGAATCCGACGCTCAAACGAACTGAGCTACTGGGGCCCGCAGAACTTGATTTCCAATATCTTGACCATAAATAACGGGCCTGGGTGGCATGGCGGTAGAGCTCCTGGTTTTCAGTCTGACTGCATGGGGTCAAAACTTGCTTGATGAACTCTGCTTTGTGCGTGTGAGCTCCAGCTCTCTGTGCTGTGAATGGTTCGAGTTGGAGAAGAGGAAGGTGGGAGGGGGGGGGGGGGGCGATGAACACTGCATGCCCTCATAATACTGGCCAAATTGGTGATTGCCTTCAAAGTTTTCTGCGACCCCAAAGTTGTAGGAAAAAGTGCATCTTCATAAGAGAGAAAAGGACATTCATTCCGATTTTAAATCGATTCTTTTCTTAAAAAAAATCGTCACACTGAGACAATTGTTCCCTCCCCTGTTTGTGAGCTGCATTTCACACGCTTACTCGGGTATTACGAGCGGGTTTCTACGTGTATCCCCAGTTTGTTTGTTTTGTTTTGACCCCCACCAGACTATTTACGCTTCTTTTATTTATTATTTTCTAGTCATATTTTTTATTGCATACTATATTTAGTTCTCTTCGTTTTTGTGACAATGGATTTACCTTGTGTGTCAACCCAAACCTGCTCATAACTCTGGCAGACACCTTGATCTTGCTGTGATGCTGACAAGGTCTTGAAATGGGAGTACCGGTAGGCAGAAGGGCGAGTGTGGTGGGTGGATCCATGAAACACCAAGTTGACACTGCCAGTATGAAGGGTAGCTAGCAGACCAATTCTTGTGTGGCACAATAGGATTGGACTCAAATTTTCAGATATTCTCACTGTTAATGAATCTGATGTTTTGACCCAATAATCTGGAGACTTAAATTAACCCCCGTCCCCCCCCCCCCTCCCTTTTTTTAAAATTTATCCTTTTAAGCATTCTGACTTTTATCATGTGTTATCAGTGTATGCACACTGTTTTGCTCAAACTTTGCATTGGCAGGTGATATGTTGTTGCACATACATACATACATCATACATACATACATACATGCATACTCCATCTTCAGTGCTAGTGCAAGTTGGATATTTTTATTTTTTCCGCAAGCTATTGGCCAGTAGATTTTACTTGGAGGATCTGTAAAGTGCTGAGGCTGTTCAAGCCATTGGCCAGTAGATTTTACTTGGAGGATCTGTAAAGTGCTAAGGCTGTTCAAGCCATTGGACAGTAAACTTTACTTGGAGGATCTGTAAAGTGCTGAGGCTGTTCAAGCCATTGGCCAGTAGATTTTACTTGGAGGATCTGTAAAGTGCTGAGGCTGTTCAAGCCATTGGCCAGTAGATTTTACTTGGAGGATCTGTAAAGTGCTAAGGCTGTTCAAGCCATTGGCCAGTAGATTTTACTTGGAGGATCTGTAAAGTCTGAGGCTGTTCAAGCCATTGGACAGTAAACTTTACTTGGAGGATCTGTAAAGTGCTGAGGCTGTTCAAGCCATTGGACAGTAAACTTTACTTGGAGGATCTGTAAAGTGCTAAAGCTGTTCAAGCCATTGGACAGTAAACTTTACTTGGAGGATCTGTAAAGTGCTGAGGCTGTTCAAGCCATTGGACAGTAAACTTTACTTGGAGGATCTGTAAAGTGCTGAGGCTGTTCAAGCCATTGGACAGTAAACTTTACTTGGAGGATCTGTAAAGTGTTAAAGCTGTTCAAGCCATTGGACAGTAAACTTTGCTTGGAGGATCTGTAAAGTGCTGAGGCTGTTCAAGCCATTGGACAGTAAACTTTACTTGGAGGATCTGTAAAGTGCTAAGGCTGTTCAAGCCATTGGACAGTAAACTTTACTTGGAGGATCTGTAAAGTGCTAAAGCTGTTCAAGCCATTGGACAGTAAACTTTACTTGGAGGATCTATAAAGCGCTGAGGCCTGTTTGATGTTCTGTGTTCGCCTGCCAGTAACTAAACTCGAGGTCCAGGGTTCGTTTCCTTGACTTTTCTCCTCAGTTTGACTGGAAAATCAAACTGAACGTCTTGTCCTTCAGAAGGGGACGAAAAACAAGTCAGACCCATGTGCCTTCTGGCCCACACACGCCAAAGATCCCACCACAGTTGAAAATTTGAAGATAAAGGCATTTGCCCAGCTGTTCTGGTATAACATTAGAGAGATAAGTTGATTTCCCAGGTCCTTCCCCTTGAAGGTCAATTAGCCTTCTTGCCTTTCTGAATTTTCGGTAAAAGGAAATTGTGTGGCGCAGCACTGTGGCGATGCGCTCTGAAAGGAAAGAGCAGCCCTAGCTTCACATGGTAAATCCACTGTGACAAAAGAAATGAATATCAATATGTATATGAATACACATACGCACCTCTCCCTGGTAATAAGTCAGATAAGCAAAAATGTTGTTATCAATATAGCAGATGTGATGGTGTGGTGGTAAGGGTGAAGACTGGAGGCAGAAGAGCAGAAGAGCACAGGTGGTAAGGCAGCCTGACAAAGAAGACCCAGGGAAGGCAGAGTTTTTTTATTCTGTCCTAACCGTTCACGACCAGACCAGAGGAGAAAGGCATGCATAGCACTCACGCTCACCTGCATATTAAATAGGGCCTACTCGGCATGTGAACCGCAATGACAAGCAGGCCCCAGCAGCCCAGTTGGTTTGAGCATCAGATTCACATGCTAATGTTGTGGGTTCAAATCCCAGGGTGTGCCATGTTAAAACTGGCCATCCCACTGTCCATCTTAACATCATTGTTGTTCTGGTGGTGTCAGTATAGGATTAGATAAGCCCCCCTTCCCTGGGATGGTTATCCCTGTCGGCCATATCACCTGAGGTGGGTGTTGATGTAAAAACTGAACCAAACCAAACCAAAGCATTGACAACACTGCGAGCCTGCAGGCGAATGGACTCCTGGACCCCTGAGGGGCCAGATTTGTGTTTTTCCATGGAAGCTCAGCGGTGCTTATTTTGCAGTCCATACAACAAATTTCAACACATTATACATAGGAAAAATCTGCATTGCACAAAGATTGTTGTAGTTTACATTATTTACATTATTTATGCATAATGTTAACTTAGATAGAAACTATGAGTGATTTAAGTCAATGGATAAACCTTGCTGAGCGGGAGTTTAGCCATATTTTAACATATTTAATCAATCAATATTAATCCATGAAAAATATCACACAAATGAGTAAATTGACGATAACTCAGAAGTTTATGTGGACATACTTTAAATAGGTAAATCAACCTTTCTGTACAGAAATTGATCAATGAATAGGCAATAGAAAACAAACATTTTAATCTGGACACACACAGTTCGACCACGGGGCTGAGTGCCAGAATGTCTTCTAATACCTGACTACTTGGCAACATTTTATTGCAGCAGCAGTTCTATGTACCTTCTAATACCTGACTACTTGGCGACATTTTACAGCATCAGTTCTATGTACCTTCTAATACCTGACTACTTGGCGACATTTTATTGCAGCATCAGTTCTATGTAACTTCTAATACCTGACTACTTGGCAACATTTTATTGCAGCATCAGTTCTATGTAACTTCTAATACCTGACTACTTGGCGACATTTTATTGCAGCATCAGTTCTATGTACCTTCTAATACCTGACTACTTGGCAACATTTTATTGCAGCATCAGTTCTATGTAACTTCTAATACCTGACTACTTGGCGACATTTTATTGCAGCATCAGTTCTATGTACCTTCTAATACCTGACTACTTGGTGACATTTTATTGCAGCATCAGTTCTATGTACCTTCTAATACCTGACTACTTGGCGACATTTTATTGCAGCATCAGTTCTATGTACCTTCTAATACCTGACTACTTGGCGACATTTTATTGCAGCATCAGTTCTATGTAACTTCTAATACCTGACTACTTGGCAACATTTTATTGCAGCATCAGTTCTATGTAACTTCTAATACCTGACTACTTGGCGACATTTTATTGCAGCATCAGTTCTATGTACCTTCTAATACCTGACTACTTGGTGACATTTTATTGCAGCATCAGTTCTATGTACCTTCTAATACCTGACTACTTGGCGACATTTTATTGCAGCATCAGTTCTATGTACCTTCTAATACCTGACTACTTGGCGACATTTTATTGCAGCATCAGTTCTATGTACCTTCTAATACCTGACTACTTGGCGACATTTTATTGCAGCATCAGTTCTATGTACCTTCTAATACCTGACTACTTGGCAACATTTTATTGCAGCATCAGTTCTATATACAAAAGGAGCAAGAATGTAAATGAAATTGTATATTTCAAGTCATATTTTAAACATCAAGAACTGGATTCTACATCCCAACAAATGGCGGTCATTATGGCGGTTTGCCGTGCTTTGATTTGGCGTGAACTTGCTTCAATGTAAGCTTAATATCTAATAATTCTAATAAATAAAAGTGCAATGTGGTTCAGATGAAAGATTAGAATACCAATATTCTAACTGTGATCTTAGAATTTCCATATTTATTTCATTATTTTACAAATTTCCAATTACTGTCACGGCTCACTGGTCGGAAATTTGAACAGTGCCGAACGACCAAACAACAAAATTATTGATTTCAGGAAAACAAGGAAAAGTTTACCTCGAAAACATTTCTGATAAGAAACGCTTACTTTTCTGCTAAACTAGAAGTAGAATGCACGAATTACTCATTTCCTGGCTTTTAATGGTTTAAAATACTAGAATTTCCAAATATTTTGAGAATCGCTGAATCAGAGGAGGTAACTAATCAAGGTAAGTTTGAGAAGAAAAGGCGTCTGCTACACGCCTTCTTTGGGTGCACGGCTACACAGAAAATGAGACAGCAGACAGGAATTAGATTCATCCAGTCGGGTGAAAATAAATGAATGATCCCACAGGAACGATTTTCAAATGAATTATCACAGGCTGTAAATGTGTTTTGAATCTGTGCTTATGTTGTAAAGGAAAGCATTGATCAAAGACAAATTTGCCTCTGTGCATGTGTGTGTGTGTGTCTGAGAGAGAGAGAGAGGAAGACACTGAGAGAGAGAGAGAGAGAGAGAGAGAGAGAGAGAGAGGAAGACACTGAGAGAGAGGAGAGAGAGAGAGAGAGAGAGAGAGAGAGAGAGAGAGAGAGAGAGAGAGAGCACAAAATGTGCCAAGAAACATTTCTGTTCGTGGATGGGCTCACTCATGCCATATCTAGATTGGATATTTTCAGAAAATGGTCATGAATGTATGAATATGGACTGGGAGTTTCAGCAATTGGACCATGGTGCTGTAGATTTGGATATTTTTAGTAACTGGTCATGAATGTATGAATATGGACTAGGATTTGCAGTAATTGGACCAGGGTGCTGTAGATATGAATATTTTGAGTAACTGGTCATGAATGTATGAATATGGACTGAGAGTTGCAGTAATTGGACCAGGGTGCTGTAGATATGGATATTTTGAGTAAACAGTGGGAGTTGCAGTAAATGGATCAGGGTGTTCCGCAGTTTGAGGAGATATTTCAGATTACAGACAATGTTTTTTTCCATAATTGATTTATTGTTGTATTTTTAAATCTAGCAAGACAAATATGCATTCATTCACATACATCAACCCTCGAATCATGCTCTCACGTGTAGGCTACATATGAGTAGGCCTACATACATATGCTCGCAGATGGCTACATATGTACACAGACACAGACAAAAACGCAGACTTCTATAACACGACGGAGGGAGGGATGGAGAGAGAGAGAGGGAGGGATGGAGAGAGAGAGAGAGAGGGAGGGGAGAGAGAGAGAGTTATTTTTCTCTGCTTCTGTAAGTGTAAAAGGAAGAATACATTGTCTATGATGATGATTATGATGAAGTTTTACATGATATACCTACAGCTGTATTGGCTGACTGCTAAAGTGCGTGACTTTGTAATCTTAATGAACTTACAATTGATTTTACTCTCTTAAAGTATTTGAATCCGCCTTTGTCCTTTCTTTGTGTTGCAGTTTATTTTCCGAAAATTACGTCAGAGAGGGCCAACAAGGCCACCAAAAATGTTTTCCGTTAACCTAAAAGTTTCCCGGCCATGGAAAGTGACAACCATGAAGAGGCTTTCGTACACTGTAAACAGTCTGGGTGGAGAGATGACTGTGACATCAACTGAAGCTCTCTCCACTCAGACTGATTTACTTACAAACAATACCTCCGTGGAGACACAGACACAGATGCGAACATTCACAGGTAAGCAAAAAGTTAAAACAGACACAGAGTAAAGATACTGACGTGCATACAAACACCACACAGACAAAGAAAAATGTAGATGGGGAAGACAGACATGCATACAGACACCACACAGACACAGAAAAATGCAGATGGGGAAGACAGACATGCATACAGACACTGGCACAGACACAGAAAAAATGCAGATGGTAGAAGACACAGGCATGCATATACACACCACACAGACACAGCAAAAATGTAGATGTAGAAGACACAGACATGCATACAGACACCACACAGACAAAGAAAAATGTAGATGGTAGAAGACACAGGCATGCATACACACACCACACAGACACAGAAAAATGTAGATGGTAGAAGACACAGGCATGCATACACACACCACACAGACACAGAAAAATGTAGATGGTAGAAGACACAGACATGCATACACACACCACACAGACACAGAAAAATGTAGATGGTAGATGACACAGACATGCATACAGACACTCACACAGACACAGAAAAATGTAGATGGTAGAAGACACAAGACATGCATACACACACTCACACAGACACAGAAAAATGTAGATGGTAGAAGACACAAACATGCATACACACACCACACAGACACAGAAAAATGTAGATCGTAGAAGACACAGACATGCATACAGACACTCACACAGACACAGAAAAATGTAGATGGTAGAAGACACAGACATGCATACACACACCACACATTTACAGAAAAATGTAGCTGGTGGAAGACACAGACATGCATACACACACCACACAGACACAGAAAAATGTAGATGGTAGAAGACACAGACATGCATACACACACCACACAGACACAGAAAAATGTAGATGGTAGAAGACACAGGCATGCATACACACACCACACAGACACAGAAAAATGTAGATGGTAGAAGACACAGATATGTATATAGACACTCACACAGACACAGAAAAATGTAGATGGTAGAAGACACAGACATGCATATAGACAATACTGATTCTGTAGTTATTGACTCTGCTGAATCTCTCAGACTCTGACGCTCGGGGAATTATTCCAACTGTATGAGTTGTTCAGTCTACCATTAAAAATTAACACATTTTCATCTGATCATGCATGTCTGCCTGTTGCAGACGCTGGTGTGCACTGTGACATCCTCCAGCCTCCACCTGTCATGGACGAACATGAGGTGCTCTGCCAAATCCTTCTGCCTCCCAGTCCTCCACCTGCCACAGAGGCACAGAGGTAAGAACCTATTTAGAGAGAGATACAGCGAGAGGTGTGAGTCCATAGATTTTTGTAGGTTAAGGTGCGCTACACGCTGAGAACTATGTACTGACTCCATCATTTTAATGGTTCAGGACTTGGGGATAACTAAACAGTTGTTAAGTGGCATCACTGAGCTTGACTGTTTGGATGAGCTTGAATAAGTACAAGCATAAACACAAATATGCCACAATGGCAAGGGATATATTGTATGGACATCCAAGCATCATCCACCTAGCCACCGATGCATACACACTGACTCTTAAAGAGGAGCAACTGGCTTGAGGAATTGCAACCACATGCAGACAGCATCGGACTTTTCATCAACACAGAAGTGGCAGAGGTCACCACAAGCAAACAACAAAGAACAGCCTTGGTACTGTGTATAGCAGGAAAAGAGGTCAGAGTCATGAGTCTATCAAACTCGGCACCACAACTGACTGTACAGCATCTGTACAAGCACTGAACATTCAGTTTGTCATTTGACCCAATAAAACATTTCAGTGACATAAACGTAGCATGCTATCTCAAGAGAAAGAACGCCCAGTTTAAAAAAGACAAAAATTCTGAAGGATACGAGGACCATATGTTGATTGCATCATTTTATTAATTTTCCATTCATGAATTGGGGATAAACAAATAGTTATTAAAGGGCATTGACTGTTTTGTTGAATTTGAGGGTAGATAAACATTAATAGGAAAATATTACAATGTTGAGGAGAATACTGTATGGATGTCCCAGGTTTTGACCCATCCCCTTAGAGATGCTGGGGGTTCTTTCAGTACAGATCGTATCCCCACCTGGAAATTCTGGGTTAGAAATGTCCCCTTTTCTTTAAGTGTGTTTGTTTCTGCCTTGCTCCTTTGCTTAAAGAAACATAAAAGACAAGAATCAGTCCACTTATTGATATGCAGTTTAATTAGCTATTTATTTATGGCTTCAGGATTCCTGAGTAAGTGTTGATTATATATAGATATGATGAAAATTATATCTTTAACATGTCTTAGCTTTAAAGTTGACGATTTTTTCAAGGAAAGATAATCTACTTCAAGAATGCACATCTTCTATACATGAATTGTATACATAATACATCAACAATTCATATACAAAACACAATATAAAGAAAAACCATCCCCGTCCATCAAATATCTATGCAGTTTGATATCTGATGTGTATACTGATTCCATCATTTTGATAATTTTATATCCAGGAAGGAAACAGTTGTTAAGTAGCTGCAATGTGATGTACTGTTTTGTTGAGCTTCAATGAATACAAGCGTTAATTGGGAAATATTACAGTGATGAGACAAGAGACTTGGCAGCATTCGCTGCCCTGGAACTGCCCGGCAGCCCTCTGCCAACTCCAACCTTACCAGAGCCACAATTCAGGTAAGTGCCTATTCAGAGATGCCATGAGAGGTATGAGGCCATACATTTCTATAGATTAAAGTTTTTGTTAGGCACTGGTATGAGGCCATACGAAGACCCCACTGGAAAAAAACCAGATAAGTCACAAAAAAGTGAAACTGAGAAAATCAAATTTTAAAATTCAAAGACTTATAGCCTCTAAGCAATTATGATAGTGTCTTGGAAATTTCACACGATTGTTTCAGGTATCCATGGTTACTGATGTATCTTAGCTTTGTAGGTATAGTTTAATGGTGTTTTGTGGTTACGTAATCTTATCATGTCATAATTTGGACTTATCTGTTTCTTCCAGTGAATAATCATTGAACATTCCTTCATAATCTGTAAATAGCTAAACATACAAAGAAATGTTTGTACAGCTGCTTTGTAGAGAAATGATTAGTAGATTATAACATTTTCATGTTTCAGAGTGTTTTTAGTAATTTTACACAACACATGAACAGAAATTATATTGATTTTATCTAAAAATCTGAATTTTGTTGTTGTTGTTTTGTTTTGCAACTGAGTCTGTGCGACTAGAGCACCTTAGTTCATGTTTTAACACCTTTTTTTTTAAGGGAAAGTGTTCTTGATATCAATGGAGTGTCACTTTTTGTAGACCTACCATCTCTTGCCTACCATAGCACACAAAATAAAGCCGTCAAGTTCATCAGGAGGTTTTAGTCTCCATGGTCACTTGTGTCAGTGTCACACAGTTCTTCTGTATCCTGGATAGGAGCACTCTGAATTTTGCTTTGCTGATTGGAAGTGGTCCTGTGTAGGAACGTGTCAGGGATGTTGTTGGAAGAGTTGTTTCCTTTTTTCCAGTTTTGACAGGTTGCTTGAGAACCGCACTTTCAAAGATGCCATTGTAACTGTTCCTGTACAGCATCAGCTTTGGTCTTGTCAGTGAGAACTGCAGTTCTCTGATTGGTCTTGTTGGGACAGGGCACATTCGCTTGAAAGAAGATGCCAGGAAGTCTGTGAATGAAAAGGATTCCCGAGAAAGTGAGATGACACTGAATGGTGATGGCTTCTGTCTGGCCGAGCGAAGCTCTTCTTGCCAGTCTTCGGGGATCTCAGCTGGGCATGTCATGCTTACATTGGTCATGTCTCTATCGCATTCCATGTAGGAATGTCCTCGAATTGGAAAACAAACTTTCACATTGTCAAATCTTTTTTTGTCATGAACCAAGTAGTATAAGAAGTGAAACAAGTAAAGTTCTTATTCTGTCAGCACATCCATCACAAAAGAAAGTAACCTCTCTCACTGATTCTGCTAAATAATTTGTGATAAAGTCAAGCAGCATTGAACACACATCATCTGAGCCCTTTTTTGCAACTGTTTCATCATAAGTGTACATGTAAACATCATCTGTTGACAAAACATGAATGCAAAAAGTGATGAATGTCAACTGACGCCTGTAATATACATCACTTGCTGTTTTGTTAGGAAGGGGCAGATTCTTTTGGTAGTCAAATGTGATGGCTTCAAAACTTTCACATGACCTAGCTCTAGTTTTTGCAGATATTTTTCTATCATAGAATGTGCCAGCCTTTTTAATATGCAACTCTCGTTCTACTTGAAGTTCTTGTAGTTTTTTAAGATGCTCAACTGATTCACTCTCATTAGATGTTTGAATCTCATTGCAAACATTGACAGTCCTCGCCTATAGAATGACTTTTCAAACGTTTGAACTTTTCTTTCTCTTTCTTTGAGACAGCAACTTTGCGTTTTTTTTGGTTTATCAGTTAATAGCGGACGATCGTCGGCGTCCGCCATTGTGGTAACTGTTTACCATAGAGCACAGTTCTGATTGGATTAGCGGATCACCTGACTGGACTCGTCTGCTTCTTCCAGTGAAAACGCTGGACTTAGCAGGTTTTTACGGAGCATGGGCTTTTTAGAAGCCTCGATTTCGTCGGACTTAGCTGGTTTTTCCGAAAGAGAGTTAATTGAAAGGAAACTTTCCACCACAAGGAATGTGCCAAGGCACATAACTATGTTTTGATGAAAATTTGACTTATCTGGTTTTTCCAGTGGAGTCTTCTGAATTTATTGAATTTATTACACTTCTATAGATTAAAGTTTGCTAGGCACTGGTATGAGAACATAGATTTCCAAAGATTAAGGTGTGCTAGGCACTGGTATGAGGCCATCTATTTCCATAGATCGAAGATTGCTAGACACTCGTATGAGGTCATCTATTTCCACAGAATGAAGAATTCCTGAGTAAGTGTTGATTATATATAGAACTGATGAAAAATTATATCTTTAAAAAGTCTTTAAGCTGATAATTATTTCAAGGAAAGATAATCTACTTCAAGAATACACATCTTCTATACATGAATTTTATACATCAATAATTCATATACAAAACACAATATAAACAAAAACCATCCCTGTCCATGAAATATCTATGCAGAGTTTGATATCTGACATGTTTATTGATTCCATCATTTTAATAATTTTTCATCCTGGGAGGAAACAGTTGTTAAGTAGATGCAATGTGTTGTATTGTTTTGTTGAGCTTGAATGAATACAAGCATTAATTGGGAAATATTGCAGTGATGAGACAGGACAGCTGGCAGCTTTTGCTAACCTGCTGGAAATGCACGGCAGCCCTCTGCTACTGCCAGCCTTACCAGAGCCACAGTTCAGGTAAGTGCCTATTCAGAGATGCCATGAGAGGTATGAGGCCATAGATTTCCATAGATTAAAGCTTGTTACGCAATGGTGTGTGGCCATAGATTTCCACAGATTAAAGTGCACTAGGCACTGGTATGAGGCCATAGATTTCCATGGATTAAGGTATGCTAGGCACTGGTATGAGGCCATAGATTTCCATAGATTAAGGTATGCTAGGCACTGGTATGAGGCCATAGATTTCCATAGATTAAGGTATGCTAGGCACTGGTATCAGGCCGTAGATTTCCATAGATTGAGGTACCAGTATGTTAGGCACTGGTTTGAGGCCATAGATTTCCATAGATTAAGGTATGCTAGGCACTGGTATGACGCCATAGATTTCCATAGATTAAGGTATGCTAGGCACTGGTATGAGGCCATAGATTTCCATGGATTAAGGTATGCTAGGCACTGGTATGAGGCCATAGATTTCCATAGATTAAGGTATGCTAGGCACTGGTATGAGGCCATATATTTCCATAGATTAAGGTATGCTAGGCACTGGTATGAGACCATAGATTTCTATAGATTTAAGGTATGCTAGGCACTGGTATGAGGCCATATATTTCCATAGATTAAGGTATGCTAGGCACTGGTATGAGGCCGTAGATTTCCATGGATTAAGGTATGCTAGGCACTGGCATGAGGCCATAGATTTCCATATATTAAGGTATGCTAGGCACTGGTATGAGGCCATAGATTTCCATGGATTAAGGTATGCTAGGCACTGGTATGAGGCCATAGATTTCCATAGATTTAAGGTATGCTAGGCACTGGTATGAGGCCATAGATTTCCAATGATTAAGGTATGCTAGGCACTGGTATGACGCCATAGATTTCCATAGATTGAGGTACCAGTATGCTAGGCACTGGTATGAGGCCATAGATTTCCATGGATTAAGGTATGTTAGGCACTGGTACGAGGCCATAAATTTCCATGGATTAAGGTATGCTAGGCACTGGTATGAGGCTATAGATTTCCATAGATTAAGGTATGCTAGGCACTGGTATGAGGCCATAGATTTCCATATATTAAGGTATGCTAGGCACTGGTATCAGGCCATAGATTTCCATAGATTGAGGTACCAGTATGTTAGGCACTGGTTTGAGGCCATATATTTCCATAGATTGAGGTACCAGTATGCTAGGCACTGGTATGAGGCCATAGATTTCCATGGATTAAGGTATGCTAGACACTGGTATGAGGCCATAGATTAAGGCATGCTAGGCACTGGTATGAGGCCATAGATTTCCATATATTAAGGTATGCTAGGCACTGGTATGAGGCCATAGATTTCCATAGATTAAGGTATGCTAGGCACTGGTATGAGGCCATAGATTTCCATAGATTGAGGTATGCTAGGCACTGGTATGAGGCCATAGATTTCCATAGATTGAGGTACCAGTATGCAAGGCACTCGTTTGAGGCCATAGATTTCCATATATTAAGGTATCAGTCTGCTAGGAACTGGTACGAGTCATAGATTTCCATAGATTTAAGGTATGCTAGGCACTGGTATCAGACCATAGATTTCCATAGATTAAGGTATGCTAGGCACTGTTATGAGGACCTAGATTTCCAAAGATTAAGGTATGCTAGGCACTGGTACGAGGCTATAGATTTCCAAAGATTAAGGTACCTGTATGCTAGGCACTGGTACGAGGCCATAGATTTCCATAGATTAAGATATGCTAGGCACTGGTATGAGGCCATAGATTTCCATAGATTTAAGGTATGCTAGGCACTGATATGAGGCCATAGATTTCCATAGATTACGGAATGCTAGGCACTGGCATGAGGCCATATATTTCCATGGATTAAGGTATGCTAGGCACTGGTATGAGGCCATAGATTTCCATAGATTTAAGGTATGCTAGGCACTGGTATGAGACCATAGATTTCCATGGATTAAGGTATGCTAGGCACTGGTATGAGGCCATAGATTTCCATAGATTTAAGGTATGCTAGGCACTGGTATGAGACCATAGATTTCCATGGATTTAAGTGCACTAGGCACTGGTATGAGGCCATAGATTTCCATGTATTAAAGTATGCTAGGCACTGGTATGAGGCCATAGATTTCCATAGATTAAGATATGCTAGGCACTGGTATAAGGCCACAGATTTCCATGGATTAAGGTATGTTAGGCACTGGTATGAGGCCATAGATTTCCATAGATTTAAGGTATGCTAGGCACTGGTATGAGGCCATAGATTTCCATAGATTAAGGTATGCTAGGCACTGGTATGAGGACATAGATTTCCATAGATTTAAGGTATGCTAGTCACTGGTATGAGGCCATAGTTTCCATGGATTAAGGTATGCTAGGCACTTGTATGAGGCCATATATTTCCATAGATTAAGGTATGCTAGGCACTGGTATGAGGCCATAGATTTCCATAGATCAAGGTATGCTAGGCACTGGTATCAGGCTATAGATTTCCATAGATTGAGATACCAGTATGCTAGGCACAGGTATGAGGCCATAGATTTCCATAGATTAAGGTATGCTAGGCACTGGTATGAGGCCATAGATTTCTATAGATTAAGGTATGCTAGGCACTGGTATAAGGCCATAGATTTCCATAGATTGAGGAACCAGTATGCTAGGCACTGGTTTGAAGCCATAGATTTCCATAGATTAAGGTACCAATATGCTAGGAACTGCTACGAGGTCATAGATTTCCATAGATTAAGGTCCCGGTATGCTACGCACTGGTATGAGGCCATAGATTTCCATAGATTAAGGTACTGGTATGCTAGGCACTGGTATGAGGCCATAGATTTCCATAGATTAAGGTATGCTAGGCACTGGTATAAGGCCATAGATTTCCAAAGATTAAGGTACTGGTATGCTAGGCACTTGTATGAGGCCATAGATTTCCATAGATTAAGGTATGCTAGGCACTGGTATGAGGTCATAGATTTCCATAGATTAAGGTATGCTAGGCACTGGTATGAGGCCATAGATTTCCATAGATTAAGGTATGCTAGGCACTGGTATGAGGCCATAGATTTCCATGGATTAAGGCATGCTAGGCACTGGTATGAGGCCATAGATTTCCAATGATTAAGGTATGCTAGGCACTGGTATGAGGCCATAGATTTCCATAGATTAAGGTATGCTAGGCACTGGTATGAGGCTATAGATTTCCATAGATTAAGGTATGCTAGGCACTGGTATGAGGCCATAGATTAAGGTATGCTAGGCACTGGTATGAGGCCATAGATTAAGATATGCTGGGCACTGGAATGAGGCCTTAGATTAAGGTATGCTAGGCACTGGTATGAGGCCATAGATTAAGGTATGCTGGGCACTGGTATGAGGCCATAGTTTAAGGTATGCTAGGCACTGGTATGAGGCTATAGATTAAGATATGCTGGGCACTGGTACGAGGCCATAGATTTCCATAGATTAAGGTATGCTAGGTACTGGTACGAGGCCATAGATTTCCATGGATTAAGGTATGCTAGGCACAGAGGACCATATGGTGATTGCATCATTTTATTACTTTTCCATCCGTGAATTGGGGATAAAAACTTAGTTATTAAAGGGCACTGACTGTTTTGCTGAATTTTAGGGTATATAAACATTAACCCTCTCAGCCCTAAGTACTTCTAGACCTCTGATACCTTCAACCCTGAGTATTTTTAGAGAAATTCTAACGAAAACCGGTGTCTCAGAATAAATCCTTCTAATGCTTAAAAATTTGTCAGGAAGAAAGTATAGGGTGTCTGGAATTCGGTAATATAAATAGGATGTGGCAGAGGAGAGTAGGTGTCGGTAGGTCGCATACCGCACGCCAGCACCATACCAGGCCAGGTCAACCGGACATGTCAGGCCGCTGCAGTGGCCTGCCAGGTCCAGAGGTATTAATTGCACTGGCCGCTGCATCGGCCAGCCGGGTTCAAAGGGTTAATTGGAAAATATCACAATGTTGAGGAGAATACTGTATGGACGTCCCAGTACTTTTGACTCATCCCCTTCAGGATGTTGGGGATTCTTTCACTACAGATCGCATCCCTACCTGCAAATTCTGGGTTAGAAATGCCCCCTTCTCTGTCAGTGTCTTTGTTTCTGCCTTGCTCCTTTGCTTAAAGCTTTTTTTTTGGAGCGATACGTTGGTAAATGTATTAAGTGAATTTTTGACTGTAAGGAAATTTGTTGCATAGACCCAATTTAGGTAATTTAGAGCTGTTTGAAAATATATTTTTGTGTCTATAGTTAAAATAGAATTTATATTCATGTTTTTTTTGTACCCCTTGTTGGTAGATTGGATGAATGGTCAATACCAGGATATATCCATATATTATGTACACGAATGCACTGATATGCATATTTATTTTCCTGTTTTTTTCCCTATTACATGTGTATTTTGAGATGGTTATAGTCTTGATATGGCTTTGCACAGTCTGGTTATAGCCCTAATGTGGCTCTGCTCTGTTGGCTGGGCTTTGAACAAAACTAATGACAACTCAAACAATAAACTGTGGCCTAGCCTGTGATTCTTACATGCTGATCTAAAGCCAGGTGGCTGGCTTGATGTACTGGAGTCATACACACAGAGCGTCACTTTCCATCAACCAGAAGTGGCAGAGATCACCCAAACAAATAACAAAGAACAGCCCTAGATGTGTATACAGCAGGTAAAGAGATCAGAAATATATTTAGAGTCTACCAAACATGGCACCGCAACTGACTATACAGCAGCTGTACAGGCACTGAACACTCACTTCATCATTTGACCTAACAAGTCATTTTGAAGACATAAGTTTAAACAGCTGTTTCAAAAGAGAGATGAAAAGATTGCCCAGTTTATACCAAGAGTGAAAAAAATCTGAAGAATGTAGGCCTACTTTTCTGGACGCAGACAACCAAGTCAGAGAGAAAATGACTTCTGCCTAGCTTAGAATAAAACCAAGTGGAATGGGAGATAATCTGACATTGAACAGGGTATTAAGATAGCAGGAATATTCGAAGCTGTAAACATACAAGCAAAAGAAATATCTCTGTCAAATTCTGCCATTGAAACTGTTTCCAGGAGCAAGGAAATATTACAGATGTGTAGGCATGCATCACTCTGGCAACAGCCCTGACTGCCCAGCTCAAGGAGAAACTCAAAAGGGCTCTGGAGGAGCAAATCACTTCACAAAGAATTTGTCTCAGCTGCAAGAAAGACATGCAGGAAGAAAGAAAATGGGAATAAAGTAGAATACAAACAGGCAAAGAAGAAATAAATATTGAAACAGAAATAAACTGCAGCACAGTTATGCTGAAGAGTATGAATCAGTCATTGATGATGAAGAAGCATTGATGTATTGATGACAAATTCATTGCGAGTTGAGGACCGCAAAACCACTGTTAAATTAGGCGGCATAGTAACATACCAGGAGACATGATAATAACTGAAGTATTGCCCATGAACATCAATCAATCTAAAAAAATGGGAAATAACAAAAAATCAAACATTTTCAATACAAAATCAAGAGATGTGTCAAGACACTGGTGCCTAACCCATCTGGTACACCTCATCAGACCATTGGTAGCTTTGATACAAATATTCACAGAGACAGTAATCATGTTGAGGCTCAATTCACTATCATCAATGACAAAGGAAAAGTGATGTTGAGCACAAAATCTGTAACCAAACTTGGAATTTTAAGGATTGGCTCGAACATTCAAGACATTTCTTCAAACGATGGACAAACCTGAAACTACATGTGTTTTCAAAGATCCATTGATTGAGTTTTGAAAACTGCAAAATGCCAGATTGGGCTGAGTATTGAACTATTTGGTGTCCAGTACAAAGCTGACAAAAAATCCAGAGCTGATTGACAAGGACACAAGCAGTTGACAATGCAATGACACGGATCAGTCCTGTAATTATTGTTTGGAAGCCAACGACACCCAAATGTTTGCAGATATGTGTCTTGTCACTAAAGCAGTACTAAAAGAATACTCATCAATCAAAATATTGCTTAACAGTATTCCATGGGCTGGTTTAATACAGTGACTTAACCGACTCAAAAGTTGTTCAATTATTGTTATTTGTTACTGTTATATTTTGTTTACAGCTCAGCTGATTGCATTGAGCTATATCAGGTTTACAACCATTTCAAAACATACACAATAGTAGCTCAGTTGGAAAAAAAATTCAATGTAATCGAAGAAATGTTCAATACTTATTGTTTGATTCTAAAAGAAAAGAAACAAAAAGATATTAGAGTCAGTTCAGTTATTCATACATAGTTTAATTAGTTAAATGTATATGGTTTTTAAGTTTTCTTGGTTAAGTGTTGACAGGCAAAATAACGACCCACCTCCCCAAACTCTGCTTGCTTATTTTGGTACCCCTACCTCTCCTCCCTTTGTTGTAACTGAACAAGAAGTTAGATCCCTGTCCAAAAAGCAAAACGCTAAGAAAGCTGCGGGGCCAGACAATGTGTCCACAGCTGCACTTAAGTCCTGTGTGACCAACTGGCCCCTGTTTTCTGTGATATTTTCAATAAGTCTCTAGAACTCTGTAAAGTTCCATCCTGCTTCAAGTCTGCCTATATTGTTCCTGTACCAAAAAGACTAAAGTCTCCTCCCTTAATGATTTCAGACCTGTTGCCCTCACCTCTGTGGCCATGAAGGTGTTTGAAAGAATTGTTTTGCGATTCCTGAAATCCGTCACTGACCATCTATTCGACCCTTTGCAGTTTGCGTATCGCGCAAACAGATCAGTGGATGATGCTGTCTCCCTATCAATGAACAACATCTTGCAGCATTTGGAATCCCCAAAACATATGCGCGCATTCTTTTTGTAGATTTTAGCTCTGCCTTTGATACAATTGTACCAGCAAAACTCTATAGCAAACGTCTAGAGCTCAAAATTAGTCATCAAATGTGTAAATGGGTTTTACATTTCCTCCTAAATAGAAAACAAGTTGAAAAAATCGGTGGTCTGAGTTCTAGTCCCCTGACATTGAATACTGGCATGCCTCAAGGTTGTGTCCTGTCACCGCTCCTATTCACTTTGTTTACAAATGATTGAGTTTCTACTCATGACTCTGTGATGTATTTTAAGTTCTCTGACGACACAAAGTTGAAGGGCTCATCAAAAATAGCGATGAGTCTCACTATTTAAGTGAGACAGATTAGTTCGCTGTTGTCGCACTAGACAGATTAGTTCGCTGGTACGACAACAACACCCTAGAGTTAAACGTTCTGAAAACAAAGGAAATAATTATAGACAATAGAAGAAAAAAGACACCACTATTTCCCCTAGTGATCAAGGGAGACACGGTAGAAGTAGTAGATACGTTTAAACTTTTGGAAACAACAATTTCGAATTCGTTGAAGTGGGAGGAGGACACAAAACTAATCATTAACAAATCACAGCTGCATCTCTATTTCCTTCGTCAGCTTAAAAAGTTTGGGTTTAAGCCAGTCTATCTTGATTCAGTTTTACCGAGCAGTAATAGAAAGTGTTTTAACTTTCTCTATCACAGTCTGGTATGGTAACTGTACAAGAACTGAGAAAGATGGCTTAAATAGAATTGTCAGCACTGCCTCCAAGATCATCGGCATTACTCTTCCTTTCATCAATTCCATCTACGAAAAAAGAACTAAGAAAGAAGGTTAAATCTATCATAGCTGACAAAGATCACCCAGCGAACAGTCTGCTCATTCCACTTCTTCAGGAAAGTGCTTTCTTTCCATCAAAGCCAGAACGTCTCGCTTTAAAGATAGTTTTTATGTAAGGGCTGCCCGTCACCCTGTTTCCCTGTAGACCTCTTTTTGTTGTGTGTATCTGCTATTGGGTCTTATTTACAAAGTTTTCTCTTACCCTGTGATGAACTCATTCTTAAAAAATTCATAAGAGCTGTTTATGTTGTCTTTGAACTCTAATCCTCAGACCGCGTACTCGAGGGAGGGCTTATGGATATTCAGTGACAGTCTGAAGAAGGAACTTTATATGTCTTTTACCTGTTCGATATTACTGTTAATTGATAAATTGTTTTAATCTGCCAGGCTTGGATTATAGTGATTTTTTCCCCCGACTCGTGTTAGAATGTACTCTTACAAAATATTTTATGTATCAGAGCTTTTTCGCCTGTCTTTGAATTTTAATCTTGCGCATGTGAGGAGGGGGAGGGAAAGTAAAAGAATAATTTTTACCTTATGTTGTTTAAGTCCTGTGGGCATGTGTGTGTGTGTGTGTGTGGGTATGTGTGTGTGTGTATGAGTGTGGGTGTGGATGTGGGTGTGCGTCATGGCTGTATTTTCCCTGCCATTCTGACACCCTCTAGTTGGTACCTTTCTGCCAGCCGGCATCGCCAGCAAGAGCTATTTTTAGCCAGGCAGGTTTGACCAGAGTCCATCACTGAAGCGCTACAGCAGTGCTTTGTAACTTTCGGGAGGGACTGAGTGTAGGAAGTGCCTGAGATTGGCACAGAGTAGGCCTACTTGAATCTAGGTCAATCTGTAGGCCTATGCTTCCACGCGCACCTGTGCCTCACCACAGGACGGGTGAGGGTGGTGTGGAGAGTGGAAAGGAAGGGACAGATTAATAGCCAGCTGGGCAGAACCACAAAGTGGCCAGCTAAGGTGTCTCGGATTTGTGCTCTGTGGCGTGTGTGTGGGGCGCGCTGCGCGCGCGTGTGTGTGTGTGTGTGTGTGTGTGTGTGTGTGTGTGTGTGTGTTGTGTGCATGTGTTTCTTTGATTCTGTGGATGACTGACGAATATGTCTTTTATGATGTTGAATATTGTTATTGTTGTGAGGTGTGAGTGTGATTGTATGCATAGCCAAAACATTTTCTTTGTGTCTGTGCACCGGGCTAAAATAAAATATTGTTATCTTGTTGTTATATAGAAATGATGAAGATTATATCTTTAAAAATGTCTTAGATTTAAAGTTGTTTTTTTCAAGGAAAGACAGTAGACATCAAGAATACACATGTTCTATGTTTAATGCATGATACATCAATAATTCATACACAAAACACAAAGAAAAACTACACCTGTTCATCAAATACTTATCCTGAGTTCGATATCTAATGTGTACATTGATTCCATCATTTTACTCATTTTACGTTCAGGATTTGGGGATAAGGAAACAGTTTTTAAGTAGTAGCAATATGCAGTACTGTTTTGTTGAGCTTGACTGAATACATGTATTAACTGGGAAATATTACAGTGATGTGATCAACTTTTGGGGGATAATGGCTGGCTTGTTGGGAGTGCCGCTGGCACAGCCTCCTTTGGTGGAGCAGCAGTTGAGGTAAGAGACTATTCAGATATGTCTAAGAATTATGAGGCCATAAATTTCAATAGATTAATTTAAAGTGTGCTAGGCACTGGTGTTAGGCCATAGATTTCCATAGATTATGGTGCACTAGACACTAGTATGAGGCCATGAATTTCCTGAGATTAAGGTGTGCCAGGCACTGGTATGAGGCCTTAAATTTCCATAGATTTAAGGTGTGCTAGGCACTGGTATGAGGCCATAGATTTCCAGATTAAGGTGCACTAGGCACTGGTATGAGGCCATAAGCTTTCCAGAGATTAAGGTATGCTAGGCGCTGGTATGAGGCAATACATTTCCAGAGATTAAGTGCACTAGGCAGTGGTATGAGGCCATAAATTTCCAGAGATTATGGTGCACTAGGCACTGGTATGAGGCCATAAATTTCCAGAGATTAAGGTACACTAGGCACTCATATGAGGCCATAAATTTCCAGAGATTATGGTGCCCTATACACTAGTATGAGGCCGTAAATTTCCAGATTAAGGTGCACTGTACACTAGTATGAGGCCATGAATTTCCATAGATTATACTGCACTAGGCACTGGTATGAGGCCATAAATTTCCATAGATTATGGTGCACTATACACTAGTATAAGGCCATAAATTTCCATAGATTATGGTACACTAGGCACTGGTATGAGGCCATAAATTTCCATAGATTATGGTACACTAGGCACTGGTATGAGGCCATAAATTTCCATAGATTAAAGTGCATTATACACTAGTATAAGGCCATAACTTTCCATAGATTATGGTACACTATACCACTAGTATGAGGTCATACATTTCCACAGATTAAGGTGCACTAGGCACTAGTATGAGGCCATACATTTCCATAGATTATGGTGCACTAGGCACTAGTATGAGGCCATAAATTTCCAGACACTAAGGTGCACTAGACACTGGTACAAGGCCACATATTTCCAGAGATTAAGGTGCATTAGGTACTGGTGCAAGGCCATAAATTTCCAGAGACTAAGATGCACTAGGCACTGGTATGAGGCCACAGATTTCTATTATTTTAGGGTGTGCTAGGCACCGAGGACCATATGCTGATTGTATGTTTTATTAATTTTTTCATCCACAAATTGCGGATAAATAAATACTTATTAAAGGGCATTGACCGTTTTGTTGAATTTGAGGGTATGTAAATATCAATTGGAAAATATTACAATATTGACAAGAATACCATATGGACGTCCAAGTACTACTGACCCATCCCCCTTAGGAATGCTGGGGGTTCTTTCAATACAAATAATATCACCACTTTCTGGAATTTCTGTGTTAGAAAGGTCCTCTTTCCTTTCAATTTGTTTCTTTCTGACTAGCTTTCTTTGGAGCGGAAAATTGGTAAATGTATTAAGTGCATTTTTGGCCCTGAGGAAATATGATGTGCAGGAACAAGTTAACAATTTAGAGCTGTTTTAATATTTTTTTGTGCCCTTCGTAAATTCAAATTTGTATTCAGATTTGTTTTTTTTAACCCCTTGTTGGTGAATTGGATGAGTGGTCAGTGTCAGGAAACATTGCATTCTTACATTATTCATGTGGATGCATTGATATGTGTGCTTAATTATTTTCTTGTTTTTTTTCCCATTGAAGTATTGTGTATGTTTCGAGATGATTACAGCCTTGATATGTCGCTAAGGGAATGTGATGTACAGAAGCAATTTCAGATAATTTGGGCAGTTTTTACATCTGGTTTAGTGTCTTTCATTCTTTTCACATTTGTATTCAGGTCTGTTTGTAAATCCCCCCCCCCCTCCCCTGGTGACAAATTGGAAGGAGCGGTCAAAGCCAGGGGAAAATCCTTAGAGTATGCATGCAAGTGCGCTGATATGTGTACTTCATTTTCTTTT
Organism: Monoplex corrugatus; assembly: GCA_030674185.1. NCBI lineage: Eukaryota > Metazoa > Mollusca > Gastropoda > Littorinimorpha > Ranellidae > Monoplex > Monoplex corrugatus. Next base: position 14,030,169 of record JAPXFY010000026.1, on the reverse strand, counting down.
CCACTTCTTGCTAATGAGGTATTGCGTACGCTTTGAGGTGGTTATGGCCAGGTTATGACTGTGCAGTTGGCTTGGCTTTAAACAACAATATCAATAACAGAAAGCTTTGACCCAGCCAGCAATGCTTAAATGTTGAGTCAAAAGTGGGGCAGCTAGCTTGAGGAATTGGGAGTCATGCGCAGACGGTGTTGGATTTTTCATCAACCAAAAGTGGCAGAGGTCACCACATGCAAACAACAACAAGCGGCTGTAGTACAGAACACAGCATGCAAAGTGGTCAGATATAATTATATTTAACAGTCTACCAAACATGGCACTGCAAAAATACCAGGTCAGACTGAGCGTAGAGCCGTTTGGTCCCAAGTTCACAGTTGCAGGACTGACCGACAAGGATACCAAAGCCTGTAGACAAACCAATGTCATGGGTCAGTCCTGTAGTACATGTACTTTGTTCGGAAGCAAGTGACACCTGAATGTTTGCTGATATTTGTAATGTCAAGAAAGCAGAACTAAAATACTTACCAAACAAAATACTGTTAAACAGGATTCCATGGCTTTTTAATAAAGTGACTTAAACTCAAATGCTACTCAGTTAAAAAAATAAATGTAATTGAAAGAAATGTTGATGTTTATTGTCTGACTGTAAAAGAAATATAAAGGTATTATAATCCAGTTAGTTATTCATGTACAATTTAATTTGTTATTCATTTATAGTTTTACATTTTCTAATTAAGTTAAATGTTGATTTTGTATAGAAATTATAAAAATGATAACTTAAGAAGTGTTTTAATTAAATTATATGATAATTTAAAGGAAAGATAAACTACATTAATACCCACATCTTCCATATTTCATATGCAGGGCTGACGAAATCAACTCGCCCAGTCGCCCAAGGCGAGTAAAACATCTGGCATGCGAGTCAAAATCAAAACCTACTGGTCCGCCGGGCAAGTGACGACAATCCAAGGCCCTTGTAGTGACAATTTATTTAAGTTTTTCAAACTTCCTGATCCGTCGAATGATTTCGTCTGCAATGATCGAGTATCGCTGACGTTCACGCGAAAACGAGGTTATTTGGGTAAAGGCAACTCTTGCTTCCCATAAAACCTAAGGGAGTGGGTGTGATACTTTACAATATAATGTTTACCGATCAGTGATCGTTCGCCAGTGACAGTTTTGGTCAAATGGTTAGAAGCTTCGAATTAAGCACAGAAACCAAGGAATGTATCCAAACATATATCCAAAACAAGTGTGACTGCCCGCATTCAAGCAAACAGGAACCAGAAAAAAAATAAGAACGCGTATTTAAATACAAGACAAGACAGGCGCAAATTTTCGGCCAACTGGTCTTTGTCAATCGTAGGATCACAAACAAACAAACACCAGATACAAGAATTAGGAGAAAAAGACTGAAACTTCCCTGCTACTCTGTCCAGTGTGAGAAAAGGAATAAACAGACAGTCTGGTGTTTGTTTGTGATCTTATGCTTGACATGGGGCCAGTTGGCCGAAAAATTGCGCCTGTCTTGTCTGGTTGTTACAACATACATCATTAGATCTCCCACTGTTCACCTCCCCCTACCCGATGTAAAGTCACCAGAAGAAAGTTTGACCACTTCTGTCATAACAATGGCTTATTCTAGTTGAATGATTTTTGGTCATCAGTATATATTTAAAGTAATTTGACTGTTTTTAGGGGCAACATGTTAAACTAGTGAAAATATCTGCAGGCTAGATGATCTTAAAATCCACTAGCCCAGCTGGCTAGTAGAAATTTTTAATCTTCTCCAGGCCTGCATATGCAATACAAAAAGAAAACAAAGAAAAACCCTATCTATCCATCAAATTACTATCCACAGATTGATATCTGATTTATACATTGATTCCGTAATATTAATAATTTTACATCAGATTTGATGATAAACAGTTCTTAAGCAGCATCAGTGTGCTGTACATTTTGTTGAGCTCGAATGAATACAAGCATTAATTAATTGGGAAATATTACCATGGTAACAGGCCAGTACCTGAAGCTGCAGAAAACAGGGCTTCCCTGCTTGTCAGCATTCCACCTGCTATGCCCATTGGTACTCCACCTGCTATGCCCATTGGTACTCCACCTGCTATGCCCGTTGGTACTCTACCTGCTATTCCCATTGGTACTCCACCTGCTATGCCCTTTGGTACTCTACCTGCTATGCCCATTGGTACTCTACCTGCTATGCCCATTGGTACTCTACCTGCTATGCCCATTGGTACTCTACCTGCTATGCCCATTGGTACTCTACCTGCTATGCCCATTGGTACTCCACCTGCTATGCCTGCTGGTACTCCACCTGCTATACCTGCTGGTACTCTACCTGCCATGCCCATTGGTACTCCACCTGCTATACCTGCTGGTACTCTACCTGCTATGCCCATTGGTACTCTATCTGCTATGCCCATTGGTACTCTACCTGCTATGCCCATTGGTACTCCACCTGCTATGCCCGCTGGTACTCCACCTGCTATACCCATCAGTACTCCACTTGATACACCCACCGGTACTCCACCTGCTATGCCCAATGGTACTCCACCTGCTATGCCTGCAGGTACTCCAACTACTATGCCTGCTGGTACTCCCCCTGGTATGCCTGCTGGTACTCCACCTGCTATGCCTGCTGGTACTCCACCTGCTATGCCTGCTGGTACTCCACCTGCTATGCCCATCGGTACTTCCCCTGGTATGCCTGCTGGTACTCCACCTGGTATGCCCGCTGGTACTCCACCTGCTATGCCCACTGGTAATCCATCTGCTATGCCTGCCGGTACTTCCCCTGGTATGCCCGCCGGTACTCCACCTGCTATGCCCACTGGTAATCCATCTGCTATGCCTGCCGGTACTTCCCCTGGTATGCCCGCCGGTACTCCACCTGCTATGCCCGCCGGTACTCCACCTGCTATGCCTGCCGATACTTCCCCTGGTATGCCTGCTGGTACTTCCCCTGGTATGCCCACTGGTACTCCACCTGGTATGCCCGCTGGTACTCCACCTGCTATGCCCATCGGTACTTCCCCTGGTATGCCTGCTGGTACTCCACCTGGTATGCCCGCTGGTACTCCACCTGCTATGCCCATCGGTACTTCCCTGGTATGCCCGCTGGTACTCCACCTGCTATGCACGCTGGTACTCCACCTGGTATGCCCGCTGGTACTCCACCTGCTATGCCCATCGGTACTTCCCCTGGTATGCCTGCTGGTACTTCATCTGGTATGCCTGCCGGCACTCCACCTGCTATGCCCACAGGCCTTCCACCTTCTATGCCCACTGGTACTCCACCTTCTATGCCCGCTGGTACTCCACCTGCTATGCCTGCCGGTACTCCACCTGCTACACCTGCCCCTGGTATGCCCGCCGTCACTCCCCCTGTTATGCCCGATGATGCTTCACCTGCTATGCCTGCTGGTACTCCACCTGCTATGCCTGCTGGTGCTCCACCTGCTATGCCCGCTGGTACTCCACCTGCTATGCCTGCTGGTACTCCACCTGCTATGCCTGCTGGTACTCCACCTGCTATGCCTGCTGGTACTCCACCTGCTATACCTGCTGGTACTCCACCTGCTATGCCTGCTGGTACTCCCCCTGGTATACCTGCTGGTACTCCACCTGCTATGCCCAATGGTACTCCCCCTGCTATGCCCGCCGGCACTTCACCTCATATGCCTGCCGGCACTCCACCTGCTATGCCTGCCAGTACTCCACCTGCTATGCCTGCCAGTACTCCACCTGCTTTACCTGCCAGTACTCCACCTGCTATACCTGCTGGTACTCCACCTGCTATGCCTGCCAGTACTCCACCTGCTACACCTGCCAGTACTCCACCTGCTATACCTGCCAGTACTCCACCTGCTATGTCTGCCGGTACTCCCCCTGGTATGCCCACCAGCCTTCCACCTGCTATGCCCGCCGGCGCTCCACCTGCTATGCCCACTGGCACTCCCCCTGCTATGCCCACCAACCTTCCACTGGCTGTGCCTGCCAGCCCTCCACCTGCAGCACCAGTGAGGTAAGAATGTATTCAGAGATGGCCCGAGGTATGATGCCACAGATTTCTGTAGATTAATGCACCACGGCTGTTTCAGTAGCTCCCTTTTTCACCTTTTAGTTGGTCGGCCAGCCTGGCACCAGATGTCAGATATCAGACATCCGCCCTTACCCCATAGCCATGTGTTTCCGCATTCCTTAGTCTAGTGGCAAAGTAAACAGAGGATTGATACTGTGTCGTACAGTGATTAAGTCATTTTATCATCAACTTTGGCATTGTGTAGAACGAAATTCTGCATTATTTGTCAATTCATTTTTTGAATCCTTATTGTTTATTTATCATTTGACCGAGTGCAGCTATAAATTATTCATTTAGTAGTGTAGTTTGAGTTTGTGCTTCACTTATAGAGAGTACGTGAGTGTCACTATTTCTCACTGATGATCAGAAGTCACAAGACTTGGTGTACTTCTGTATGTGTGTGTCTGTGTATGCGGTCTATTTTTTGCTGTATTTCATCTGCCTTTTTATACTGGACTTATTTCACGTGAAACGGGAGACATTATGTGAGTGAAAATATTTTTAAGTTCTTGTTTTGCTGTTGTTGTCTCTTTAGTTTTTGTTGCTGTTTTGTTTCATTTCTTTTGTTTTTTTTGTTTTTGTTGTGTGTGCTTTTGTGTGTGTGTGTGTGTGTGTGTGTGTGTGTGTGTGTGTGTGTGTGTGTGTGTGTATGTTGTGTTGTGTGTGTGTGTGTGTGTGTGTGTGTGTGTGTGTGTGTGTGTGTGTGTGTGTGTGTGTGCATGACTCTGTTTCGTCGTTTGATTTAGATCTTTAGTGCTTAATACTGTTTTTTTCTGTTAGTCATTGTTGCTGTTGTTGTTATTGTTGTTGTTGTTGTTGTTAGTCTGTGTGTTTGTCGTATTTTAGTAGTTGTGTGTTTGTATCTGACGGAAGTGGTAATTAGAACTGGCAAATGGATGTCTGCTGGTTCTGTAAAATAAAAGACAATTAGTGTTGAGGCTATGTAAGCCTGTGTGGTCAGCCTCTGCATTGTGTGAAAAAAGGCTGCTGCCTTAGTACTGTGAGAGAAATCTGTGCCATATCAAAGTGATGGGGTACTTACTAAACAACGATAACGATCCTTGCGGACGACCTAACAATTATTCGGTGAGTATGGTGTTGTCCACACACGTGCAGCTAACATCCCTGAAAATATGAATGTTGTAAAAATGCAGGTGCATGAACAGTTTGTCATTTAATTTGGATTTTTTATTCAACATAGGTGGTTCTCTTCTGTCAGTCATCTGATCTTTGCAAGCAAATCAGCTGTTATATCTCATTCATTTCTGCATGCATGTAATCCGTTTTTACATCAGTCATTCCTGTGTTTGGTAATAACTAATATTGTTCATATTTGTCTTGGTGAAACTCAGACTTTGTAATTTAATGTTTTTACAACCTACCCATGTACTGCAACGCTATAAAAAGTTGACAGCTCAGCGCATTGCACTCACACACTGTTCTGTGCAGAGCACTCATCTGGCTAGCTGCCACTTGAGAGTCCACATCTAGTTATTGTTTATCTCTCCCTTTCCATCCTCCATCGCTTCTGCTCTCAAACTAAAATCTTGCTCGGGAACAGCCGTGGCGCACTAAGCACTAACTTAAGGATCATATACTGATTACATCATTATTCACAGGTTTCCATCAGGGAATGGGGGATACATGAACGGATGTTTTAAGTGGCATGAATGTGCTGTACTGCTTTGTTGAATTCAGATATACAGAAACATTAATTAGAAAATATTATCATGTTGACGACAATACTGTATCAAAGCACTACTGACCCAGCCAACGATGATTACATGAAATGCGGAAAATTATTCAGGAAATTTCAGGAGTTGCCAGTCAGTCAGATATCATTGTTTATACTCCAGGTCACACTGAACACAATAGATGTCTCGGATAACTATTCCAAAGATTGCAAGATGCTTGACTGACACTAAATTCTGACAAACGCAAATTCAGAGAAAAGGAAATTGAATTCTTCAGACACTTGTTGATCCAGCCAGAGACAAAGTCAGAGCTATCATCAATGTCCTTGGACCAAACAAATGCCAGTGAAGTGACAAGTTTCTTTTGGGATTTGCAAATACTTGTTTAGGATTCATCCCAAATTTTGCTACCTTTGCTAAACTACTTCATAGGTTGACCACAAACAAACAAACAAACAAACAAACAAACAAAAACTAAAAAATAAACCACAGTTCAAATTTGGGCAGGAACAGAAAAGAGCATCTGAGTCTTTGAAAACTGTTCTCTGTAGTGTTCAGACACTGGGACAGAATAATCCAAAGGCGAAAACACAAACCATCCCAGGTGCTTCACCAGTTTGTGTAGCTGAAATCCTTGTACAAATTCAGTCAGATGAAAAAAAAAATCATTTATGCAAGTCATAGTCTCACTGATGTTTGAAAAGGTTACTCTGAAACAGAAAAACAACCACCTCTAGCTGTTGCGTGCACCTGTGAAAAATTCTATGCATACATTTATGGACTGTCATTTGATCCATCTCACAGATCATGAACCACTGCAGGAGATCAAAAGTCAAAACCAGGTCACGGAAAGAGAGAGGGGGACTTTAGGCATACAAGTTCTGAGTCATCTACATACCAGGAAAAAATCAACATCACTGACTCATGTTCAAGACTGTTATTAACAAAATCTCCAGCACAGTCATTTGATCTGACAGATGAAGCACAAAAACATGTTCACTTCATTGCTGCCCAGTGTGATGCCAAATGTATCAAAACCAGAAGAAATTTAGAAGATAAAGTGAAAATAAAGAATAGCGAGAAACCAGAGAAAGCATCGACATCGGAAATTAAAACGGTAGTAAGATGTATGCAATAGTGTGCCCTGAACTTTGCATCAATGGAAACTTAATCCTGAAAAAAACTTTTCATCTTCATACCACAGAAACAGAGACCACACATGTTGATCTTTGCTCTTGTAAGACACTAGGCGTGGCTCAAACTAAGCAAATTGTATGACTCAAAGTGTGAGGCCTGGCATGTAGAAGGTTGCAGAGACGTTTTGCAAATCACACCATGGATGTCAGATGGAAACCTTGCAAATCACCAGAACCAGTGAAAAATATCAAATTCCCATAAAGAGCTTGGGAAAACTTTGCACTGGACTTCCTTGATCTACTTCCATTGAGCTAATCAGATCTGATTGTGATTGTCTATCAGGTCTGATATTATGAAACAACTGTCATGAAATTCACAACAGCTTGAAAGACAGTATCAGCATTAAGAACAATCTTCGCTAAACGTGGACTTCCACAGACAGTTCATGTGCGCAGTGGTGCATAGTTTATTCCTCAGATATTCTCTGACTACATGAAGAGCATCAGGACTAAACACATAATGTTACAGAATGATGGCCACAAGCAAACGGTGAAGTGGAACGTCAAAATCAGTCTCTTCTCAAAAGAATGGAAATCGGCCAAGCTGAAGGCAAAAACTGGACAGAAGAAATCTCGACATATCTGATGGCATACAGAGCTAACCGTCATCCTGTAAGAAGAAGAAGCCTGCTTAAACTTCTCTTTAGATGCAAAATATGATCAAAACCTTAGCAGCTGATAGTGATACCAGAAGTCAATGACCTAGAAATAAGGACCATGATACAAGAAAAAGGGATTGTAAAGAAAATTTGCTGAACCAGAAAAGAAATGCCCGAGAATCTGAAATCATGCCAGGGACACAGTTTTGCTGAGATGTGAAGGACAAGGAAAAGGGGACACACTATTTATACTCTAGCCAATGCAAGTTGTCACAAAACTGGCATAAAATTACAAATCATTCCCCCAGATGGTGCAACCTACTCCTGCTATTCCTCACAGGTGAAGAAAATCTTTGATGGTACTGACAAACGAAAAAACGGTAAATTTCCCATCAACTCCAATCCCTGATCTGATAGACAACCTTAATAACAAAGCCATGAAGGAGACCAGTAACCAGTGGTAAGAAACTCTGGGGACAGCTGGATAGCAGAAGGTCCTCAGAGGAGAAATCCCTGGCAAGCAAATGTTTCGGCCCTAACTCCTGACACTCTACGGGGACCGGACCACATCCAGGTCATGACTCCTGGATGCCCCTCTGCTGTCGCCATTTTTTTTCTCCTCCAGGAATCGAACCAGCACATCCTAGGTGGTCAGGTTCCTCAAGGGAAAGTCACCCTTTGAACAGATGTCTTAACTATTTGGCTATAGTGACCAGCAACATATGGGAGAATTTTAAGCCTTATGAAGTTCACTTTTGTTCCTCCTGGTCCAGATCCAGTTGGAGCTTTTTTCCGCTATTTCTGCTATTACCCTTAGAGCTCTGGTCCCTTTCTCCCTGAAATCAAGAGCTGCTTTATGCGATTATAGACTGGTGTGCCTATCAACCGCCTTGCTCCAACTCTATGGTGAGGACTTTGGCTTGAAAGCCATATGTCCTCAAGTTGCTGGCTACACTGGTATACTTTTCAGTCTTGTAGATATGGGCTTTGGCTTGAAAGCCATATGTCCTCAAGTTGCTGCTACACTAGTATACTTTTCAGTTCTTGTAGATATGGGCTTTGGCTTGAAAGCCATATGTCCTCAAGTTGCTGGCTACACTGGTATACTTTTCAGTCTTGTAGATATGGGCTTTGGCTTGAAAGCCATATGTCCTCAAGCTGCTGGCTACACTGGTATACTTTTCAGTCTTGTAGATATGGGCTTCCTCCATTCTACTTTGGTATGGTACAATTAGCCTGATTAGAATCACTTGTTCGGATGAATGGGAATGGACAACTATGTCCGATCTCATGTCACTCTTGCTGATGATTTCTGGGTGTTTTTTCCAATGTGGGAGATCTGCTGTGCACTCCCAGTCACCTGCTTCACCCAGCAGACCCCACTACCATGGTCTGGATGTCACATCAGATGGTGCAACCTACTCCTGCTACTCTTCAAAGGTGAAGAAAATCTTTGACGGTAATGACAAACAAACAAACAAAAATCATTTCCCGTCAACTCCAATCCCTGATCCAATAGACAACCTTAACCCTTTGACTTCCGCACCTTGTCAACCAGCATACTGCATTGCCAACTATGCTAGCAAAGCAAAATCTTAACCCTTTGACTTCCGCACCTTGTCAACCAACACACTGCATTGCCAACTATGCTAGCAAAGCAAAAACTTAACCCTTTGACTCCCTCATCCTATTCACCAGCTTCCTGTGGGAAGCCAGTGGATATGGTGAGGAAGTCAAAAGCTTACGTTTTTGCAGTTGGTGGATAGGGTGCGGGAGTCAAAGGGTTAATAACAAAGCCATGAAGGAGACCAGTAACCAGACTATTGTCAGAATTTGTGATGAGACCCTGAAATAGCGAAATCCACTAAACTCCCACCGTCAACTCCACTGAAGAGATCTGTGCAGTCCTACATGAAGCCAACATTTTAAGGCTATGCACTTGAAAGTATCCAAGGTTGTCATAGACGAGGGGTGGCAATGGGGGCAAGCTCCCATTGTCTATAAAATGCCCCTCACAGCGCGCGTCTCCAACAGCCTCTGACAACTAAGTCCAGCTCCTAGCCTGCTCGCGTGGCTTAGATATAAGCCTGGCGGAACTGCTACTACTGATAGGAGAAGGGGTGAAGGCGGGTTACCTGGCGCCTGAAAACCAGTGCTTTGGGTATATGGGGCTCCTCAGTCTGGGAAAACAGCTCATCTAAGAGAGGAAAAACTCTGATCTCAAACCTCCGCTGTCTTGCGGCCATACCCACTCATAGGAAAGGCTTTGGGAGTCAACCCTGAGGAAACAATCCGGAGCCGAGATCCCGGAGGCAGTTCGAGGCAGTATACAGCAACGTTCTGGCAACTCCTGCGACGGCACCGGAAACATGTCTATCGGCGCTTGCCTTTCCAATGGACCATTCCAGCGACGTGGAGAGGGGGGAGGGTCTGCTGCATGGGTAACAGCTTGCCCTCCATACTTACTTACCCAGGCCTTGCGATCTGGAGAGGTCACTCCAGCTTCGCTTTGCAGCGTCGACAAAACACGGGAAGTAGCATTCTACCGGTTATAAGTCTGCATACTCAATTGGCGTAGAGTCAGACGCCAGGGGCTGCTTCTGATGGTGGGAGAGGTCATTGCATCTCACTGGGCAGCTACCGCCCGCCTTAAGCTGGGCAGTCCCCAGCTAGTAAGGTGCTGCCCCACCACGGTCCGTTAGCCTCACTGGGTGCGTGGGGTTTAGGGTGAAAACCGACAAGCGGATCGACAACTGTGCACCAGGCAACAGAAAAATGAAAATTCCCGCCCTGAAATTGGGCACGTGGAACTTAAGGACAATGACACCAGGCTTTTCTGACGACCTGCAGGAAGTAAATGATGCTCGCAAGACAGCCGTCATCGACAGAGAACTGAGCAGACTGCAGATGGACATCGTCGCCCTTCAAGAAACCAGGCTCCCATAAACAGGATCTGTGAGGGAGAGAGACTTCACCCTGCTCTGGCAGGGCAAACCATCAGACGAGGTCAGAGAACACGGCGTGGTATTCGCAGTTAGAAACAGATTATTGGGATCCATAACCCCACCAGCAGAAGGAACAGAGCGAATCCTGTCTCTCCAACTCCAAACATCCTCAGGACCAGTCAGTCTAATCAGTGCCTATGCACCAACTTTGGCATCCACAGTACAAGCAAAAGACAAGTTTTATGACGACCTCAGAGCTGCTATAAGGAGAATTCCTGACAGAGAACTACTGTTCATCGCCGGCGATTTCACAACTCCTGGCCCACCTGCTTGGATCAGTTCGGGACTGGGAAGATGAACGCGAATGGCCAGCGACTGCTAGAGCTCTGTTGTCATCATGGGTTGTGTGTCAGTAATACTTTCTTCAACACGAAGCCTCAGCATCGAGTCTCCTGGAGAAACCCGCGATCCAAACACTGGCATCAGCTCGACCTGATCCTCACCAGACGTGTCAACCTTTCCAGAATCAAGATCACTCGCAGCTACCAGAGCGCCGATTGTGACACTGACCACTCTTTGGTGTGCAGCAATGTGAAGCTTCGCGCGAAGAGACTGCACTGTACGAGAAAGGAGGGCCGACCTCGCATCGACACTAGCAAAACACGCGATCAAAGAAAAGTGGAGGAGTTTGCGCGTGTGTTGGAGGATTCTGTCCCTGGCCTACCCACTGCAAATGCCCAAGACCGATGGGAACACTTCAGAGATGCTGTCTACAACGCCGCCATGTCCACCTTTGGCAAAAAAGACCAGCAAGTCAGCTGATTGGTTTGAAGCCCACTCAGAAGAAATGACACCAGTCATCGAGGCCAAGAGAAATGCCTTGACAGCATACAAAACCAATCCCAGTGAGCAGAACTCCAGGTTCTCCGTGCTGCTCGCAGCAAAGTCCAGCAGTGTGCCAGACAATGCACCAACGACTATTGGCTTCAGCTCTGCTCCCAGATTCAGACTGCAGCTGACACAGGTAACATCAAGGCGATGTATGACGGCATCAAGCAGGCATTGGGCCCAACGCAAAAGAAAACTGCCCCTTTGAAATCAGCTACAGGGGAGGTGATTCAAGAAGGTGAACAACAGATGGAGCGCTGGGTAGAACACTACACTGAGCTATATACAAGGGAAAAATGTAGTCACAGAAGATGCCATGAATGCCATAGAGTGCCTACCAGAGCTGGAAGAGCTTGACAGAGAACCAACCATAGATGAACTCAGCGAAGCCCTGGACTCTCTTGCCTCTGGCAAGGCACCAGGGAAAGACGGTATTCTCGCCGAAGTACTGAAGTGCTGCAAAGAGACACTCATCACCGAGTTGCATGAAATCCTCTGCCTCTGTTGGAGTGAAGGCGAAGTACCACAAGATATGAGGGATACTAACGTCGTCACACTGTACAAAAACAAAGGTGACAGAAACGATGGCAATAATTATCATGGCATATTCCTCCTCAGTATCGTTGGGAAAGTCTTTGCACGAATAGTACTGAAGAGGCTCCAAGTACTTGCAGAGCAAGTCTACCCTGAATCGCAGTGCGGTTTCCGTGCCAACAGTTCCACTAGAGACATGATCTTCTCCCTCAAACAACTTCAGGAGAAATGTAGGGAGCAAAGGCAGCCACTCTTCGTTGCCTTCATAGACCTCACAACGGCCTTCTATCTGGTCAGTAGGGATGGCCTCTTCAAGATTCTTCCCAAGATCGGATGTCCACCCAAACATCTCATCATCATCAGATCCTTCCACGAGACATGAGAGGCACCATCGTCTTTGACGACTCAACATCAGCTGTCTTCAACATACGGAGCGGAGTGAAACAGGATTGCGTCCTGGCTCCACCCTGTTTGGAATCTTCTTTGCTGTGATGCTGAAACACGCATTCGGTCCTGCAGCTGAAGGTATCTACCTCCGAACCAGGACAGACGGAAAGCTCTTCAACCTCTCCAAACAAAGAGCCAAGACTAAAGTCCAGCTGAGGTGCCTGCGTGACTTCATCTTTGCAGACGACGCAGCAGTAACCGCCCACTCAGCCGAGGAACTACAGCAGCTCATGACTCGCTTCAGCGATGCCTGCCAAGACTTTGGGCTTACCATTAGCTTGAAGAAAACACAGGTCATGGGACAGGATGTTGACTCTCCCCCAGCCATCAGCATCAATGACCATGAACTGGATGTCGTCCATGACGTCATTTATCTGGGCTCAACTATCTCAGACACCCTCTCACTTGACGCAGAGCTCAACAGGCGCATCAGCAAGGCAGCTACCACCATGACCAGACGGACAAAGAAAGCATGGAACAACAGCAAGCTGACTGAGCACACCAAGATCCAGATCTACAGAGCCTGCGTCGTGAGCACCCTCCTGTATGGCAGCAAATCCTGGACTTTGCGTGCCCGACAAGAGCGAAAGCTCAATGCTTTTCACATGCGTAGCCTCCGACGCATTCTGAACATCACCTAGCAGGACAAGATCCCAAACAACACTGTCCTGGAAAGAGCTGGATGCACCAGCATGTACACGCTGCTGAAACAGAGACGTATGCGCTGGCTCGGCCATGCCGTGCGCATGGACGACCGACGAATCCCTAAAGACCTCCTCTACGGAGAACTTGTGCAGGGAAAACGTCCCACAGGCAGACCACAGCTGCGAATCAAAAACGTGTGCAAGAGGGACCTAAAAGCCTTGAACATCAACTAGAACAACTGGGAAGCAACAGCCCTCGAACGGTCAGCCTGGAGACAGACTGTGCAGAAAGGTGTCTCCAAGTTCGAAGAGACACTCGCTCAGCAGCACGAGGAAAAGAGAATGAGAAGAAAGGCTGCAGCCCAGGCAGACAGACCAGCGTCAGACTTCATCTGTGCCCTCTGCCACAGGGACTGTCATTCCCGCGTCGGACTGGCCAGCCAGACCCGACGCTGTACCAGAATAAACACCTAGAGCGCAACTCCATAGTCTTCCGAGACTGAAGGATGCCTATGATGATGTACTTGAATGATATCTGAAAACAAACTACTGAAAAAGCACAGTTCAGAAAACGTTTGAGTATTCAAGGTAGATTTAATGACTTTGTCTGATAAACACTGTAATTTATGAATTATTTGTTAAAGTTATCAAAGCATTTAAATGTTCTAAAAATGTGAAAAAAATTACTAGACTATAATATCTGTATTTCAAGATACAAACATAATTCAATCTGCTGTTGGACAATATGACTTTGACACACTCTTGACAGTTAAACATGCATGGCATTGGAAGAATACTCATAAAGGATAATACTGCTGAATAATATTTCATACCCTGTTTGATAAAGTGATTTCACTGACTCAAAAGTTACTCAACTGAAAAACTCTATCACAAAAAAATAAAGATATCATATCAGATTAGTTATTCATTAAATGTTTGATTAGTTTATTTACATGTTTGATTATTCCTTGTTCAGCTATGTACGGAAATTATAGAAATTATAGCTTCAAAAACAAACAAACAAAAAAAAAAAAAACAATAAAAAACCCAACCATTTAAAGAAAAGGTAACCTACATCAAGAACACACATACTCTACATTTTATACATGATACACGAAAAGTTTACATAAAAAAAGAAAAAGAAACTGCCGTCACATAAATATGCAAAGTTCTTTACTAACTGATTATATCATTTCAATAATTTTCCATCCCAGAGTTGGGGACAAATAAACGGTAGTTAAGCAACATCAATGTCCTGGACTGTTTTTGTTGAGCTTGAATGACCACAAGCATGATTTGGGAAATATTGCAGGGAGATATACCGCTCACCATTCGCCCTAGAACAGCAGGCCCGACGATCTAACAGAATAAGGCGATCCCCCGATAGATACAAAGACATAGACTTCCGGAAACTGAGACAGGCGAGGCGCTAAACCAACATTTTCGTAAGTGCTGAAACTGTGAGGTTTCTGTTGTATGTGTGTGTGTGTGTGTGTGCGTGCGTGTGCATGCATGCATGTGTCTGTGCATGTGTGGGTGTATGTGCGTGCATTGTGTGTGTGCGGGGTGGATGGTTGGGTGCATATAGGTGTGTGCATGTGTGTGTGTGTGCATGTGTGAGTGCCTTGTGTGTGTGTGTGTGTGTATGTGTGTGCGTGTGTGCATGCGTTTACGTGCGTGCATGGGGTGGATGGGTGGGTGCGTACAGGTGTGTGCGTGTGTGTGTGTGTGTGTGTGTGTGTGTGTTTGTGTGTGTGCATGTGACTGTGCATTTTTGTCTGAGAATGGGAATGAACGGGTAGAGTGTAGGAGAAAAAAACAACAAACACAAACCTATTCTCTCTGATACTGGACATACTACCCATCCATAGCATCATAATTATCCTCCTCATCAACATCATCCTCACACTGTAAAAACTGTCCCAGCTTCTGCGGCCATTAAGATGGCGAAGAAATTGGGACAGGAAAAAATATTGGTGAGCACAAAGGTAATCTCCCTGAGTGCAATGATCCTTTTAAAAAAAAAATGAAATGGTGGTCTTCTTGCTTCTTGTTCCCCATCCCTCCCTCTCCATCACTCTTTTTCTCTTCCTTGTTGATGCATGTTATCTCATTCAGCCTTGATTGTAATGTTTTGAAAATGGCTTCATTGTTTTCTATTACCGACTGGCAAGTTGGGACAACAGCACACTCCGCACATTTGATCTTCAGTAGGCTACCCCACCATGCAGACACTCAAACTTCATTTTTCAGGGTGTGCACCAGCCACCAATATTGGTTACAGGGTCTTTAGCATGTGTAGTATTTGTTTTGCACGCTAAACCTGTTATTTACTGTTATTTTTGTTTAACTCACTCACTATGCACAATTATGCCCCCTTGCCGTTCCCCTGAGACGCACCATTTGCATAGGTCAGGAGGAAAATTCTGATACAAACAAATAATGACACAGAGCTTTGAAATTTGGCAGGTTATATATTAAAAGATTGGTGTACAATATGCTGAAATTTCAACTGTTACCCTCATGGTTGCTGAGTAATGGTACAAGTAAAATTAGAGAAATTTTCAGATGAAAAATCAGGTCAATATATCAGTTCCTTCAGTCACATTTTGAATACAATTTCATAAAATCCAACTTGCACACACTCCAAGTACATTGAAGGGAGAAATCATGTCCAAAATAAGTCCAAATGCTGTGAGGTTGATCATCTTCAGAGAATCAGCCTTGATGGTGAGGCACGCCTGCTCCCTGCCAGATATTTAGTTGTTTGACCAAGCAAACGTGACCCAGAGGCCAGGCGCTAGGCAGCAAGGGGAAAGGCAGCTGTGAAAAGATAAACACACCGCCTGCCCACCGACACCACAGCACATGGCTGGAAGAGCGTCCCATGCAAAACTTAGGTGTGCTCTTCCAGCTCGCTCTGCGGCAGCGATCAGTCCCTACCCTTTCTTTTGTACTTACCGTCGATGAGCCGGAGGCTTGTGGAATACGCCGAGGATATTTATTTTTAAATAAATTCTGTTATAACGTTAAAATGTTTCACTACAATCTCTTGAAACCACAGTAGCGTTAAAGTCAAGAAGCTGAAGTTTAAATAATATAAATAAATAATTACAATATTTATATAGCGCAAAATCTTGATAAAATTCAAATCTAAGCACTGAACAGACACATACGCACGCACGCACACACACGCACGCAAACACACACACACACACACACACACACACACCACACACACACACACACACACACACACACACACACACACACACACACATGGCTATAAAAATGGGGAAAAAGAAGAAAAGCAATGGAAAATTATAGAGAGCATATTATATACAATTATATATATACAATGTGATTCCACTCCGAGCGGAGACAGGCTGCAGAGGGGGTTGAGTGAGGTCAGGATTTTATGCAGAGGAGAAAAGGTGAGTTTTGAGAGCGGACTTGAAGGAGACAAAAGTAGGTTGCTGACGGACTGAGAGAGGAAGTTTATTCCAGGAGAGTGGACCAGAAACAGAGAAGGCTCGTGGACCATAGGTATTGAGCTTAGTGCATGGAAAGCGAAAAGTCAGAGGATCGGAGGCAGAGCATAGGGTAAGTGAGGGAACATAGATCTCAAGTAGGCTTGACAGGTAATCGGGGGCTGCGTTATTGAGGCTTTTGTAGCACATGGTGTCTAGTTTGTACTGTATGCGCTTTGATGCAGGGAGCCAGTGAAGTTGTGCCAGGAGAGGAGATATGTGGTTAGCTTTTTTTCTTTTTGAGTACAAGGTGTGCAGCATTGTTTTGAATACGCTGTAGGATGTAAATGGTGGAGGCAGAAAGACCAGACAGGAGAGAATTGCAATAGTCAATTGAGACATTATGAAGGAGAGAACGAGTTTTGCAGTTGTTTCGACAGAGAGATACTTCCTGATTAGGCTTATACGATGGAGGTGATAGTAGCAAGATCTGGCAGTTTGAGAAACAAACTTGTTCATGGAGAGGGTAGAGTCAATGCAGACACCAAGGTTTTTAGCTGAATCAGAAATTGGGACTGATGTGTTACATAATGGGAGAGAAAGAGTAGGCAGCTGAGAAAGTTTCTGACGGGTGCCAATGTGGATAGCGTCTGTCTTATTGTCGTTAAGCTGAAGTTTATTGGATGTCATCCAGTTCTTAATGTCCGAGTAACACTCAGTGGTGCGAGTCAAGAGCCGCAGTACATTGTCAGGTGAGTCACTGTCTTGAAGTTGGGTGTCATCAGCATAGAAGTGGTGTTTTATAGAGTGGAAGTTGATGATGGTGGACAGGTGGGAGGTGCAAAGAATGAAAAGAAAAAGGGCCAAGGACAGATCCTTGTGGAACACTACAGGTCAGGTATGCAGGTTGAGAGTAAATGCCATTGATGAGAACAGTTTGTTTTCTGTTTGATAGATAAGAAGTGAACCAGGAGAGAGCAGTGTTGGAGATGCCAAAAGTGTGATGGAGTCTAAAAAGGAGAATACCATGATCAATGGTATCAAAGGCTGCAGACAGATCATGGAGTGTGAGGAGAGAGACTTTGCCAGTATCAGTTGCAAGGAGGAGATTTTTGAGAATGTGTAGTAGGGCAGTTTCAGTGCTATGGCACTGGCAGTAGGCAGACTGGAAAGGGTTGAGGAGATTGTTGGCAGATAGGTGAGAGTTCAGCTGGTTAAGGACAACTTTTTCAAAGAGTTTTGACAAGAAAAAGAGATTAGAGATAGGCCGGTAGTTTTTCAGTTCATTTGGGTCTAAACTGTATTTCTTGAGGAGAGGGTGAACAATAGCAACTTGAAAGAATCTGGGACAGTTCCAGCTTAAAGAGAAGTGTTGATGATGTCAGTGATGAATGGGAGGAGAGTAGCGAGACAGTCGGAGTAGAGAGAATCTGGAAGAGGATACAGTTCGCAGGTTTTGAATGACATGGGTCTGATTGTGTTGAGAATTTCTTCTTGTGAGACTGGGATAAAAGTAGTAAGAGGTGTGCCAGAGAAGGAAGGGTCAGGTGGGCATGGTTGACAGGGTGTCCTGTCAAGCTTGTCACGAAGAGTTTGTATTTTGGTGGTGAAATACTTGGAGAATACAGATGGGAGTTCTTCATTAGTGTGTTTTGTTGGGAGAGGTAAATCTTTTCGTGTGCCAAGGAGATGATTCATGTTGTAAAGAGTTCTTTTGCAGAAGAGGCATTCAGGATTTTGGTTTGGAAAAAGCTTGTTTTTGCAGATGCAATGAGGGTGGATACTTTTGTTTTAGAGGCTTGGAAAAGTTGTCTATGAACAGTGTTTGGATTTGCGCCAGCGGCGCTCTGCTCTGCGGCGGGCACGTTTTGCACAGGCAATCTCATGAGTGAGCCAGGGGGTAGGGGGGCGGTCAGGTAAAAGCATGAGTGTCCAGAAGATAGTGGAGAGTAGTATAGAAATCATCGGCAAGGTTATGTGACTTTTCAGAAAAGAGACGGGAGGCATCAGATGAAAAAGTGGAGAGGTCGATAGATTTGAGATTGCGTCGAGTCATGTGCGCATGGTACGGGAAGGAGGAGAAATGTCAAAACAGAGAATTGCAGAGTGGTCAGATGGAAGGGCTGAAGTTAGACGAGTAGAAAGAACTAAGCAGTTGTCAGTAGCTGAATTGTGGTGATCACGAGAAATGATCCAGTCAAGAGTGTGACCTTTTTGATGGGTTGGTTCAGAAATGTGTTGAGTCATATTGTGATTGGACAGAGAGTTGATGATATGTCTTGTGTCATAACGGTGAGTGTTGTCATAGTGGACATTGATGTCACCTAGAATGATGAGATTTCCAGGTGAGAGGCAGTAGTAGTCAAATAGTTGGTCAAAGTCAGAGAGAAACATGGATGTGGTGAGCTTGTTGGCAGAGCTAGGTGGAGGTCGATAGACAGAGAAGGTGATAGGGTGAGGGGTCGTTTGGAAGGATATTTCAACGTGCTCAAAAGAAGGATGGGAGAAAGGCAGAGACTGCGAGAAAGATAGGCGGGAATGGAGTGAGTTGTTGTAGAGGATGGCGATACCGCCACCTTGGGATGGGCAATGGAAAGAAGCAAGCCTGTATCCACTCGGAGTGAGACTTGCATGTATGGGTTCATGACCAAGGGGGTTAAGCCATGCTTCAGTGATAAAAGTAGTGTCAACATGTTCATCTGTGATGAAGTCAGCAATGACATCTGCTTTGCCATCTTTGCATGTTGACTGAGCGTTAAATAGGCATATTTTTAGTTTGTCAGAGTCACATGGCGGTGGCCAAGGTGGAGATGAAGGCATCACCGACAGGACAGAAGATGAAGGCGGCACCACCGGGACAGAAGATGAAGGCATCACCGACAGGACAGAAGATGAAGGCAGCACCAGCAGGACAGAAGATGAAGGCGGCACTGGCGTGACAGAAGATGAAGGCGGCACCGGTGGGGCAGAAGGTGAAGGCGGCACCATCAGGACAGACGGTGTAGGCGGCACCATCAGGACAGAAGGTGAAGGTGAAGATGGCAGAGGAGAAGACGAAGTCTGCAGCAGCAAGGTCGAGGGCAGGGGCAGTGGAGGAGACGATGAAGCAGAAGACGAAGTGTGGTGTTGGACTGGTTCAGCTGGAGGCAGGTTGTGCCAAAGATGGTGGAGACGTCCAGCACGGGCAGGATCGTGCAGTGCGGGGTTTACGACACAGCCCCAATGCACGTATGCGCTGGTAAACGTCTCCACCAAGGTAGCACTTGCTGTGTTTGAAAAGTGTCAGTCCAGTTTGTTTTATGAAGGACGCGTCCATTATTGCAAGCCAGTCGGGAAAGGATGATATTTGCAGGTTGGTGTGTGGGTTGGTCAGTTCACAACACAACTTGAACCAGAGAACAACAAAGGTTTGGGAGCTGTAGCGTTGGGCGAACACAGCAGGCCAAAATGTAAACACTGTTCACAGTTAAATGTCAGACTTGAGTGGCTGAATTAAAATGATGAAAAGTAGGTATATAAAACTTTAAAATCAGATTATCTGGTAAAATATTCAAAAAAAAAAAAAAAAAATTTTTGGATTTAAGAGGAGCAAACTGATACCAAATTCAATGCATACAATTAAATAGAACCACGACAAAATCAATGTAAAGCACCACACACACTTTTGCTGCCTGCTGGCGCGACATCTACTCATACCAAACACTAGCAGTACTTTAACGGCACAGCCACGCGTGCAACAGATTGGAAGTTAATGAAAAAAATAATAAGTGAAGAAACTCACTGTCACGATGCAAAACACATGCATTTTTAACTCTTGATGTAATAAGCAATTTATTTTTCTTGCCGTTAATCTATACATATGATGAAAGGTGCATAAATGCATGATGCCATGCTGAAAGAAACATCGCAGGGACACTTACCTGTAAATAGCAAGAAGCGGTGCCGTAATGTAGGTGTACAGGGCACAGAACATATTCCACACAACAAACACTTTTTTCTCACTAGCACTCATTTTTTATCCTCCATATACATAACTGAAGTTTCAATAAATGCGCTCTTATGTTTCAAATGACTTAAAATTTATCAACATCAACAATAATAGTAACAACACACGCACACACACACACACATACACCACACACACACACACACACACACCACACACACACACACACACACACACACACACACACACACACACACACAGAGATATATATATGTACACCGAGTAAGCAAATACAAATGACAGCAAAATAAAGAAAAAAGGAAAAGAAAAGACAAAGAAGCAGGGGAGGAGAGGGGTAAAATAGGAGTGGGGATGGAGGGGACATCAGTGCGTCATGAAATCTTTACTGACTTTCTGCAAGCAGAGGGCAGCACACCATGATATGCAGGTGATACCACCAGTATCAGTTCAGAGAGCAGAAAACGAAGTTTGTGTGTTTCACTCTTCATTCCCCAAATTCTACGTTTCAATTTATTAACTGTTGCATGCATTTCTTCACCCCCCTGTTCTCCGTGCAGACCCAGTCCAAATATGTGTGTCTGAATAAAGGGGATGCAGTGGCATTCCAACAGGTGTTGTTTTGGAATGACTCTTGTCTGTCTAAAGTGTGTACGAAAGAAAGACATGTACGCAGTGATACTGATTTCTAGCTATCTATGTCTGTCTGGGTCATTAGCCGTTGGTGTGAAATTTTGTCATGTAGGCCTACTTGTGAGAAACGTGTATTCAGCTGTCTATATTTCTCACAAACTCTCTGCTCTCTGATATCAGCTTTTTGATGGCATCATTTTCAGTGATGTTCTCTAACATTTCTTCTGATCTTTTCGGCTGCATTTTCAAATGGTCGATATGCTCGTTGTAAGAATGAGTGAGCATCGTCTCCATGATAACAAAATCAAAGAAAACCTTCAGCACAGAAATACAAACAAATCACACGGTTCAAATTCTGTCCCTTTCAAATAATAACCACAGAACTGATCTACACATTTTTCCTACAAGCTATGCTTAACGGTCATTCAGACAGAAAGAGCGCAATTGAAACAAGAGCAGTTAAAATTCGGAAAAATTCTGGCACCGAGCTCAATTCTAGTGAGAACAAAAAGGAATGCGGAAGGCCTGCAGGGGCTAGGGAACGTGAGAAATGGGGTCAGAGGCCAAGCGGGGTTTAGCCAGTGCTATCAAGATGCTGGTGGCGCACCTTTACTGAATAGGAGGAAAAAGGGCCGATTCGCCTGCCATGAGACATGAACAGGTTTCTTGTCGACTGTCTTCAGGACTGCCACACTCCCTGCAACAAATCCAATAAGTGCAGTTCAGTTGCACATCAGTTTGATTCATTACCATTTTATTTATGTATGAATGCTAAGCTTTTGTTGACACAATTAGAGTCTTTCCCATGAATCATACTCATTTTTTTTTATTGATTTTGAAGTTCAGCTTGTTGCTGTTCTTTTCTCTCACCATTATTTAACAAATTTCCACCACATGCATGTGTACACGCAAGACATATGCACAAATATGTGCACAACACACAAATATGTATATATCTCCAGCCACCAATAGAGGTTACAGGGTCTTTAGCATGTATAGTACTTTGTTTTGCACGCTACAAATGTTATTTACTGTTATTTTTGTTTAAAGCCCAGCAGACTGCCTACAGCCATATCAGGGCTATAACCGTTTCAAAACATACGTAGTTCTTGAACAGAAAAAGAAAGGAAAAGAAATTAATATACATATCAATGCATTCGAGCATATAATCTAATAAAATGCCACAGGCGATGACCACTCCATTCGATTATCAGCACATGAGATTTAACAAACATACCTGAATATACATCTAAACATTTAAAGAAGGACACTAAAACATACATAAGAACAGGCCAAAATCACCTGAAATTGCTTCTGCATATCTCACTTCCTAGAGCCAAAAATTCACTTAATACATGTACCCAATTATCAATCCTAAGAGAAAGTATGTAAGACTGTATCAAACACGTAAGGTGAATAGGCCAGCAAGGCAGAAAATGATAGGAAGAAATGCTAGAAAGCAAAGGAGGAAGAAAGCAACAAAGAGAGTGAAAGAAAAAAGGAAATTTCTAGCACAGAATTTCCAAAGGTGGAGATACTATTTATACTGAAAGAGCCCCCAGCATCCCCACAAGGATTGTTTTGCACGCATGTACACATGTGTAGAGTTTATGCACTGGTTGGTCTGTGCACACATTGACCTACAAGAAATCCACCTTTACTCACAAGAAATACTATCAGGTGCCACCTTTTGCTTCACAAATCTAACCTCATGATTTTTCCATGAAGTGATGATTTTTATTTTCATCATGCTTTCAGAATAAACAGTGAACAACATAAAATCACTATGTATACATGTGTGTTGCGTGTATTCACTGTTATTTGTTATTTCTCGTATTTTATTGTTTATTTATCTATCTATTTATTTATTTATTCATTTATGTATACACATACCTGCACACAGACACATACATATGTATACACTCATACGTACACACTCATATCCACACATCATGACGGCTGACAACAACAATAACAACAACAGCAACATGGAAACACAATACACAAGTGCTCACATATACACAACCAACATCGATGCAGCAGATGATATAACAAAGCAAAAAGTAGACAAATATCATGACAGACTTCAGACATACATGTACAGACGACAATCAACAAACAGACCACGCACACACACAGACAGTGTGACAAATTCGCCTGTTCTCCAAATGTCTTTTTCATTTCTTCACTTGCCTTTATTTCTGTTTCAGTAACGAGGGCGAACAATGCACCAGAACTCCACAAGGTGTTACCTCTTACCCCTCAAGCCATGGGCTGGAACAACAGCTTAATTCCACTGACCTCTGCAGCAGTTTGCCGGAATGAAAGGGTTAACTCACTCGCTACGTACAATTATGCCCCTTGCCGTTCCCCTGACAACAAAGAGAAGAAACAACACCAACAAAAAGAAGAAACAACACCAACAAAAAGAAGAAAACACCAACGAGAAGACACAGCAACAAAAAGAAGAAACAACACCAACAAAAAAAAAGAAACAACACCAACAAAAAGAAGAAACAACGCCAACAAAACAGAAGAAACAACACCAACAAAAAGAAGAAACAACGCCAAGAAAGAAAAGAAACAACACCAACAAAAAAAAGAAAAACCAACACAAAAAGAAACAACCAACAAAAAGAAGAAACAATACCAACAAAAAGAAGAAACAACACCAACAAAGCGAAAAAACAATGCCAACAACAAAAAAGAAACAATACCAACACAAAAGAAGAAACGACACCAACAAAACGAGAAAAACGCCAACAAAACAAGACAGAAACAATGCCAAAACAAAGAAGGACGACACCAACTAAAAAGCAGAAACAACACCAACAAAAAGCAGAAAAACACCAACAAAAAGCAGAAACAACACCAACAAAAAGCAGAAACAATGCCAACAAAAAGAAGAAACAACACCAAGAAAAAAGAAAACAACACACAAAAAAAAGAAACAACACCAAGAAAAAAGAAACAACACAAAAAAACGAAGAAAAACACCAAGAAAAAAGAAACAACACCAAAAGAAAAAAGAACAAACCAAGAAAAAAGAAACAACACAGAAAAAAGAAACAAACAAAAAAAAGAAACAAACGCCAAGAAAAAAGAAACAACGCCAACAAAAAGAAGAAACAAGCAACAAAAAGAAGAAACAACACCAAGAAAAAGAAAAACAACGCAAGAAAAAAGAAAACAACGCCAACAAAAAAAAACAACGCCAAGAAAAAAGAAAACAACACCAAAAAAAGAAACAACACCAAGAAAAAAGAAACAACACACAAGAAAAAGAAGAAACAACGCCAAGAAAAAAGAAACAACACCAAGAAAAAAGAAACAACCCAAAGAAAAAAGAAACAACGCCAAGAACAAAAAGAAACAACGCCAAGAAAAAAGAAACAACGCCAAGAAAAAAGAAACAACACAAAAAAAGAAACAACACACAAGAAAAAGAAACAACGCCAAAAAAAAGAAACAACACCAAGAAAAAAGAAACAACACAAAAAAAAGAAACAACCCAACGAAAAAAGAAACAACACCAAGAAAAAGAAACAACACCTAGAAAAAAGAAACAACACCAAAAAAAGAAACAACACCAAGAAAAGAAGAAACAACACCAAAAAAAAGAAACAACACCAAGAAAAAAGAAACAACGCCAAGAAAAAGAAAACAACACCAAGAAAAAGAAAACAACACCAAAAAAAAGAAACAACGCCAAGAAAAGAGAAACAACACCAAAAAAAGAAACAACGCCAAAAAAAAAGAAAACAACGCCAACAAAAAGAGAAACAACACCAACAAAAAGAAACAACACCAAAAAAAAGAAACAACACCAAAAAAAGAAACAACGCCAAGAAAAAAGAAACAACGCCAAGAAAAAGAAAAACGCCAAGAAAAAAGAAACAACGCCAACAAAAAGAAGAAACAACACCAAGAAAAAAGAAACAACACCAAGAAAAAAGGAGAAGAACGCCAATAAACAGAAGAAATAGCGACAAACACACAAAAAAGATACAATGCCCACTCCAAACCCGAAAAAACAAGAAAAGAAGAAACAATGAAAAAAAAGAAAAACAATACCAAACAACAACAAAAAACAACACCAACAAAAAGAAAGAAACAACACCAACAAAACAAAAAACAACACCAACAAAAAGAGAAACAACGCCAAAAAAGAACAAACAACGCCAACAAACAGAAGAAACAAAGCCAAAAAAAAGAAACAACAACGACAACAAACAGAAGAAACAACACCAAAAAAAGAAGAAACAACACCAACAAAAAGAGAAACAACACCAACAAACAGAAGAAACAACACACAACAATAAGAGAACAACAGCCAAAAGAATAAGAAACACACACAAAAAGAAAGAGAAACAACCGCACAAAAAAAGAAACAACGCACACCAAAAGCAACAACACGACAACAAAAAAGAAACAACACAATGACAAAAAAAGAAACAACTCCAACAAAAGAAAAACAACGACAACAAAAAAAGAAAAAAACGCAACAAAGAGAAGAAACAATGGCAACAAAAAATAAGAATGCCAACAAAAAGAAAGAAACAACACAACAAAAAGAAGAAACAACACCAACAAAAAGAAGAAACAAACACCAACAAAAAGAAGAAACAACACCAACAAAAGAAGAAACAACACCAACAAAAAGAGAAACAACACCAACAAAAAGAAGAAACAACAACAACAAAAAGAAGAAACAAACACAACAAAAAGAAGAAACAACCCAACAAAAGAAGAAACAACACCAACAAAAAGAAGAAACAACACCAAAAAAGAAGAAACAACACCAAAAAAGAAGAGAAACAAACACCAACAAAAAGAAGAAACAACGACAACAAAAGAAGAAACAACACCAACAAAAAGAAGAAAACAACAACAAGAAGAAAAAACGACAACAAGAAGAAAAAAACGACAACAAAGAAGAAACAACAACAACAAAAAAGAAGAAACAACACCAACAAAAAGAAGAAACAACACCAACAAAAGAAAAACAACACCAACAAAAGAAGAAACAACACCAACAAAAAGAAGAAACAACACCAACAAACAGAAGAAACAACACCAACAAAAAAGAAACAACAACCAACAAACAGAAGAAACAACACCAACAAAAGAAGAAGAAACAACACCAACAAAAAGAAGAAACAACGCCAACAAAAAGAAGAAACAACACCAACAACAGAAGAAACAACGCCAACAAAAAAGAAACACACACAACAAACAGAAGAAACAACACCAACAAAAAGAAGAACAACAACACAACAACAAACAGAAGAAACAAACAGCAACACAAAAGAAAGAAACAACACCAACAAAAGAAGAAACAACAACAACAAAAAGAAGAAGCAACGCCAACAAGAAGAAGAAACACAAAGAAGAAACAGAAAAAGCAAACAAAAAAGAAAACACACCAACAAAAAAAGAAACAACGACCAACAAAAGAAGAACAACAACAAAAAAAAACAAACACCAACAAAAAGAAGAAACAACACCAACAAAAAGAAGAAACAACACCAACAAAAAGAAGAAACAAAAACAACAAAAAGAAGAAACACACCAACAAAAGAAGAAACAACGCCAACAAAAAGAAGAAACAACACCAACAAAAAGAAGAAAGAACACCAACAAAAAGAAGAAACAACGCCAACAAAAAGAAGAAACAACGTCAACAAAAAGAAGAAACAACGCCAACAAAAAGAACAAAGAACACCAACAAAAAGAGGAAACAACGCCAACAAAAAGAAGAAACAATGCCAACAAAAAGAACAAAGAACACCAACAAGAAGAGGAAACAACACCAACAAAAAGAGGAAACAACGCCAACAAAAAGAAGAAACGACAACAAAAAGAAGAAACAACAACAAACAGAAGAAGCAACACAAACAAACAAAACAAAAAACAACACCAACAAAAAGAAAAAACAACACCAACAAAAAGAACAAACAACACCAACAAAAAGAAGAAACAACACCAACAAAAAGAAGAAACAACAGCAACAAAAAGAAGAAACAACAATAAACAGAAGAAACAACACCAACAAAAACAAAAGAAGAAACAACACGAGAAAGGGAACAAACCTTACCATCAAAAAGAAGAAACACGTCAACAAAAAGTAGAAAGACCGCAAAGAAACAGAAGAAACATAGCCAACGGAAAGAACAAACAACACCAACAAATAACTCGCACACACACAACAAATCAACAACCTACAAGAAACCAAAGAAATCCAACAAAAAGAAGAAACAACGCCATCGAGGAGAAGAAACAAGACCATAAAACAAGAAAAACATCAACTAATAGAACAAATAACGCCATCAAAAAGAAGAAATAACACCAGCTTTCCCGTTGTGACCAGGTGCTCCAAATCCCCCTTCCTCATACAATGGCCTATAAATGTTGCTTGTCTTTTCGTAATCTTCCTTAGGAGTGATCTACTTGTGTCTGCCTCCATCAAGACTGTCTCGTTTGTTTTCTTTGCTGTCCATGATACTCTCAACATTCTTCTGAGAAACCACATCTCGGCTGCCTCGATCCTGCTCTGGCTTTGCTTGCTGACTGTCCACGCCTCACATCCGTACAACAGTATTGGTTCTATATAACATTCAAGGACCCTCTTTCTGATGTTAATTGATAGGCATTTGTTGGTAAGAACGCTTG
Organism: Monoplex corrugatus; assembly: GCA_030674185.1. NCBI lineage: Eukaryota > Metazoa > Mollusca > Gastropoda > Littorinimorpha > Ranellidae > Monoplex > Monoplex corrugatus. The sequence continues at coordinate 14,002,384 of JAPXFY010000026.1, read as the reverse complement.
TCATCTTCTCGAATGCTGTTTTAGCTTGGCTGATTCTGCCAGCTATTTCCGATGTGCATCTGCCGTCTGATGAAATGACCTTTCCAGGTATTTGAACTTATTATTGTGCCATTTGCTGTTATTTTGCAGGAGGGGATTTCATGTTTTTTACTGATCACCATGACTTCAGTCTTCCTGCTGTTTAGTTCATGCCCCTTACCTTTGCTTTCTATTTCTAGTATATTCACAAGGTTTTGTAGGTCCTTTCATTTTCTGCAATTAGCACGATGTCATCTGAGTACTGAATGTTGTTTATCATTTTCCCTCCAACCTTTAATCCAGGGTCTTCTTCTAGGTTTCTCATGATGTTTTCGCTATATAGTGAAAACAGATCTGGTGACAAAACACAACCCTGTCTGACTCCTCTTTTGATGTTTTGAAAAGAGCTTATATTGTTTTCTATTCTCATTGCAGCTGTTTGTTCCCAGTACATATTCCTGATTATTCATAGATCTTTTCCATCAACATTGAGTCTCTCCAGTTGGTTGATCAATTCTTCATGTCGTACCAGATCGAAAGCCTTGGTATAGTCAACAAAGCATAAATACAAATCCTTATTCATCTCAATTGACCTCTCTATGATAGTTCTTAGGATGTGTGTGGCATTAATAGTTCCTTTTCCTTCCACAAATCCACACTGTTTCTCTGCTATTTCTCTTTTGATTCTATTCCTTGTCCTCATCATGATTATTCTTAACAGGATTTTTGTTACATGACTCATCAAACTGATTGTGCGATGGAGTTCGCATTCTATAGCCCCTGTCTTCTTTGGAAGTGCAATGAAATCTTGGAAACTACATGTCAGAAAATGGTCTGTCGTTGTCAGCGGGAAAAAAACAACTTACATGATGCTATTCAATCTTGGTGGTACTTTAAGTAACTTGCCTACTTTCAGACTGCATGGTGATGATACATTACAAACAGGTTGTTAACTATATAATATCGAAATTAAACTGAATGTTATTTTGATTATATTTTAACAAAAGCACGAAAAGCCCTAAATTTTTAAAGATAATCAGCAGATTACCCTGGCGAATGGATGCAAACATACTACTTCATCTATCAACAGCACTTGTAAGATCTAAATTAACCTATGCGCAAGAAATGTTCTTCAGTGCACCAAATTCTTTACTAAAGAAGATTCAAAGCTTAGACTGCAAAAGTCTTAAAATTGCACTAGGTTTTCCAGCCCATGCTTCAAATCTGGAAACGCACAAAGTTGCTGGAATTCTGCCTCTGAACAACTGTCGTGAGCTAGTGACAGCAAAGTTTGCCGTTAGAACTACTTCCCAAAATGACAAGGAAATTAAAATAAGGTCTGATGTTGACTTTCCAAAACGAACAAAGAACATTTATCACAAATGACTGTTGCAACTTACGTATCTGACTTGGTCAAGCAGCATAACATGGATTTGGATGAAATAGCTGATATGCCATCCACAACGCCTATCCTTACATGGGAAATGCTAAAACCACTTTTGACATTGATTATACAGGTGCTAAAAAACATGAAAACGTCAACATTTTGATATGCACAGCAAGAGAACACGTCGATGAAAAATACCGTACCACTTTCATATTTTCACCGATCGATCAGTCTTAGAAAATAAATGTACTGAAGCGGCATTTTATGTTCCAAAATTTAAAATAAAAAAGTCACTTTTCTTTAGGTCAAATATATCTATATTTACCGCGGAATTAGTAGCTATTATACGAGTTGCATTATCTAGTAAACCTTAAACTTATAACTTTCCAAGCAGTTCTCTTTGTTGATTCAAAATATGTATTTACGCCTTACAGTCTTTTAATACCGACACAAAACCTGACTTAATTACTGAGGCAAATCATCTTATACATCGTTTAAGGATAAAAGGTACATATATCAGTTTATGCTGGGTGCCTTCTCACTTTGGTCTTCACGGCAACGAAGTAGTTGACAGAGTAGCTACATGTAAGCAAGGTGCATACAACTCTGATAATACTATAGAATTACACATTTAAACTTGCGTAAAAGAAGCTTGCAACTTGCTAGAATCAGCCTCAGGGATTCGTTTTCATGAACATTTCAATGACAAGTTCGTGACACAACAAATGATAAGACTCATTCCAAAATGTATGCAAAAAATGGCAGTATTCTTCCATATGTCATTTGGTCGATTGTTTCTGTTCATTTTCGTATTCAGCTACACGCATTAAAAGCGAAATATTGTAAAAATGTCAAGTGTATTTGAGGCGAACAATTCACACAGTCACTGTTTATTTACTCAAATCTAGTTTTACTAATGTTTACACAAGAAAAGTATTCTGGAACTCATTTTAAAGAAATAACTTCAGATCAATCTTTGTCAGTTATAATCTCAGAATCATTGATTCACAATCCTGTTAATGCATTACTTTAAGTTTATGAAGTTTGTACTTTAGCGTTAAAATGTCCCTTCACATTGTTAATGTTCATTGTTAGTGTTAAGTTCTTGTTTCATATTTCTATTTTCCCACCTACTTATGTCTCTTACACTGTCTCTCCTTTGCCCCCAACTCAGCCCATCCAACGCTCATCCTCCATTTTCCCCCGTCTAATAACACTCATAGTGAAAAGACGTTAAATCAAAGAACGAAACACACACAACACACAAAAAACACACACACAACACACACACACACACACAAACACACACACA
>JAPXFY010000026.1:13992167-13994667 GCA_030674185.1 Monoplex corrugatus | reverse complement strand
TAACTGACTGACTGACTGACTGACTGACGGATGGACGGACTGACAGAAGGACAGACTGATTAACTGACTGACTGACTACATGTCTGACCAACTGACTGAGTGATTGACTAACTGACTGACTGATTGACTGACTAACTGATTGATTGACAGATTGACTAACTGACTGACTGACTATTTCTTTGACTGACTGACTGACCGACTGACTGTTAGACTGACTGACTGATTGACCGATTGACTGAATGATTCAGTGATTGATTGATTGACTGACTACGTGACTGACTGACTACGTGACTGACTAATGGACTGTTTGACTGACTCCAAAACAAGCGTGACTACCCGCGTTCAAGCAGACAGGAACCAGACAAAAAACGAAAGAAGACTAACAACGCGTACTTTGTACAACCAGATAAGAGAGGCGCAAATTTTGGCCAACTGGCCTTTGTCAAGCGTAAGATCACAAACAAACACCAGATACAAAAACTAGGGGGAAAAGACTGAAACTTACCTGCTGCTCAGTTGAGGTGAGAAAAAGAATCAGTTTGACTGACTGACTGACTGACTGACTGACTGACTGACTGACTGACTGACTGGCTAACTGACTGACTGACTGACTGACTGGCTAACTGACTGACTGACTGACTGACTGACTGACTGACTATGTGACTGACTGACTGGCTAACTGACTGACTGACTGACTGACTACGTGACTGACTAACTGACTGACTGACTGACTGACTGACTAACAGACTGACTGACTGACTGCCTACGTGACTGAATGACTGTTGGACTGACTGACGGCCTACGTGACTGATTGACTGCATGACTGACTTACTGATTAACTGATAACGTGACTGCCTGACTGACTGATTGATTTGTTGATTGTGTGGGAGGTTGGTTAATCATGTGAATGGGTGGATGTTTTGTACATTGTATGTTGTTTTGTTTATCTGTTGATTGACTGGCTGGTTGGATGTGTGTGTGTGTGTGTGTGTGTGTGTGTGTGTGTGTGTGTGTGTGTGTGTGTGTGTTTGGCTGAGTGTGTCTGTGCGTGTGTTTGTTCTGTATGTAGGTGTGTTGTGTATGTAGTGTATGTATATGTATATATATATATATATATATATATATATATATATATATATATGTATATGTATGTATATATATATATATTGTGATTTACATTGGACTTTGGCCATCTCTAATACTTCGTAGAAGTTATCGATGTCTTCCTGAGTACTTGCAGATGTTGGTGCATACACCTGTATGATGTTGATATCAAATGGTTTGCCTCCCAATTTGACCAGCAAAACTCTGTCGGACACAGCCCAGTATCCCTTAACTGCTTTTGATTTGTCTTTGTCCATCATGATGCCTACTCCTCTTTCATGTGAGTTACCACCAGAGTATATCATTGTGTATTCTCCTGATGTTATCATGCCTGCCCCCTTCCATCTCACTTCCCCTAGTCCTAAAATACCAATGTTAAGCCTTTCCATCTCTGTTTTGATATTTTCTAATTTACCCTTCTGTAACAGTGTTCTTATATTCCATGTTGCAACTTTGATGTTTTTAAAACTGAGTTTAGGGGGTTTGGTCGCAGTAACTTGCTGACGGTCTGGTGTCACCTGCAACGGATGACGGTCCCTACCGGACGAAGCTGCTCCACAGGAGCACCTATTTACGTCGTTGTCTTCATTCATTTTTCTGTTTCTGTCCATGAGTAACCTGGGAAAATTACGATGGTGGTTTCCCGTTGCCTTCCATCGGTTTGTGTACGGTCTCTCCGCTAGCCTTACTCTCTCCCGAGATGTCCATAAGGCAGTGGAGCTATTCACCCATAGCTTGGGGATCTGGTTCGTGGGCACCAGGGCATATCCACACACTGGTGGGCCTGCATGCCTCACGTCTGGGGGCCAGACCTCCTCCGAGCTCTTTCCAAAACATCAAAAGAGGAGTCAGACAGGGTTGTGTTTTGTCACCAGATCTGTTTTCACTTTACAGCGAAAACATATGAGAGACCTAGAAGAAGACCCTGGATTAAAGGTTGGAGGTAAAATGATAAACACAATTCGATACGCAGATGACACCGTGCAAATTGCCATCGTATAAGGCTGATCAGGAAGTATCTCTCTGTCGAAACAACTGCAAAACTCGTTCTCTCATTCATAATGTCTCGCATTGACTATTGCAATTCACTCCTGTCTGGTCTTCCTGCCTCCACCATTCACATCCTACAGCGCATTCAAAACAATGCTGTACGCCTTGTACTCAAAAAGAAAAAAGCTGACCACATATCTCCTCTCCTGGCACAACTTCACTGGCTCCCTGTATCAAAGCGCATACAGTACAAACTAGACACCATGTGCTACAAAAGCCTCAATAACGCAGCCCCCGATTACCTGTCAAGCCTACTTGAGATCTGTGTTCCCTCACGTACCCTCCGCTCCGCCTCCGATCCTCTGACTTTTCGCTTTCCACGCACTAAGGTCCACGAGCCTTCTCT
>JAPXFY010000026.1:13967167-13987167 GCA_030674185.1 Monoplex corrugatus | reverse complement strand
ACAGCATTCAAGAAGATGACAAGCATTCTTACCAACAAATGCCTATCAATTAACATCAGAAAGAGAGTCCTTGAATGTTATATAGAACCAATACTGTTGTACGGGTGTGAGGCGTGGACAGTCAGCAAGCAAAACCAGAGCAGGATCGAGGCAGCCGAGATGTGGTTTCTCAGAAAAATGTTGCGAGTTCCATGGACAGCAAAGAAAACAAACGAGACAGTTTTGATGGAGGCAGACACAAGTAGATCACTCATAAGGAAGATTAGGGAAAAAAAAAGCAACATTTATAGGCCATTTTATGAGGAAGGGGGATTTGGAGCACCTGATCACAACAGGAAAGCTGGAGGGAAAGAGAGCACCAGGTAGGCCCAGGGAGAGAATGCTGGACGGACTTGCAGAGTGGCTGGGGATGAAGAGGGTGGGGGAGATGCTGGGGGCAACGAGAGATAGAGATGGTTGGAAGTCCATGGTCGCCAACGCCATGCGGCAGGGCACCTGATGATGATGATGATGACAATCACTATTCAATGGATTAAGAAAAGAGGTGGGGGTGGGGTGCTCATAAGCGCAAGAAAGAAGTATGACAGTATGTATTAATGAAGAAAGAGAGCTCATAAAAATGGAGACCAGTCACCCTTTTGATCGTGATGAACAAAATGGAATCAGCTTTCATTGCAGTAGAAAAAAATAATATTCTGAATACCTTAGCAAAGTGAAGGACAAACATTAAAGTTTTCTCTCTAGTAGATTGACAAGATATGATATTTGTTCAATCTACAACATAGTTACTTATATTATAAAAAAGAACACGTGGATTGCCTCTAAACTTACAGTTTGAATAGGTTTTAACTTGGTAGACCAGAATGTGCTTTTAAAGATGCTGACTTCGTTTGGCTTTGCGCCATAATTGGGGTTTACTATTTGCCAAGAATATAAAATCAATATTTTGTGTAAATAAGTCAGAGGGTCTCATTAGTTTCCCCTTCAGGAAAGTTATAGACAAAGCAAATCAGTCACCATATCTCTGCATTTTATGTGCAGAAATATAAGTAATAATGATCAGAGAAAACAAAAATATTGCATGCATTATAACACAACGATCAGAGCACAGAATTTGCAGTGTGTGACAATAATGAACTCTTAGAAAACGAAGCAAACAATTTGATTGAAAGTTCTGGAAGAAAAATCGAAACTCTTAGTGAATGAAGGAAATACCAGTGTTGTATGCTTAGAAGCAGACATAACTCTTCATCCACGGATCATGTACATATATAGAGTGAAGCTTACTAAGAATGAAACATTAGGAATATGGTTAAGTAACAGGATAAAGACCAGAGAGATAGTGGACTTAGACCAAGCGTTTTATGATATCAAATCAGTATACGACATATGAATCAAAGGACAGATTAATTTACCCTCTTGGCAGAGTGATAATTTTAAAAATTATTCATTTGTGGATTGTTTTACCAGATCCACCAGACTTCTAAACAGATTTTGTACAAATCAGTATTTGAACTTTTCTTCAATACGATGTAAGACAAAATAGAAACACATCCATAAAATATGTCGAAAATGGCAGTCTTGGAATCCCTGACTTAAGAAAATCTGTCGGTGCCACAACACATTAGAAACAAAAACTATAAAAATCCGATTATAATTGAAACATTCAGTGCCACAAAACATTAGAAACAAAAGTCCGATTATAATTGAAACATTCAGTGCCACAAAACATTAGAAACAAAAGTCCTATTATAATTGAAACACTATACTCACAGTTATATACAGTGAATGTACCTTGCTAAGAACGTAGGATGCTACTTCCCAACAAACCAAATTTATAAGATACATTGATTTTGAAAAAAAAAGTTCTGCGAGCTTACCGAGAATTTGGGAAAGCTTTGCAGGCAGAAATTGAAGATGTCTTCTAGAAACACAACTTTACAACAACCAAAAAAAAAAAAAAAATCTGCAAACGGAAAATGAGCATTTTTTCTATGAAAACTGGGATACAAAAATGTGTATTTGGGAACTTATGTCTTTTGGATATTTCACAGAGAAAAATCAATACAGGTGTTTCATGAGCTGTTTAAATCGATAATGCATGAAGAAGGCTTATATGTTGAAAAGATAGATCAAGAAATGATTCAAAACTATTGGAATATAGTTGTTCTATAAGAGGATACATTGTATTACATCCCCTCGCGAAATGTTGTTATAAAGTTCACTTTTAAAGAAGTAATGTGGACTAGCACAAACAAAAAATAGAAAACAACATAATTATGATCATATCACGGAACAAATTCCAAGATATGCAAAATATATCATCATCATCATCACCACCATCATGTGCTCTGCTGCATGCCGTTGGCACTTACAGCCCTCCATACGAATCTTTTGTCGCTGCAAGCACTAATGTCACCCTTTTTTGTCCTTATCCCCTCCACAAATCTGTCTAATATTTTCTCCCTGTGTCTCTGGGTCTCTATGGTGCTCTTTCCCCCTCCAGCTTACCTGTTGTGAATAGGTTCTCAGTATTCTCTTACCTCTCAAAATGACTTTAAATGTTGTTTATTTTCTTCCTAAATTTCTTCATTAAGGTTGCTTTTATGTTTGCCTCTTTCAAGACAGTCTCGTTTGTTTTCTTTGTTGTTCATGGAATTCTCAACATTCTTCTCAGACCACATTTCAGATGCCTCAATCTTATTCTGACTTTGCATGTTGACTGCCCATATTTCACATCCGTACAGCAGTATCGTTACTATATATCACTGAATAACTCTCTTTGTGGTGTTAATTGATAGGTCATTTGTTGGTAAGAACGCTTTTCGTTTCCTTGAATATTTTTAGCTTACCTATTCTGCTGTATATTTCTAATGGGCATCCGTGTCTGGTGAGATGACTCTTCCCAGATAGATAAACTTATCAACTTGTGTCAGTGTTGTGCCATTTGTTGTTATTTTGTGTGAGGGGATTTCTTATTTTTTACTGATTGCCTTGACTTCAGCCCTTCATGTTTGCTTTCTATTCCTGTTATATTCACAAGATTGTTCCGGCAGTTTTCATTTTCTGCAATTAGGACGGTGCCATCTAAATAATTAAGATTGTTTAACATTTTCCTCCAACCTTTATCCCAGGGTATTCTTCTTGGTTTCTCATGATGGTATTGCTGTAAAATGAAGACAAATTGATGACAGAACACGTCCTTGCCTAACTCCTCTTTTGATATTTAAGAAAAAGTTTGTATCATTTTCTACTCTTATTGCTGCTGTTAGTTCCTTATATGTATCCCTTATTATTCTTAGATCTTTCCCATCAACATTAAGCCTTTCCAGCTGGTTGATCAATTCTTCGTGTCTGACCCAATCAAACGCCTTCATATAATCAATAAATTCTTGTTCAACTCAGCAGATCTCTCTATGAGAGCACTTTGGATACATATTGCATTAACATTTCCTTTCAATTCAACAAATCCACATTGTTCTTCTGCTTTTTCTGTGTTTATTCTGTTTCATGTTCTCGTCATGATTACTCTAAACAGAGTCTTTGTCACCTGGCTCATCAAGCTGATTATACGATGGAGTTCGCATTCTGTACCCCCTGCTTTCTTTGGAATGCAATGAAACTGGATTTTTACGTCTTTAGGGATTTTCCAGTGTTATAAGTTTCATTTAGCAGGACTGTTAGATTTTCAATATCAAATTCATTTAGAGCCTCATTCATTTGTATAGTTAAGTTAACAAGAAACACCACGACGGTGCGAATGGGACTCAGGGCACCAGTGCCTCGCCACTCTCCGGACAATCACTTCCCAAGTTCCCGGCGCCAATCGATAGTCATCCCATCAAGCAAAATGATGGGGGGGGGGGGGGGGGAGCTGTCCATATATCGCATGACCCATTTGTTCCCAGTCATCAGTTACCTTGTTTACAAACCGAATGGCCAGGTGGGGAGATGAAAAATTTGCAGGATATAACCACACAGCACGCACCAACCAGGTCCAGCCCAGCCTCTGGACCAAGAGAGGATGGAAGACTCCTCTCTCGTCCCACTCTGGTCTTCATCCCTCTTTCGGGCAGCCTGCATAGCTGCCAGCTCCTTCCCCCTTACTATAGTCTTGACAGTTAGCAGTCGGAAGTTCCCAATGTTGTGTTACTTCAACCACATGGGGTTGTTTGAATGGCTGCAAAAGTAGCTAGGCATATATAGGCGTCCTTCAGTCTCGGAAGATTATGGAGTTGCGCTCTGGGTGTTTATTCTGGTGCAGCGTCGGGTGTGGCTGGCCAGTCCGACGCGGGAATGACAGTCCCTGTGGCAGAGGGCACAGATGAAGTCTGACGCTGGTCTGTCTGCCTGGGCTGCATCCTTTCTTCTCGTTCTCTTTTCCTCGTGCTGCTGAGCGAGTGTCTCTTCGAACTTGGAGAGACCTTTCTGCACAGTCTGTCTCCAGGCTGACCGTTCGAGGGCTGTTGCTTCCCAGTTGTCCTTGTCGATGTTCAAGGCTTTTAGGTCCCTCTTGCACACGTCTTTGAATCGCAGCTGTGGTCTGCCTGTGGGACGTTTTCCCTGCACCAGTTCTCCGTAGAGGAGGTCTTTAGGGATCCGTCCGTAGTCCATGCGCACGGCATGGCCAAGCCAGCGCATACGTCTCTGTTTCAGCAGCGTGTACATGTTGGTGCATCCAGCTCTTTCCAGGACAGTGTTGTTTGGGACCTTGTCCTGCCAGGTGATGTTTAGAATGCGTCGGAGGCTACGCATGTGAAAAGCATTGAGCTTTTGCTCTTGTCGGGCACGCAAAGTCCAGGACTCGCTGCCATACAGGAGGGTGCTCACGACACAGGCTCTGTAGATCTTGCTGTTGTTCCATACTTTCTTTGTCAGTCTGGTCATGGTGGTAGCTGCCTTGCCGATGCGCCTGTTGAGCTCTGTGTCAAGTGAGAGGGTGTCTGAGATTGTTGAGCCCAGATAAACAAAGTCATGGACGACATCCAGTTCATGGTCATTGATGCTGATGGCTTTAGTCAACATCCTGTCCCATGACCTGTGTTTTCTTCAAGCTAATGGTAAGCCCGAAGTCTTGGCAGGCATCGCTGAAGCGAGTCATGAGCTGCTGTAGGTCCTCAGCTGAGTGGGCGGTTACTGCCGCGTCGTCTGCAAAGATGAAGTCACGCAGGCACCTCAGCTGGACTTTAGTCTTGGCTCTTAGTCTGAAGAGGTTGAAGAGCTTACCGTCTGTCCTGGTCCGGAGGTAGATACCTTCAACTGCAGGACCGAATGCGTGTTTCAGCATCACAGCAAAGAAGATTCCAAACAGGGTGGGAGCCAGGACGCAACCCTGTTTCACTCCGCTCCGTATGTTGAAGGCAGCTGATGTTGAGCCGTCGAAGACGACGGTGCCTTTCATGTCTTCGTGGAAGGATCTGATGATGCTGTGAAGTTTGGGTGGACATCCAATCTTGGGAAGGATTTTGAAGAGGCCATCCCTACTGACCAGATCGAAGGCTTTTGTGAGGTCTATGAAGGCAACGAAGAGTGGCTGCCTTTGCTCCCTACATTTCTCCTGAAGTTGTTTGAGGGAGAAGATCATGTCTATAGTGGATCTGTTGGCACGGAACACGCACTGCGATTCAGGGTAGACTTGCTCTGCGAGTACCTGGAGCCTCTTCAGTACTACTCGTGCAAAGACTTTCCCAACGATACTGAGGAGGGATATGCCGCGATAATTATTGCAATCGCTTCTGTCACCTTTGTTTTTGTACAGTGTGACGACGTTAGCATCCTCATGTCTTGTGGTACTTCGCCTTCACTCCAATAGAGGCAAAGAATTTCATGCAACTCGGTGATGAGTGTCTCTTTGCAGCACTTCAGTACTTCGGCGGGAATACCGTCTTTCCCTGGTGCCTTGCCAGAGGCAAGAGAGTCCAGGGCTTCGCTGAGCTCATCTATGGTTGGTTCTCTGTCAAGCTCTTCCAGCTCTGGTAGGCACTCTATGGCATTAGGGCGTCTTCTGTCACTACATTTTCCCTTGCATATAACTCAGTGTAGTGTTCTACCCAGCGCTCCATCTGTTGTTCTCTGTCTTGAATCACCTCCCCTGTAGTTGATTTCAAAGGGGCAGTTTTCTTTTGCGTTGGGCCCAATGCCTGCTTGATGCCGTCATGCATCGCCTTGATGTTGCCTGTGTCAGCCGCAGTCTGAATCTGGAAGCAGAGCTGAAGCCAATAGTCATTGGCCCATTGTCTGGCACACTGCTGGACTTTGCTGTGAGCAGCACGGAGAACCTGGAGGTTCTGCTCACTGGGATTGGTTTTGTATGCTGTCAAGGCGTTTCTCTTGGTCTCGATGACTGGTGTCATTTCTTCTGAGTGGGCTTCGAACCAATCAGCTGACTTGCTGGTCTTTTTGCCAAATGTAGACATGGCGGCATTGTAGACAGCATCTCTGAATGTTCCCATCGGTCTTGGGCATTTGCAGTGGGTGGGCCAGGGAGAGAATCCTCCAACACACGCGCAAACTCCTCCACTTTTCTTTGATCGCGTGTTTTGCTGGTGTCGATGCGAGGTCGGCCCTCCTTTCTCGTACGGTGCAGTCTCCTCGCGCGAAGCTTCACATTGCTGCACACCAAAGAGTGGTCAGTGTCACAATCGGCGCTCTGGTAGCTGCGAATGATCTTGATGCTGGAAAGGTTGACACGTCTGGTGAGGATCAGGTCGAGCTGGTGCCAGTGTTTGGATCGCGGGTGTCTCCAGGAGACTCGATGCTGAGGCTTCGTGTTGAAGAAGGTGTTACTGACGCACAACCCATGATAACAACAGAGTTCTAGCAGGCGCTGGCCATTCTCGTTCATTTTCTCAGTGCCGAACTGACTCAAGCAGGTGGGCCAGGAGTTGTGATCGACACCCACTCTGGCGTTGAAATCGCCGGCGATGAACAGTAGTTCTCTGTCAGGAATTCTCCTTATAGCAGCACTGAGGTCGTCATAAACTTGTCTTTTGCTTCTGCTGTGGATGCCAAAGTTGGTGCGTAGGCACTGATTAGACTGACTGGTCCTGTGGATGTTTGGAGTCGGAGAGACAGGATTCGATCTGTTCCTTCTGCTGGTGGGGTTAGGATCCCAATAATCTGTTTCTAACTGCGAATCCCACGCCGTGTTCTCTGACCTCGTCTGATGGTTTGCCCTGCCAGAACAGGGTGAAGTCTCTCTTCCTCACAGATCCTGTTTCTGGGAGCCTGGTTTCTTGAAGGGCGACGATGTCCATCTGCAGTCTGCTCAGTTCTCTGTCGATGACGGCTGTCTTGCGAGCATCATTTATTTCCTGCAGGTCGTCAGAAAAGCCTGGTGTCATTGTCCTTAAGTTCCACGTGCCCAATTTCAGGGCGGGAGTTTTCATTTTTCTGTTGCCTGGTGCACAGTTGTCGATCCGCTTGTCGGTTTTCACCCTAAACCCCACGCACCCAGTGAGGCTGACGGACCGTGGCGGGGCAGCACCTTACTGGCTGGGGGCTGCCCAGTGAGATGCGATGACCTCTCCCACCGTTGGAAGCAACCCCTTGGCGTCTGACTCTACGCCAATTGAGTATGCAGACTTATAACCGGTAGACTGCTACTTCCCGTGTTTTGTCGACGCTGCAAAGCGAAGCTGGAGTGACCTCTCCAGAGCGCAAGGCCTGGGTAAGTAAGTGTGGAGGGCAAGCTGTTACCCATGCAGCAGACCCTCCCTCTCCACGTCGCTGGATTGGTCCATTGGAAAGGCAAACGCCGATACACATGGTTCCAGTGCCGTCGCAGGAGTTGCCAGAACGTTGCTGTATACAGCCTCGGACTGCCTTGGGGACTCCGGCTCCGGATTTTTCCTCAGGGTTGACTCCCGAAGCCTTTCCTATGAGTGGGTATGGCCGCAAGGCAGCGGAGGTTTGAAATCACAGTTTTCCTTCATTTAGATGAGCTGTCTTCCCAGACTGATGAGCCCCATCTACCCAAAGCACTGGTTTTCAGGCGCCAGTAACCCGCCTTCACCCCTTCTCCTATCAGTAGTAGCAGTTCCGCCGGGCTTATATCTAAGCCACACGAACAGGCTAGGAGCTGGACTTAGTTGTCAGAGGCTGTTGGAGACGCGCGCCGTGAGGGGCATTTTATAGACAATGGGAGCTTGTCCCCATTGCCACCCTCGGCTATGAAAACCTTGGACGCCAGGCATGATGCTCCAGAAACAGCCCATTTTGCTGTTCAGCCAAGTCTGACATGCTGTGAACGGGATCCCAAGTTTGCCGTCTTTCCGATCAGTCAGCTGGTCTTTCCCTGCGGTCATCAAACCTGATTCCCTGAAGTCAGTGGTCAAGCCACAAGCCGAAGTTAAAAAGAAACACCACGAAGGTGCGAATAGGACAAAGTCTTGCCACTCTCCGGACAATCACCTCCACAAGTCAAAGTTAATGTCTGGCCTTGGGGACTTTCCGGTTTCATTTTTTTAACGTTGCCTAACTTCATCTTTCATTATTGGTGGTTCTTCGACGGTTTTTTATGTCATGTTCCTCCTTTCTGTCATCGTCAAAAAGGTCTATAGTGTTTAATGTACTGTCCTCATCTATGTACTGTTTTGTGTTTTTCCATAATAATCGTAGCATCTTCAGATTTTAAGCAACCAGTTGATATGCATGTCTTTATCTTGTGGACATTTTTTTCAGTGTTTCTGTATATAAACTTGGGGTCTGTTTGGTGTCGGTCTGCAAAAATATCTACATATTTAAAATACAAATACACACACATTTGTACAAGGTTAGCATACACGGATTATCGTTAAGAGGTTAGCGTTGCTGTCATAGATTATGATCCATATTGACGATATTTGTGTGTAGATTTGCTGTTATATTGTATGACCCACGCTGATAATATCTTTGTTATAAGTGGAATGAAATGGTGTAAGGTTGTAACTCACTGTAAAAACATCCAAGATTTCCAGACAGAATGGTGTATCACCCTTCTTTACTCCTTTTGTGATGCACCACTCTGGCTGTTAACTCTCGATTGTTACCACAGTCGTTTAGTTTTAAAAATGTGACGGTTCCATGTCAGTTTTGTATTGTATTTTTGTGTGTGTGTGTGTGTGTGTGTGTGTGGTGTGTGCGTGTGCGTGTGCGTGTGTGTGTGTGTGTGTGTGTGTGTGTGCGCGTGTGCTTGCGTGCGTGCGTGCGTGAGTGTGTGTGTGTATGTGTGTGTGTGTGTGTGTGCGTATGTGTGTACGTGTGTGTGTATATGAAAGTTCAATAGGACTTGATCCCACAGTACCGGATTCACACTCTTTTTGCTCTCGGGTGTCTTTGTTCTTACTTTTTGTTCTTTCACTAAAAAAACACTTTCATCTTTACTAAGTGAACCGAAAATACAAAAGAAAACAGCAAAGCATAAGTGAAACCACACCCTGAGGAAAAAAAAACAGTTCATTAAGAAATCCACATGCTAAAAATAAAAACAGTTAAAGGAGTAGGTTCCCTTATCTGGAATGAGTTTCAAACCAGAGAACCGACAGATCTTCTCACTACGAATAAAAAACCCAAAAAGTAACGTTAAAGAAGCCAAAATAATACCGTTTACTTCCACTAACCAAGTCATTTCAACAGTGACAGAAGAATCAGTCACAATCTTTGGGAGATGGCATGATAACTTCCTGAAAGATCCAAAAGGGGATAACGAAACCTTTCAACTGACAGACGATAGCCTGCAAGTAATACTAATGTCAAATATAAAGTCTGGTACCTGCAGTCCATACTGATTCCAAAGCTTTATTGGCTTCTGCTGATACAGCGCATCAGCACGATCATAACAGAATAGCTGGAGGCCAGAATCAACATATACACAAGGAAATGGCTAGGTGTCCTAAGTGGTCTCACTGACGTTGTGCTCTATTGGCGCCAAGGAAAGGTCAAGCTATCCCTAGAACTCATCGACGACGAGCACAAGATGAGAAAGGTCGGGCTTGATCTAAGCATGCTTGAGGACTCGGGGATAAGGTGGTCAGCTAAGGTTGTCCAGTCCAAGCTGATAACTGGCAGACAATAGAAAATCACTGAGTCAGTGCACACAGTAAAAGAAGGTCTGAAGGACAGATAAGTGATAAGACACGCCTAAACCAATACGCAGGGACTGGGTTAAACAAAAATGAAACGGTGGCCAAAGGCAAAGGTAAGGATAAAGAGAGAAATAGTCCTACAAAAAAAAAAGAAAAAAAAAGAAAAAGAAACAAAAGAAAAATTAAAAAGTAAAAGAAGACAATGCCAAAATAGTCCAGAAGGCAGTCCAGCAAGGCCACATTGGCAACGGACTACGTGCACTCCAAAGAAGACTAAGCTGGAATTACATGTGAATTATGGCCCCTCTCAGGATCATTTTCACCTTCAGATTTGTCTTTGATCTCCTGTCCTTTAATGCCAATCTGGTGAAATGGTGGAAATATATGACTCTGTGTACCCGTTTTTTCAAGGCAAACAAACAGTGGATGATGTCTTAAGCTCATGAAAAGTAGCGCTAATCCAAGGAAGTTATACATGGAGGCCCAATCAAGACCTTCAAGAGATTGCACACAGTATCGGTACTGCTCAAGGAAGAACACATCACCAGAAGTTCTGGCAACCTCCATGGCAGGGGCAGCAAACTTTAACCTGAAAATGTTGTCACAGCCAAAGCATGGACGTGCAGTCCATTAGCTGAAGTAGACGACTGGGAATACACAGAAAATCATCCAGGTTGAAAAACACCCAGAAATAATAAGCAAGAGTGTATTGACATCACATATGGATCTCCACTCCCATTCAACACATCACATGATTCTGATCAAACTCACTGTGCTGTATGAAAATAGAATGGAGGTAGTCCATTTCTACCAGACTAAAAAGCATGTCAGTCTATCCAGAAACTTCAGGAAATCTGGCATCCAAGCCTGTCATTGCCATGGAGGTTGAAGCAAAAGGGTTAGTAAATGGATCTGTCAACAATCCCGCGAAACAGCTTTCGATTTGTGGGAACGACAAGACTAGAACCCTAAAACCAATAGCAAAAGCAGCTGAAAAGACTTCTAAAATGAATCTTATTAAGCAGGAATAAAAGTGGTTTTCATAAGAGTGGCAGAATGGTTTATACGTTTGCCTTCCAATACCTAAACTCGAGGTTTCCTGGTTCGTTTCCCGTTGAGGCCTCGACGATTCTCCTCTGGAAACCCACCCAGTCCTTTGGAAGAGGACGAAAAATGGATTGGACCCGTGTATCCTGCGGCCTGTGCACGCTAGAGATTCCTTGGCAGTTCAAAATAGTGAAAAGCAGGTCATTGCATGGCTGTCCTGGCGTAAAACATTGGAGAGAAAGGTTGATTTCCCAAGTCCCCCCATTAAAGGCCAATCGGTCTCCTTGCCTTTCTGAAGTCTTAGTAAAAAAAAAGATGGGTGGCACTGCACTGTAGCCACGCTCTCTCAAAGGGAGAGCAGCTCAAGTTTCACATGGTAAATCCATTGTAATGAAATGATAATAATGATAATAATATTAACAATAATAATGATGACAATAATGATAATAATATAATAATAATAATAATAATAATAATGATGATAAGTATATTTTAATAAGAACAATAATAGTAATAATAACTGATAAAATTGCTCTATATGCAACAGACGTCCAGCTGCTACTAAGTTGTTAAGACATCCATCAAAAGGTAACTTAGCCTTTACACGCCCACACACCTTGAAGGTGTAGTTTCAAACCTAGGTGGAGGAAGAAAAAAAATAGACACAGAAGAAAGGTATTCAGTCATTATAACTGGTATGTGGCCTGGACCCCAAAATATGCCATGAAGAAAAACAAAACCAAAACAAAAATCGTCAGCATACACAGGCAGATTGTTAAGATTCAGATTGGCTATCATATTTCATTACATATATTGACAAAATGATTAACTGATATTATTAATAATATTACAATATTTATCTTGATAAAAATCAAATCTAAGCGCTGAACATACACATACGCACGCATGCACACACACGCACGCACGCACACATACACACACACATGCTATAAATGGAGAAAAAGAAGAAAAGCAATGGAAAATTATATATAAGTGTACTCAAAGTAGAAAAAAAAGAAATCAATAGAAAACATATTATGCACAAATATGTCTTACAATGTGATTCCACACCGAGTGGAGACAGGCTGCAGTGGGGGTTGAGTGAGGTCAGGATTTTATGCAGAGGAGAAAAGGTGAGTTTTGGGAGTGGACATGGAGACAAAAGTAGGTTGCTGACGGACTGAGAGAGGAAGTTTGTTCCAGGAGAGTGGACCAGAAACAGAGAAGGCACGTGGACCATAGGTATCGAGCTTAGTGCGTGGAAAGCGAAAAGTCAGAGGATCGGAGGCAGAGCGGAGGGGATGTGAGGGAACATAGATCTCAAGTAGGCTTGACAAGTAATCGGGGGCTGCGTTATTGAGGCTTTTGTAGCACATGGTGTCTAGTTTGCGCTGTATGCGCTTTGATATGGGGAGCCAGTGAAGTTGTGCCAGGAGAGGGGAGATGTGGTCAGCTTTTTTTTTTTCTTTTTAAGTACAAGGCCTGCAGCATTGTTTTGAATGCGCTGTAGGATGTGAACGGTGGAGGCAGGAAGACCAGACAGGAGTGAATTGCAATAGTCAATGCGATTCATTATGAAGGAGAGAACGAGTTTTGCTGTTGTTTCGACAATGGGATACTTCCTGATCAGGTTTATACGATGGAGGTGGTAGACACCAAGGGTTTTAGCTGAATCAGAAATTGGGACTGGCATATAAGTGGTGTTTTATAGAGTGGGAGTTGATGATGGTGGACAGGGGGGAGTTGTAAAGAGTGAAAAGAACAGGGCCAAGGACAGATCCTTGTGGAACACCACAGGTCAGGTATGCAGGTTGAGAGTAAGTGCCATTGATGAGAACAGTTTGTTTTCTGTTTGATAGATAAGAAGTGAACCAGGAGAGAGCAATGTCAGAGATGCCAAAAGTATGATGAAGTCTAGAAAGGAGAATACCATGATCAATGGTATCAAAGGCTGCAGACAGATCAAGGAGTGTGAGGAGAGAGACTTTGTCAGTATCAGTTGCAGGCTAAATATTGAGGGACTCGGAGGAAGTCTGGCCCCCAGACGTGCGGCACACAAGGCCACCGGCGTGTGGATATGCCTTAGTGCCCACTAACCAGACCCCCAGCTATGGGTAAATAGCTCCACTGCCTTGTGGACATCTCGGGAGAGAATAAGGCTAGCGGAGTGACCGCAAAAAAAACACACAAAAAAAAACAATGGAAGGCAACGGGAAACCACCATCAGTCTCCCAAGAACATTATGGACAGAAAAAAAGAAGGAAAATGAAGATAACGACGTGAATAGGTGCTCCAGTAGGGACCGTCATGGGGCACAGGTGACACCAGACCGTCAGCCAGATACTTCGACCAAAATTAAACTCAAAAATACCAAGATCGCAACATGGAATGTGAAGACATTGCTGCAAAAGGGAAAATTAGAGAATGTCAAAATGGAGATGAAAAGGCTTAACATTAGTATTTTAGGACTAGAGGAAGTGAGATGGAAGGGGGCAGGCATTATAACATCGGAGAGTATAGTGATATACTCCGGTGGAAACTCACATGAAAGAGGAGTAGGCATTGTAATGGACAGGGACAGATCAAAAGCAGTTAAGGGATACTGGGCTGTGTCTGACAGAGTCTTGCTGGTCAAAGTGGGAGGCAGACCATTGATATCAACATCATTCAGGTGTATGCACCAACATCCACAAGTACTCAGGAAGACATCGACAACTTCTACGAAGTATTAGAGATGGCCAAGGCCCAAGGCAAATCACAACAAGTTACCATAATAATTGGAGATGTTAATGTTAAAGTGAGAAAGGATAGGGTGGAGGATATAGTTGGACCTCATGGCCTTGGTACACAAAATGAAACGGGAGGGAAACTTGCAGAATGGGCACAGATAAATGAGTTCATAGTAGGAAACACCTGGTTTGATCAGCCTAATAGAAGAAAATGGACTTGGATGAGTCCAGGAGATAATACCAAAATCAGATTGACTACATCTTCATTAATAAAAGATTTAGAATTTCTGTACTGTAAGCAAACACACTATCAGGCACAGACTGCAACAGTGACCACAATCCTGTAATGGGAAGATTTAGGTTGAAATTACGGAAAAGGAAACAGACCAAAAGCAACATCAAACTAGATCTTGGACTCTTAAAGACAGATGAAGTGATACGTCAAAAATTTAATGTACATGTTCAAAACAAATTCAGTGCTCTGGAAGACATTGGTGACAGTGAGGAACAATGGACAAAGTTGAGAAATTCGATAAATAAAGCTTGTGAAGAAATATCTGTCGTAGATAGAAAAGCAAAAAAGAACTGGATGACAAAAGAAATTTTAGGCTTGATGGAGGAACGGAGGAAGGAAAAGAGAAACGAGGAAATATTACAGGAAGGTAAACAAAGAAATCAAGAATAGATGCAATGAAGCTAAGGAAGCGTGGCTGAGAACAAAATGCAAAGAAATAGAAGACCAAGACAAAACGGATCCTCAGGGTATGTACAGACGAACTGAAGAAAGTGTCCACAGGAAAAATACATGCACATCAACTGATTGCTTAAAATCGAAAGATGTTACGATTCTCATGGGAAAAAAACAAAATATTAGACAGATGGGGAGAATACATTAAAGACCTTTTTGAAGATGACAGAAACGCAGAACACATTATAAGAAAGAACTTTGAAGGACCATCCATAATGAAAGATGAAGTTAGAGCAGCATTGAAAAAGATGAAACCAGGAAAAGCCCCAGGACCAGACAACATTACCACAGAGATGATTGAAGCCCTGGAGGAATTCGGTGTAGAAAAAATAAGTCCTCCTAAATGAAATTAACGACACTGGAAAAATCCCCAAAGATATGTCAAAATCAATTTTCATTGCACTTCCAAAGAAGACAGTGGTTATAGAATGCGAACTCCATCGCACAATCAGTTTGATGAGCCATGTAACTAAGATCCTATTAGGAATAATCATGATGAAGACAAGGAATAGAATGAAAAGAGAAATAGCAGAGGAACAGTGTGGATTTGTGGAAAGGAACTATTAATGCCATATACTTCCTAAGAACTATCACAGAGAGGTCAATCGAGGTGAACAAGGATTTATATTTATGCTTTGTTGACTATACCAAGGCTTTCGATCGAGTAAGACATGAAAAATTGATCAACCAACCAGAAAGACTCAATATTGATGGAAAAGATCAACGAATAATCAGAAATATGTATTGTGAACAAACAGCTGCAATGAGAATAAAAAACGATATAAGCTCTTTCCAAAACATCAAAAGCGGAGTCAGACAGGGTTGTGCTTTGTCACCAGAGCTGTTTTTACTTTACAGCGAAAACATCATAAGAAACCTAGAGGAAGACCCTGGATTAAAGGTTGGAGGAGAAATGATAAACAGCATTCAATACGCAGATGACACCGTGGTATTGCAGAAAATGAAAGGGACCTACAAAACCTTGTGAATATACTTGAAATAGAAAGCAAAGGTTAGGGGTTGGAACTAAACAGCAGGAATACTGAAGTCATGGTGATCAGTAAAAAACATGAAATCTCCTCATGCAAAATAACATCAAACGGCACAACCTTGAGACAGGTTGATAAGATTAAATACCTTGGAACGATCATTTCACCAGATGGCAGATACACATCAGAAATAGCCAGCAGAATCGGCCAAGCAAAAACAACATTCAAGAAGATGGAGAGCATTCTTACTAACAAATTCCTATCAATTAACATCAGGAAGAGAGTTCTTGAATGTTATGTAGAACTAATACTGTTGTACGGTTGCGAGGCGTGGACAGTCAACAAGCAAAACCAGAACAAGATTGAGGCAGCTGAGATGTGGTTTCTAAGAAGGATGTTGAGAGTTCCATGCACAGCAAAGAAAACAAACGAGACAGTCCTGATGGAGGCAGACACAAGTAGATCATTCATAAGGAAGATTAGGAAAAGGCAGGCAACATCCATAGGCCATTTTAAGAGGAAAGGGGAATCGGAACACCTGGTCACAATGGGAAAGCTGGAGGGAAGGAGAGCACCGGGTAGACCTAGGGAGAAGATACTAGATGGACTAACAGAGTGGCTGAAGACAGGGAAGGTGGAAGCGATGCTTGAGGCAACAAGAGATAGAGACAGATGGAAGTCCATAATCGCCAACGCCTTGCAGCAAGGCACCTGATGATGATGATGATGATCCAAGATGGTGCAGTATAGACAATTACTAATTTAAAAAAAAACATCAAGAAAAATCGATATAAAACGCATAACATAAACATAATGAACGCTGGTTTGATTATAGTAGTAAAAACAGCAGTAAAAAAGATATTGTTGAGAATATGTTATACGTTAGACATGAACGACAGAAATATGAAAACACAGGGTTAGACGAGAATAAAGAAATGTATTAATCAGACAGAAAAATGTTACAAAAAGAACTTATTAGACAAGTTGGTATCCATTATCAACGTCTAAAGAAATTTTTGAACACAAAGAAAACAACAAAACAAAAATAGTAAACAAAAAAAAATTTTTTTTCTAGATCATTGGTTTTTCCATTTCAAACCATTGCTAGACCAAGAATCCCTTTCTATTGCCAATCACTTTGAACTGTCAGATGAGGGAAATAATTTCGTATACTTGCACACCTTTAACAACTTAGACTTGATACCGTTTTCTCAGTTTCTCATCGCATCTGCAAAAACAAGCTTTTTCCAAACCAAAATCCTGAATGTCTCTTCTTCAAAAGAACTCTTTACAACCATGAATCGTCTCCTTGGCACACAAAAAGATTTACCTCTCCCAACAAATACACTAATGAAAAACTCCCATCTGTATTCTCCAAGTACTTCACCACCAAAATACAAACTCTTCGTGACAAGCTTGACACGACACCCTGTCAACCCTGCCCACCTGATCCTTCCTTCTCTGGCACACCTCTTACTACTTTTACCCCAGTCTCTCAAGAAGAAATTCTCAACACAATCAGATCCATGTCGTTCAAAACCTGCGAACTGGATTCTCTTCCAGGTTCTCTCTACTCCAACTGTCTCCCTACTCTCCTCCCATTCATCACTGACATCATCAACACTTCTCTTCAAACTGGAACTGTCCCGGATTCTTTCAAGTCTGCTATCGTTCACCCTCTCCTCAAGAAATACAATTTGGATCCTAATGAACTCAAAAACTACCGGCCTATTTCTAATCTCTCTTCCTTGTCAAAAATCCTTGAAAATGTTGTCCTCAACCAGCTGAACTCTCACCTGTCTGCCAACAATCTCCTTAATCCTTTCCAGTCAGCCTACCGCCAGTGCCATAGCACTGAAACTGCCCTACTATACATTTTCAACAATCTCCTCCTTGCAACTGATACTGGCAACGTCTCTCTCCTCACACTCCTTGATCTGTCTGCAACCTTTGATACCATTGATCGTGGTATTCTCCTCTCCAGACTCCATCATACTTTTGGCATCTCTGACGCTGCTCTCTCTTGGTTCACTTCATATCTATCAAACAGATAACAAACTGTTCTCATCAAATGGCACTTACTCTCAACCTGCATACCTGACCTGTGGTGTTCCACAAGGATCTGTCCTTGGCCCTGTTCTTTTCACTCTTTACACCTTCCCCTATCCACCATCATCAACTTCCACTCTAAAACACCACTTCTATGCTAATGACACCAAACTTCAAGACAGTGACTCACCAGACAATATACAGCGCCTCCTGACTCGCACCACTGAGTGTTACTCGGACATCAAAAATTGGATGACACACAACAAACTTCAGCTAAATGATGACAAGACAGAAGCTATCCTCATTGGCACCCGTCAGAAACTTTCTCAGCTGCCTCCTCTTTCTCTCCCATTATGTAACACATCAGTCCCAATTTCTGATTCAGCTAAAAACCTTGGTGTCTGCATTGACTCTACCCTCTCCATGAACAACTTTGTTTCTCAAACTGCCAGATCTTGCTACTATCACCTCCATCGTATAAGCCTGATCAGGAAGTATCTCTCTGTGGAAACAACTGCAAAACTCGTTCTCTCCTTCATAATGTCTCGCATTGACTATTGCAATTCACTCCTGTCCGGTCTTCCTGCTTCCACCACTCACATCCTACAGCGCATTCAAAACAATGCCGCACGCCTTGTACTCAAAAGAAAAAAGCTGATCACATATCTCCTCTCCTGGCACAACTTCACTGGCTCCCTGTATCAAAGCGCATACAGTATAAACTAGACACCATGTGCTACAAAAGCCTCAATAACGCAGCCCCGATTACCTGTCAAGCCTACTTGAGATCTATGTTCCCTCACGTACCCTCCGCTCTGCCTCCGATCCTCTGACTTTTCGCTTTCCATGCACTAAGCTCAATACCTATGGTCCACGAGCCTTCTCTGTTTCTGGTCCGCTCTCCTGGAACAAACTTCCTCTCTCAGTCCGTCAGCAACCTACTTTTGTCTCCTTCAAGTCCGCTCTCAAAACTCACCTTTTCTCCTCTGCATAAAATCCTGACCTCACTCAATCCCCTCTGCAGCCTGTCTCCACTCGGAGGGGAATCACATTGCAATATATAATTGTATATAATATGCTCTCTATAATTTTCCATTGTTTTTATTCTTTCTCCCCATTTATAGCCGTGTGTGTGTGTGTGTGTGTGTGTGTGTGTGTGTGTGTGTGTGTGTGTGTGTGTGTGCGTGAGTGCGTGTGTGTGCGTGCTTGCGTGCGTGTGTGTGCGTGCGTGCGTGTGTGTGTGTTTCAGCGCTTAGATTTGATTTTATCAAGATTTTGCGCTATATAAATATTGTAATTATTATTAATTAATTATTATTATTATGAGGTGCTTAGTTACCGCATGTCGCCACGAGGATGCGTAACGTAGGGCTTGCTGATGGAGAGGCTATGTACTGACAAGAAGAGACTTACGCATTCTGCTCTTCTTTTCGCATAGCTGCAAGCAGTAGTGCTAGCCAGCGGTGCAGGCTGAAAGTGAGAAGTGACAAGCACGCAGTCACTGGCCAACACACTGGACGCATCACATCTGCCATTGACACACACCATCTTGGATACAGTCATATAACATTTCCTATGGGAAGTTTTGAAACCCACATTAATCCATCAACGGAATCCATTGTCACACATTTCATTATAAAACTTTGCCTTTTTCATCAATCCACACAAACTTTTCAATCGTATACATAATCATATTTACCTTAACTTCTAAAGAGATTAACATTTGAGAAGGTAGCACAACATTCAACAGGGACATGATCAGATTCAATGGATTTGGCAATGTGTCATTCACAAACATCACAAGTAAGTTCAGGTAAGTCTTTTGTAAAATTTAATGTTCACTGTCCAGTGTCACTTACGTATGTGATAAAATGGTCATTACCATTACTACTATGTCACTTACTTGAGTGACCAAATGGTCATTGATACTTGTACCAGTGCTACATATATATTATGTACAGTGATCTTTTCTGATTGCCGTTAACTAAAACAATAAAATCCAATGCGGTGTACTCTTTAAACAGAGATGTACCATGTATGTTAAGACTTTTTATCTTGCAAAGAAGAAGAATAAAGTCGTTTGTGTAACTTCTATAGAAAGACTCAAGGACAGTTGTTCTACAAACAAGAAGGAAAAGCTAAAAACATTGCTATCAAGAGAAAGGGAGAGAGAGAGAGAGAGAGAGAGAGAGAGAGAGAGAGAGAGAGAGAGAGATGATTTACTATGGTGAGTATATCACAGAGAGAGACAGAAACAGACAGGCAGACAGACAGACAGACAGACAGACAGACAGACAGATACGTTTGATTTATTATACTCAACATTTGAAAGAGAGAGAGAGAGAGAGAGCGAGAGAAAGAGAGAGAGAGAGAG
>JAPXFY010000026.1:13879667-13964667 GCA_030674185.1 Monoplex corrugatus | reverse complement strand
ACCCGAGAGATACAGACAGCTGCGGTGCTGGTCAGAAGATTTGAGCAACATCCTCAATGACGCATCTGTGAAGTGGATGAGACTCGACTGTGCAGTCCCAGTCTTCCCAATGAGCCCACAGCACGCCCAACTCTGGGTAGGAGCCGGTTAGAGCCGAAAAATCCCACAATGATTTTTTGAAGGTACTGATGGGGATTCGAACCCATAACCTTCCAGTCGGTAGTCCGTTGCGTTAACCACTACACCACGGCGACTGGTAATTTCATGAATTCTTTGACGTTATGCTATGGTTGATCTATTTTCATCATAATGTAAACTGATATGTCTACCGCCCTCCCTTCTTTGTTCATAATGCTTCATTTACTTTCTGCTTTTCCTCTGATTGTGTGTCGGTAGTTTTGTTTTTCGAAGTTGCATTTATTTTCGCTACTGCTACTGTTACCATTATGTTCTTATTATTCTTTTTGTTGTTATTGTCAAGGATTGGCATGTATTTGCTTTAAACGTGTTGGTCTTTGCCTCTCTTGTGTTTGTAAGGTGTGTTACCAATTGACATACAAAGGTCAATATTGTATTGTAATTCATACCTTACTTCATACTGTCTGTAGTGTGATTGATATTTTTTCCGTCTTGATATGTCTATACCATACGTATAGAGTGGCAAGGATTAGCTATAAGGTAGGTCCAATGGGTCCTAATGCTATTATCTTATAATAAGAAAGTGTTTTGAAGTTTAAAGATTGTGACAGACTTGTGTAGGGTATGATAACTTCAGTCACATTATCCAAGTTTTTTTAAAAACTGATTATTTCTGTAATTTTGTTTATTCATATTTGTTCATATTCATTCTTTTTGTCACAATCGATATCCCATGTGAAACTCGGGCTACTCTCCTCATTGAGAGTGTGCCGCCGCAATGCAGTGCCACCCCCTTTTCTTTACCAAGACTACAGGAAAGCAGGCAAGGTAATTGGATATTAACAGAAATGAACCTATCTTATGTTTCCAATATTTTTTTTATAGCAAGGCAGCCGGGCGAATGCCTTGCTCTTCATGATTTTCAACTGCCGTGGGATCTTTAGTGTGCGCAGGCTAGAAGCACACATGTCTGGCTCGTTTTTTTTTCTGAAGGAATTAATGTTCAGTTCAATTTTCTGGTCAAACTGTGGAGAAAAGTCGAGGCCTCTACAGGAAACGAAAACAAAACAGGAACATCGAGTTTAGTTATCGGCAGGTGAATGTCTGAACCATTCTGCCACTCTTCTCCTCAAATGAATTAAAACATATACCAAATATACATGACTGTTGATGTACATGCACCCACTGACAGACAGATAGACATACATACATACATACATGCATACATACATACATACATACATACATACATACATACATACATACATACATACATACATACATACATACATACATACATACATACATACATACATACATACATACATACATACATACGCGCTTGCATAGATTCATGCATGCGGATGTATATTTTTTGTGTGTTTTCTATATAAATGCGACGAGCATACTTTGTCATGTCTGTTTGCAGTATGTAATGGATTAACAATGATGATTATAAGACTGATAATAATGATAATGATAGTAATATAATAATACGATACTGGTGTGAGCCAACGGTGATTCTTCGAATTATCACTGCAGTGTGTAATTTTCGCCAATAAATGGCGTCATCAGGATCATATCAATATTCTGAAAATAGAAACAAAACACCTTTTGTTAAGGAAACAGTAAACATGAAATGGGGACAAGTACAAGCGGTCAAGGAAAAGCCAGACTACAACTTAATGGTCACATCCCTACACCCATACTCATCTTTACATTTATCTCCGGGTCGATATTTTCTGATCCACAGTGCCTCCAGAGTTATGCGATAATCCTCGCCCCTTGTGGTTGAAGCCAAAATCTCAACATCTTCTGACCCCATTGTAACTTACATTGTGCGAGATGGTTTGTTTACTGGCCCAGTGTTGTTGATGTGTTCACGGTAACGGGTTTGTAAATGTCGGACAGTCTGTCCAACATAGCACACCTTACAGCGTGGACATGTCAGATTGTAAACCACTCCACTCCGGATCAACTTTGGCACTTGTGCCTTCAAGGACGGCAAAACAGCCTTAGTTTTCGCAAGGTCATAACGATTGTACAGGGGGCATTACTTTTAAGTAGAGCACAGGCATATTCATCAGAAACTTTTCCCCTATATTGTACGAGCAACAGACTTTGTCACTCTTTTTATCCCGCTCTTCGCCCTTTCCCTTTTCACTGTCGCATAGCACCATTATCTTTGATAGTGTCGACTCTATTATCGGATCGTAAAATTCAGGCGGATATTGATTTTGTTCCAGTACCCTCTTCGCCCTCTCCAAGCTTTCGTGGAAGTGTTCCCAGGAGCTGCATGCTTGATGAATTCGATGGACGAAACCGGAGACCACTGAACACTTGTATCGCTTTGGAGCAAGCGCATGGAAGGTCATTATCAGGCCCGTATCTGTTGGTTTATTAAACCACGTAGAAGATAGCGAGCCCTCTTGATTAATAATTTTCACGTCCAAAAATGGGATTGTACCATTATAGGGACTGATGTAATTTGTTTATTTCGTCAGGTTTTTGAGGTACGACATTGCTGTCAACGTTGGTTAATATGTCGTCCATGTAGCGCTCGTAGATTTGTGCGTTGCCTTTTACAATGTTGTCATACTGACTCATCAACCCACTTGCAAGATGAGGTGCAGGTGGACTGCCCATTGCCAAGCCGTCTATCTGTCTATAAACACCATCATGTGGCAACATCAACACATTACATGACGCAATTTTGGCGAGTGCGACGAATGTATCCTTATCGACCGGCGGTGGTTTATAATGACCGCTATAAAGAAGATTAGAACACACTTCAATCGCTTCAATTACCGGTACATTTGTGTAAAGTGATGTTACATCAAAACTGACTATAATAATAATCGTCGTCGTCGGCCTCTTTACATCTCAGCAGATGATAATCTGCACCAGGAGGCGTTGTGGTCATGACGTGCACTTTCTGCTGTGGCTGTGCAGGCCGATTCTTGAGTGGCAATCTCTGTCACATCTGCCACATACAAACTGAGTCGCTATTGTCTGGTTTCTGGAACGTTGCTTGCGAAGAGCCCTTTTCTCATCTGCGCTTTGCGCTCTCCTCCTCTCCGCATTCACAATGCCTTGCTGAACGGCTGTCCGCCACGCTGCCCTATCTTCCGCCAGAGTCTCCCAAGAGCCTGGGTCAATCCCTGAGCCTCTAAGGTCCCTTTTGTATGCGTCTACAAAGCGTAGCTGTGGGCGTCCTTTGGAGTTCGCTTCCGGTTTGCCAGTTCGCTGTAGAGAATGTCTTTAGGTATACGTCCATCCTCCAATCGACGCACATGGCCAAGCCAGCGTAGTCGGCGTTGGCTTAGAAGGGCAAGGATGGTCTGTAGACCCGCACGACGGAGGACCTCTGTGTTGGTCACCTTGTCTTGCCATTGGATGCCGAGGATGCCTCGCAAGCAGCGGAGATGGAAAATGTTGAGCCTTTTTCTTGGCTGGCATATGTGGTCCAGGCTTCACTTGAGTAGAGTAGTGTGCTCAACACACATGCTCTGTACATCTGCATTTTGGTGTTTGCAGTGAGACTGCTGTTGGACCAGACCCGTTTGTTCAGTTTAGCCATAACAGATGAGGCCTTCGCAATTCTGGCGCCGATTTCAGCATCCAGAGAGAGGTTGTCACTTATGGTGGACCCCAAATACTGAACTTGGTGGACAGTATTGAGGTCGTAGTCACCAATGTGTAGAGATGGTTGTTCTTCACAGCCTTGGCCTAAGATCTCAGTTTTCTTCAAGCTGATTGTGAGACCAAACTCTCTGCAAGCTGGGCGAAGCGATCAACGAGCCTCTGGAGATCTTGTTCACTGTGGGAAGCCAGCGCAGCAGCATCTGCGAAGAGAGCTTCTCTGAGGGTCTTCTTTTCCACCTTGGTTTTGGAACGAAGCCTGGCAATGTTGAAGAGCTTTCCATCGGTCCTTGTATGAAGATATACCCCTTCTTCAGATCTGCAGAAGGCATAGATCAGCAACATCGAGAAGAAGATCCCGAACAGAGTTGGGGCCAAAACACATCCCTGTTTGACTCCGCTGCTGATTCTGAAAGGCTCTGAAGTGGCACCATTATAGCACACAGTGCTATGCATATCCTCGTGAAAAGACTCGATGACTGCTGATAGTCTTGGGGGGCAGCCGATTTTCTTCAAAAGCTTGAAAAGACCACTCCGACTGACCAGGTCGAATCTTTCGTGAGATCAATGAAGGCGAGGCAAAGGGGCATGTGCTGCTCGCGGCACTTTTCCTGTAGTTGCCGGACAGAGAAGATCATGTCGATGGTCGATTTTCCGGCCCTAAAGCCGCACTGGGACTCAGGGTAGATGCGAGCTGCCAGCCTCTGAAGACGGGTTAAGACGACTCTGGCGAATGCTTTCCCAACAATGCTGAGGAGAGAGATTCTGCGATAATTATTACAGTCGCTGCGGTCGCCCTTGTTCTTCTATAGAGTCACTATCCTGGCGTCTCTCATGTCTCTCGGAATGAAGCCTTCCTTCCAGCATAAGCACAAAAGTTCATGCAACTCGTTGAGAAGAGCAGGCTTCCCGCACTTGATGACCTCTGGAGGTATTCCGTCTTCACCAGGGGCTTTTCCCGACGCCAAACCGTCAATCGCCTTGCTTAGTTCTTCAAGGCTTGGTCAGCATCCAACTCCTCCATGACAGGCAGGTCCTCAATGGCATTCAGGGCAGCATCGGTGACAGAGTTCTGCGTGGAGTACAGCTCCAGGTAGTGCTCTACCCATCTCTCCATCAGCTTTGCTGAGTCTGTGATGCTTTCTCCTGCTTTGGACTTAAGGGGAGCTGACTTGGAGGCTGCTGGACCAGTCGCTTGTTTGATGCCAGCGTACATGCTGCCAGTGTTGCCTGAATCTGCAGACTGCTGAATACTTGCGCTCAACTGTAGCCAATAGTCGTTGGCGCATCGCCGAGCAGTTTGTTGGGCCTTGCTGCGGGCAGCTCTGTAAGCGTCACGAGTAGTGTGGGTATTGTTGTTTTTATACGCAAGTAAAGCCTTGCGTTTCGCTTCCACCACTGGTTCCATTTCCTGCCAGTTTGCCTCAAACCAGTCGGAATTCTTTCGTTCTTTTTTCCCAAATATACTCAGGGCAGACTGATAGATTGTGTCCCTCACGTGATTCCATTGTTTCCTCAGCGTTTTGGATCTGTGAGCCACTCTTGAGTGCTACATTCAGGGTTTCTACAAACTCCCTGGCCTTGGTCGGATCGGACGTGCGACAGGCATTAATCCTTGGGTGACCTTTCTTCTTTGAGTGGTGCAGTCTTCTGGGTAGAAGCTTGATCTTGCTGCGTACCAGGGTGTGGTCTGTGTCGGAATCAGCGCTATGGAAACTCCTCGTGTTGAGGACATTGTTAAGGTCCGACCTCCTTTTAATACGAGGTCGAGCTGATGCCAATGGTGGGACCTCGGGTGGCGCCATGACACCTTGTGCTTCTCCTTATTGTTGAAGAAGGTGTTGGTGATGGCCAGCTTGTGGTAAGTGCAAAGCTCCAGGAGTCTTTGACCGTTCTCATTTTGCTTCCCAACACCATGATGTCCAATGCTGGTTGGCCAGGCCTCAAAATCGGCACCTACGCGTTCGTTCAGGTCTCCCAATATGAAGAGACCTTCCTTGCTGGGAACTCCTCTGACAACAGCATCCAGGGCCTCATAGAACTGGTCCTTGACGTCAGGTGAGGAGCTTAATGTTGGGGCATAGGCACAGATGAAGTTGACTGTGCCTGAACTGGTCGTCATTTTCAGAGTGAGCAGTCTCTCCGTACCTCCTGTGGGGAGCTCTACGGTTGCTAGGAGGGAGTTCTTTACAGCGAAGCCCACACCATGAATACGTGGCTCCTCTGGGTTCTTCCCCTGCCAGTAGAACGTGTAGTTCTTCTCACGCAGTGATCCGTCCCCAGGTAGCCTTGTCTCCTGTAAAGCAGC
This sequence comes from Monoplex corrugatus, assembly GCA_030674185.1. Taxonomy (NCBI): domain Eukaryota; kingdom Metazoa; phylum Mollusca; class Gastropoda; order Littorinimorpha; family Ranellidae; genus Monoplex; species Monoplex corrugatus. The sequence continues at coordinate 13,958,579 of JAPXFY010000026.1, read as the reverse complement.
GATGTCGATGTTGAGTCGCTGGAGCTCCCTGTCTATCACGGCCGTCTTCCGTGTGTCGTCTAACAGTTGTAGGTCGCTGTCAAATCCAGGACACATTGTCCTTACATTCCAGCTTGATATCAGAAGAGCTGGCATCTTCTTTTTCTTCTTTGTGTTGCCTGGTTCCTGGTATTTACAACCTGCCTGTCGAGTTTCCTCTAAGCTCCAAGCATCCATTGGAGCAAACAGGTTGTGGCGGGGTAACACCTTACTGACTGGGGGCTGCCCAGCTTGAGGCGGGCGGTAGCTACCCAATGGAATGCGAAGATTCCTCCCACCGTCGAGAGTAACCCCTGGCGCCCGGCTCTACGCCAAAAAAGCCTAGGCTTAAAACCGGTATCTGCTACTCTCCGTGTTGTGTCGATACTGTGTTACCAGCGAAGCTGGAGTGACCTCTCCAGGTGCAGGCCTGGGCAAGTGAATATGGAGGACGAGCTGTTGCCCATGCAGCAGATCACCCCTCTCCTCGCACTAGTAGAATCCAGGGGAAAGACGGAGGCCTGTACGCCTGGTACCAGGGGCGACGCAGGAGTTGCCAGAACGAGGTTGTAGACAACGGCGAACTGCCTTAGGGACTCCGACTCCGGATTTTTCCTCAGGGTTGACTCCCGAAGCCTTTCCTATGAGTGGGTATGGCCGCAAGGCAGCGGAGGTTTGAAATCAGAGTTTTCCTTCTCTTAGATGAGCTGTCTTCCCAGGCTGATGAGCCCCATCTACCCAAAGCACTGGTTTTCAGGCGCCAATAACCCGCCTTCACCCCTTCTCCTATCATAGTAGCAGTTCCGCCGGGCTTATATATAAGCCGCGTGAGCAGGCTAGGAGCTGGACTTAGTTGGCAGAGGCTATTGGAGACGCGCGCCGTGAGGGGCATTTTATAGACAATGGGAGCTTGTCCCCATTGCCACCCCTCGGCTATGACAACCTTGGACACCATAATAATAATAATAATAATAATAATAATAATAATAATGAGAATAACAGCAACAGCAACAATAATGTTAATGATTCCTAAGGATGACAACCCAGGAGAGGGCAGTGAGAACAAGCCCTCACTGCTCCTGTAAATGCTCCCAAGGCGTGCATGTCATAGCTTCTGACAGCCAAGTCCAATTCCTGATCTTCTTGTGGCGGAACTGTTTCAATCGACAAGGAGAAGGGGCGAAAGGCGAGCCTCTGTCTTCTCAAAACCAGATGGTCCTGGGTAGGTGAGGCCCGTCAGACTTGTTTGGTAGCTCACCTAGGGGAAGGAAAACCTTGACTTCAAACCTCCGCTGCCTTGTAGCTATACCCAATGTCGGGTGAGGCTTCGAGAGTAAACCCCATGATAAATCCAGAGGCGAAGTCCATAAGTCAGTTCGTCTTTGACTTGAACATCGTTCTGACAACTCCTTTGACGGCAATGGTGCCAAGTTGCATGGGCTCTTGCCCTTCCTTTGGACTACATCAGCGACGTGAAGAAAGATGGGACTTGCTGCATGGGCAACAGCTTGTCTTCCACACCACCCTTGCCAAGGCCTTCAACCTGGTGAGGACACTCCAGCGCCGCTGCAAAATGGCGACATAACATGAGAAATAACAGTTACTGGTAATAAGTCTCAGCACTCCATTGGCGAAGAGTGAGGCACCAGGGGGGCACTTTTGGGCAATGGGAGAGACCATCGTGCCGCATCGGATAACTACCTCCGCTTTAAACTCGGCAGCCTCCAGTCAGTAAGTAATATCCTGCCAAAGTTTGCATGCCTTTCTTCGTGTAAGAGGCTTAGGGCTGTAAAAAGCCTGACAAGTGGACAGTAAAATCCCAAGCACCAGACAAAAAAGAAACACAGGAAACAACCCAGCACTAAATGTTGGATGCTGGAACGTAAGGACCATGACAATTTATCAGCAGACTTACAGGACACGAGCCAAAACGAAAAGATGGTGGTGATCAACAACGAACTGCTGAGACTGCAATTGGATATTATAGCACTACAATAGACCCGCCATGCTGAAAGAGGCTCTCTTCCAGAAATGGATTTCCTCTTCTTCTGGAATGGAAAAAGGCGCAGATGAGACTAAAGAGTAGGGCGTTGGATTTGCCGTGAAGAAATCACAGCTAAATATGATTGAAACTGTCGAGAAAGTGACAGAAAGGATTATTACCTTCGTCATTGCACAATAACCTCATCAGTGCCTCCGCCCCCAGCCTCATCTCCACGCGGGAGGCAAACGATGAGTCCCACGACCAATTTCAGGCAGTCGTCCAGAAAATTCCAATCATTTGAAACCTGATTCCACTCGGTGACTTCAACGCATGATTCAGTGCTGTTCATGCCTCCTGGCCGCATTGTTTGGGATCTTTTGGAATCGGCAGTATGAATGAGAATGGGCAATAGTTATTCGAGCTATGCACACTCCATGAGCTGTGCATCACCAACACCCTCTTTGAAACAAAGCCGCAGCACAAAGTGTCGTGGTGCATCCCTGTTCCAAACGATGGCACCAGCTGGACCCAGTTCTCACGAAGCGCTGTCAGCTGAGAAACCTCCTCATGACTCGTTCCTACCACAGCGCTGATTCCTACACAGACCACCCACTGGTTTGCTGCAGGATCAGGATTCAGCCCAAGAAGCTTCATCACACCAAACCACCAGGGAAGCCACGTGTCGACATCAGCAAGACAAAGGACACGAAGAAGGCAGAGACACTCACCAAGAGCCCGGAAAGGACTTTGTAAACGAACCCCCCCCCCCCCTGAGGGAGACACAAAGCAGAGATGGGATCATTTCAGGGACACGATCAATGGCACTGTCTGTCGGCAGGAAGCAGGGGTAGACACAGGACTGGTTCCAGGTTAATGCCAGTGAACTAAACGTTGTGGTCCAGGAAAAGCGTGCCGCACAACTGGAAGCGGCAGTCAACACGGTCAATACTGCAAGGTCTCAGAGCAGCGGTGGCTAGGAGTACAGTGCAGCGCACAGCCAAAAAACGTGCCAACAACCACTGGATACAACTCTGTGAGAGCATTCAGTTGACAGGTGGCACAGGAAACATCAGGGGCGTCTGTGAAGACTGTCGGACCAACACACACCAAGATAGGTCCACTCAAATCAACTACTGGCAAAACCATCACAGACAAGAGCAAGCAAATGGAGAAGTGGTTGGAGCATTACTCAGACCTGTACGGCAGAGAGAGTACCGTCTCAAACATCACGATAGATGCTGTGGGGCACTTGCCTGTGGTGGAGGAGCTAGCAGAGATGCCTACCCTGGAAGAGCTCAGCAAAGCTATTGACAGCCTGCCCACAGGAAGAACACCAGGGATGGATGGAATCCCAGCAGAAGACATCAAAAGTACAAAAGGACAACTCCTCAAACACCTCCATGTACTTCTCTGTGATTGCTGGGAGGAAGGGAAAGTTCCTCAGGACATGTGAAACTGTAACATGATTACCCTGTATAAGGACGACTTAAATGTGAAAACATTGATAACATGATTACCCTGTATAAGGACATGTGAAACTGTAACATGATTACCCTGTATAGAGGTAACATGATCCTGTGAATGAAACTGTAACATGATTACCCTGTATAAGGACAAAGGAGATCGCAGTGACTGTAAAAACTACCGGGGGATGTCCTTGCTGAGCATTGTTAGGAAAATATTCACCCGTGCGGTCCTTAACAGACTCATAAAGCTGGCTGAAAACCAGTGCTTTGGGTAGATGGGGCTCATCAGTCTGGGAAGACAGCTCATCTAAGAGAAGGAAAACTGTGATTTCAAACCTCCGCTGCCTTGCGGCCATACCCACTCATAGGATAGGCTTCGGGAGTCAACCCTGAGGAAAAATCCGGAGTCGGAGTCCCTAAGGCAGTTCGCCGTTGTCTACAACCTCGTTCTGGCAACCCTGCGTTGCCCCTGGTACCAGGCGTACAGGCCTCCGTCTTTCCCCTGGATTGTACTAGTGGCGAGGAGAGGGGTGATCTGCTGCATGGGCAACAGCTCGTCCTCCACATTCACTTGCCCAGGCCTGCACCTGGAGAGGTCACTCCAGCTTCGCTGGTAACACAGCATCGACACAACACGGAGAGTAGCAAATACCGGTTTTAAGCCTAGGCTTTTTTGACGTAGAGCCGGGCGCCAGGGTTACTCTCGACGGTGGGAGGAATCTTCGCAGATTGCCAGAGACTGTTGATCCTAGGTAATTAATTCATTTGCCATTTCGAGAGTGTGATCGTTGATGCTAATGCTAGGGTCTTCGTTGACGTTTTGCCCAATGATCTCTCTCTTCTTCGGACTGATGATGAGGCCAGACTCTTGACGAGCATGTTATAGGGAGCGACTAGCCTTGGAGATCACGATGTATATTACATGTCAAGGACCTGACGCACTTGAGTCTTTACTCTGAAACGTGAGACTGTTGGAGAGAGAAGAAGACCCATGAAAGGTATCGGGGTGAGGATGCAGCCCTACTTCACTTCACTTTGAATGAGGAATGGTTCAGAGCATGATCCATCAAACTGCAGTGTTCCCTTCATGCTGTATTGGAAAGAGATGAAGAGATACACCAGCTTTGGTGAGCATCCATGATTCTCCAGGAGTTCAAAGAGGCAGAATGCTGCTGTCCAAGACGATCTCTTTCAGCTAGGGTTAAAGCCTACAGCTAATGCAAGTTCCAGTGAAACGGAAATCTATGAAGATACACTTCCAAACCCGCAAGGGAGAAATGTGTCCTATGGTAACAACAAAGTAGGCAAGCAAATTGTTAATTGTAAGCAGAAGGCCAACATAGCATTTCAAAATGTGAGATCTCTGAGAAGCAAAGAAAAGCAAGTTGAACTTGCACATCTCTTCAACCAACACAATCTTACTATCCTTGGTATAGCAGACCATAAAATTGTACACGAAGATGATAACATTGGGACAACCAATTTTGAACAACTCCAGGACTGCACATTAGTAACATCAACTGCATAGAGATATAAGAACAATGCTTCATGTGGTGGTGTAGGTATGGTGATCAGCAAAAACATCGAAAGTGCAATGATGGATGTAGAGGTTATAAACAAGTGTATCATGCGCGCAGATTTTAAAACCTATTTCCGGTGTTCTGTGCGCCTACATACGAGAGCATCTCGTACCTTTTTCGTCATCGGATTTCGACAGTCTACAAAGGGAGGGAACACTGATAATGATTCCTGGCCATTGTAGACACAGTTATATCCCTTTGACCAGTCAAACGACCACAGTAAATGGCTGAGCAGTGGACAGAATAGTGAACCGACTGAAAAAGCTAGATTTTATCAAGTTTACATCTGGACTGTGGTACCCAGGTATGCATGGAGTACTGCACAGAAAAACATTTACTGCCTGTTATGTGAATTCCAGATGTTTGTCCTGTTCTTCAGTAAACAACTGCACCAATTTCCAGTGTTTTCTGTGGTTTTATGTGCTGTAAAGACTATGTTTATGTTCCGAATTTGTCAGTTTTTGTACAAAATGTACATTATATCCACCTCTCCCAAAATGATTACCACCAAAATCAAGTTCTACTTACACCACATCATAGCCAGGGGTATAACCAAAACACATGCAAAATCTCTTAGAGATATCTCAATAAACGGCTGAATACTGGGCAGTTTAGTGAACCAGCCATAAAATGCAGACATTTGCTCTGGCACACAGCAATGCAAAAAAGGCTATATACCGTGGCAGTGAAGGGGTAATGGAAACCCAGCGATCACTATCATAGTACACTACGCACCAGAAGAAGGCAACGACGAGGCAAAACATTATGCCACACACCAATGTCATCAATAACTGTCCAAATCATAATGTAATCATTGTTCTTGGTGACTGTAACGCACATCTGGGTGAAGGTTCAGTGAGATACACATACCATCAACATACAAACAACAACAACAACAAAACAACAATGGTGAACTGCTTCTAAAATTAGCAGAGGAAATGCAAATGGTTATAACCAACACCAACTTTCAGAAAAAATGGACAAGCTGTGAACGTACATATCTGACATGAGTGGAAGAAGGACACAAATAGATTACATTCTTATCAACCGGAAGTGGAAGAACACAGTGAAAAATGTGGAAGCGTACGGTACCTTTGCAAGCATCGGATCGGATCACAGAGTCATTACAGCGCAGTTGAAGCTTAGTCTGCGAACAGCTAGAACACCACCACGAAGAAAAGTGTATGAGTGGTTAACTCTCAGAGGTGACGAAGAACTGCACAGACTGTACACAGTGCAAGTGCAAAACAGGTTTTCGGAGCTGTGCTCTGAAACCGATGATGTGACAAGCAGATACCAAAGGCTTATAGAAGCAAATGATGAGACAGCTAAAAACCTCCTTCCAACTAAGAAACATGTAAAAAGACAGGTCACAGCAAGGAATCCTCAAGCAGCTGCTGCTAGGCAGAGAGTCAACGAAACCTTCATAAATTATGAAGCAGATGCATCAGAGGAAAAGCACAGAGTCCTGCAGGTAGAGAAGCGTAATCTTCTAACTAGCTACAATCAGATATTTGAAGAAGAACTAACGAATATGATAATGCAAGTAGAAGGATCTGACAGAAAGGCACAACATGTAAGAAGCTGGGGGTTAATTAATGAGATCAGTGGACAAAAGAAAACTAAGAAGGGAATCATCAAGGGCAAAAGTATGGAAGATCATATCCTAAGCTGGCACAATCACTTCAGCAATCTACTCGGCAAAGAACCACACATACCAGAGAATAGCCGAAATGAAGAAATAACCACCATCTTTAATACTCTAGACACCAACACTGGTCCATTCTCAATGACAGAATATCTCACAGTCAAAAAATCATTGAAGACAGGAACATCGGCTGGCGAGGTTGGAATTGTGGCAGAAATTCTAAAATTCTGCAACCTGGATGATATAGTAGTGGACTTCGCAAATCGACTGCTCACCAACGGAGAGAAACCACAGCAACGGTCAGATATCAACATCATACCACTGCCAAAGGATGGAGACCTCAGTGAGACAACCAACTATAGAGAATCGGATTGTCAGCAATGGTGGCAAAGGTAGTCAACAAGATGCTATTAAACAGAATACAACCACATCTTGACCCACTGCTGCAGGACAACTAAAATGGTTTCTGTCCACACAGATCAACAACTGCTCATATCCTGGCACTGCGTAGAATCATCGAAAGTGTAAAGCACAACAATCTGAAGGCAACCATTGTGTTCGTAGACTTCAGCAAAGCGTTTGACAGTGTACATCGCGGGAAAATGATGAAGATTCTAGAAGCATACGGCATTCCTGACCAGATAGTGAGAACCATTAGCAAGTTATACGAGGGTACTCAAGCTGAAGTCCTCTCCCATGATGGCGAAACAGAATACTTTAAAATCCCAGCAGGGGTACTTCAAGGAGACACACTTGCACCTTATCTGTTTGCTGTGGTCGTGGACTATCTGATGAGAAAGGCTATAGCTGGAAAAGAACAAGAACTCGGTTTTACCTTGCAGCCCAAAAGTCGACGATATCTTGCTGATTGCTTGACAGATCTCGACTTTGCTGACGACATAGCACTGCTATCCAATGAAATATCACAAGCAAAGAGGCTAGTGGAACAGGTTGAAGTTGAAGCAGCTAAAGTTGCAATGCTAAGAAAACAAAAATGACGATGCACAACGAAAGTAGTGAAAACGATATGAAATCTATCAATGGGGGAGACATCGAGCAAGTCACCAATTTCAAGTATCTGGGCGGATGGATGGAGAGCAGTCAGAAAGATATCTCTGTTCAAAAAGCCCTTGCTTGGTCTGCATGTCACAAGCTGAAGATGATATGGACTTCTAACTTGAAAAAAGAACTAAAGATTCGTCTCTTTATACCCACTGTCGAGTCTGTGTTGCTCTACAGCTCGGAAACATGGACCTTAACAAAGCAGATGGAGAAGAGTCTTGATGGGACGTATACTCGCATGTTGAGGATGGCATTAAATGTCTCTTGGAAGCAGCACATGACTAACGAAGAGCTAAATGGATACCTCCCTAAAGTTAGTGACAAGATAAGAACACGTAGGCTTCGCCTAGCCGGTCACAGTATACAATATCCAAAGGAAGTTGCTTCACAACGTGTACTGTGGCAGCCAACTGGAGGGAGAGCAAACAAGGGAAGGAAGACAACAGACTTCATTGATCTTCTCAAAAGGGACACTGGCCTCGAAAAAATCGATGAGATCAAGGCAGCTATGTTGGACAGGAGCAAGTGGAAGGAGTACGTCACAGAGGCTCGATCGGGAGATCGGCCAAACTAAACTAAGGTCAAAGCTTTGGTCCGGCTGACGAAGGCAATGTATAAAGGTTGTCTCTCTTTCTGGCTCTTCTCCTGTAGCTGTCTGAGTGAGAAGATTGTGTCAATGGTGGATCTCTCTGCCCAGAAGCTACACTGGGATTCGGAGTAGACATGATCTGCTGGTGTTTTGCAGCTTCACAACAGCCACTCTGGCAAAGGCCTTGCTAATGGTGCTAAATAGTGATATGCCTCTATGATCATTATTGTCGCTGCTGTCTCCCTTATTATTGTACAGCATAACGACGTTTGTATCTCAAATATTAAGGGGGAACTGATCCATCCTCCCAGCACTGGCAGAATAACTCATATAAGATGACTGAGGAGCTCTGGCTTCTCATACTGAATCACTTCAGCAGGGATGCCGTATTTGCTTGGTGCCTTGTCGTGAGCAAGTGAGTCAATGGTTGTGACGTGTGTTAACAGTAAACAGCGTGCGGATAACAGCACGGCATGATATTCGTTTAAATGATAACTGATTGCTGTTCACTGTGAAATGTATATATAGTGAGTTGAGAATCAGACAGCGACGAGTAAAGACGAAGAAGCATTGCCCTGTCTTCCGAGTTGGCTGTAGAAAGAACGAAACATGGTGTCAGAATCGTGATTACGAACTCTAACAAAAATCCAGAATATTGAAGCCTAAAGTTCAACCATGGAAGATGAACAAGAAGAGAGAAGAGCCAGTCGACGACATGCCAAGATTCCCTTGCCTCCTAAACTTGATGTGAATGGAGGAAACCTGCAGAGCAGCTGGAGGAAATTCAAGAGGCTTTGGGACAGCTATGAAATTGTGACAACACAGACAGAAGAAGACCCAACATACAGAACAGCAGTTTTTCTTTCTTGCATCGGGCTGGATGCTATGGACATCTATGAAGGATTGGCATTTGCTAATGAAGCTGAAAGAAATGACATTGACACTGTTCTCCAGAAATTCGAAGAATACTGTGTGGGTTCAACCAATGAAACTTACGAAGCATTCAGATTCAAGTGCAGACATCAAGCAGCAGGAGAATCTATCGAACAGTTTGTAGCAGAACTGCGGAGACTGATCAAGACCTGTAACTATGGTACACTGGAAGACAGACTGTTGAGAGATCAAATCGTACTGGGTGTACATGACGAGACTCTGCGATCAAAATTACTGGAAGTGCGACAGCTGACATTGACTGCATGTATTGATATGTGCAGAGCGCATGAATCAAGTCAACGTCAAACCATCCAAATGATGAGAAAAACGCAGGACACGCAGGAAGTCCAAGCCTTCAAAGAAAAGAAGACAGCAAAGCAGTATAGCAAAGGAAACAAACCAGAGTACAGAGAGAAATGCGGATATTGTGGTGGAAAGCACCCAAGAGCAAAAGAGACATGTCCAGCATTTGGAAGAAAATGCAAAGCTTGTGGAGGAAATAATCACTTTGCTTCATGCTGCAGAACACCCAAGAAAAATCAAAAGAAAACAAGAGTTCAGCACTTCGAAGAAGAAGAGACTGACACTGACAGCGATACTGAAATCCTCGGGATCGAAGACAAAACCAGAAAAAAGGAGAGAAACATACGAGCAAAAATGCTGATAAATGAGATGCCGGTAAGATTTCTTCTTGACACAGGTGCAACAACAAACGTGATGTCTGAGAGCCTGTACAGACAAGTCACAAGAGACGAAAGAAAGTCTGACCTGCAAGAGACGAAGAAGAAGCTGGTGATGTTCAATGGAACAGAAATGAAGCCTGTGGGGGAGATAGTGCTGCGAGTGAAAAACCCCAAGAACAGAAGGAAATACAAAGTCAACTTCGCGATCACCAAAAGGGACTGTAAGCCAGTACTGGGACTGAAAGCTGTACAGCACATGCAATTGTTGACGATCAATGAAGAAAACATTGCAACGATAGCGGCGAATCAGAAAGAGGAGGAAAATGCAAAAGATATGCTCACAAAGTACAACGATGTCTTTGAAGGAGAAGGAAAACTAGAAGGAAAATTACACCTAGAAACAGACCCCAGTATTGCACCAGTGAAGATGCCTTGCAGAAAGTGGCCGATAGCAGTGCAAGAGAAAGTGAAGGACGAGCTGAAGAGGTTGAAAAAACTGGACGTGGTCACTAAAGTAGACATGCCAACGGAGTGGATAAGCAGTTTGGTCGTAACAACAAAGAGCAATGGGAAAGTCAGACTGTGCATCGACCCTAAGCCACTGAACAAAGCCCTCAGGAGAAACGAGTACCCCATGCCAACCATTGATGACGTACTGCCTCTCCTCAAAGATGCAAAATACTTCACATACCTGGACGCGTAAAACGGGTTTTGGCACGTTGAACTGGACGAAGACAGCAGCTACCTGACAACATCTGAGATGCACCTGGCTGACACCCTCAGCAGAGCAGTCTGTGGGAAAGCGGGACAGCAAATCACCCACAAGGAAGCCGTTTTCCTCACAGACCTGGAGAAAACAGACTCATTGCAAGAACTGGCCATCAGCCAAGAGAGACTGAACAGTCTGCAGCAAGCAACTCAGGAAGATGCAACCATGAAAACCCTGAAAGCTGTCATTCTACAAGGCTGGCCAGAGGAGAAACAACAACTTTCATTACAGTTACAACAATACTTTCCTTTCAGGGAGGAACTGTCAGTCCACAACGGACTTGTCTTCAAAAGCCACAGAGTAATTGTACCTGAAAGCGAAAGAGCAGACATCCTTGAGAAACTTCATGCAAGCCACTCAGGAATTCAGAGCTGCATAAGAAGAGCACGTGAGGTAGTCTACTGGCCCAGGATGAACATGGACATTGAAGATTTTGTCAAAACATGCAGCGCCTGTAACACATACCAACGTGGTCAGCAGAAGGAACCACTTATCAGTACAGAGATCCCTGACCTGCCCTGGCAACACATCGCTTGTGACATCTTTGAACATAATGGCAATGAATACCTGGTCACGGTCGATCACTACTCTGATTTCTTTGAGATTGATCGGTTACAAACAAGAGAATCCAAAGAGGTCATCATCTGTCTGAAGAGACACTTGGCAAGACACGGAATACCAGAACGCCTGACAACAGACTGTGGAACTCAATTTACATCAAACCAGTTTGGAAAGTTCAGAAAAACTTATGGGTTTGAACACGTAACAAGCTCACCACACTACCCTCAGTCCAATGGAAAAGCAGAGAGCGCGGTGAAGGCTGCAAAGACATGCATGAAGAAAGCAGAACACAACAATCAAGATCCCTTCCTCGCTTTACTTGAGCTGAGAAACATCCCGACAGAGACTGTAAACAGTTCGCCTGCTCAGAGACTGTTCGGCAGAAGAACACGAACACAAGTGCCGACGTCAAAGACGTTACTCCAACCTACAGTTGTACCAATCAAGAAAGAACTTGAGAAAAGGAAACTGAAACAAGCGCACTACTACAACAGAAGCGCAGTAGAGCTGACAGAACTGAGTCCGGGACAGATTGTGAAATTCCAACCTCCAGGATCCAAAAAGTGGATCAGCGCCAAAGTAGACCAACAGGTGAACATCCGGTCATACAACATTCGCACAGAGGACGGACGTCAGTACAGAAGGAATCGTCGTCAGCTACGAGACACAACAGAAACGGAGCTTCAGCAAACAGTCAACCCTCAACGACTTGTCCAGAGAAGGATGATTTCTGGAAGACATCAAGAAAGCAACACATCGGGCAAGCAACAGCAAATCATCATTCCATCAAAACAGATGCTGGAAGATAACAAGAAAACTGGAACTGGAACAGATGTCAGGACGCCAGCATCGTCTGTCCGTGAGAACTCATCTGATCAGTCACCAGTCATCAAAATGTCTGAGACAACCAGCATCAAGGAGCCAGATGAAGTTATCAAACAAACAAGGACAGGACAACCCGAACCAGTTAGTTCTCCTTACAGAACAAGATCTGGAAGACAAAGCAAAAGGCCAGATTTCCTGAAATATGAATGAAACTGAAGACTCTACCACAATCAGATAAACTGGAAACATTGTGAAATATGGACATGATGATCAGAGATAAAATGAGGTGAATGAATGATTGGGCCCTATGCGTGAGAATGAGTGTTTGTTAAGTTAATGTTGTGATAAAGGTAGGAAACACATTTATTTCGTATGGACTGAAAGATAGGAAAAATTATTGATTGATTTTTGTTTCCTTAAAGAAAGGGAGATGTGACGTGTGTTAACAGTAAACAGCGTGCGGATAACAGCACGGCATGATATTCGTTTAAATGATAACTGATTGCTGTTCACTGTGAAATGTATATATAGTGAGTTGAGAATCAGACAGCGACGAGTAAAGACGAAGAAGCATTGCCCTGTCTTCCGAGTTGGCTGTAGAAGAAACGAAACAATGGCTTTCCTGAGTTCGTCCTCTGTTGAGGGTATGTCCAACTCACCGATGACAGGAAAAGTGGTGAGGCACGGAAAGATAACGAAGGGCTAGATGCTGAAAATTGGGATTTTTAAAATTTAAGGTGTACAGCTATCCATTTTATTAATTCTCACTCGCATATTTTGAAAAGAACGAATTTTAAAGTCTCAAAAGACGATCTTGTTTCTGATTTCTCTTTTTTCGGTGCCTGCAGTTGTATTAACGTGATACTTAAGGCTACATCATCAAAAACCTTCACAGTTGACCGAATGCAAGAAAATTACAAAGTATACTGTCTATAATCTAATTAAATTACTTATTAAATTTCGTCGAGACTTAGACCTGTTGCTTAAGATTTCTATCAGTTGAATGATTAATATCGTTGAATCTTGTTTTCTCAAACTGGCAAAAAACTTGCATTCAATGTCTTGTTTTAAAACATCACATCTCCATCAGTTTTCACACAGGACGATTAGAATTGGTGTCATAATAAACTGTAGAGTCTGCACTTATTTGTGGTTTACAAAATCAAACATGTGCAAAATGCATACATATATACATACATACACAGATACACAGATACACAGATAATACATACATACATACATACATACATACATACATAATACATATATACATACATACAATACATGCATACATACATGCATACATGCATACATACACACACGCGTGCGCGTGCGCGCGCGCCCGCTCTCACACACACCTAAATCTGTCTATCTGTCTATCTATCTATCTATCTATCTATCTATCTATCTATCTATCTATGTGTATTTATATATATGTATATGCATATGCATGAATACACACACACACACACACACATATATATATATATATATATATATGTATATATATATATATATATATATATATATATGTGTGTGTGTGTGTGTGTGTGTGTGTGTGTGTTTGTGAGTGTGTGTGTGTGTGTGTGAACTTGTCTGTGTGTCTGTGTGTGTCTGTGCGTCTGTGTATGTGCATGAGCATGTGCTACAAGGCAGTGGTGCTAATTACCCACACCTGGTGGTCTGGTTCATGGGCACCAGGGCATATGCATACGCCAGTGGGCCTGTGTGGTACACGTCTGGGGGCCAGACCTCTTCCAAGGTTATATGTATTAGGAACAAACAGCAGCAATGAGAAGTGAACAAAAAATGTAAGCTCTTTTAAAAAGAATATTATCAAAAGGGTATTAGGCAGGGATGTGTTCTGTCACCAAATTGTTTTCATTTTACACCAAAACCATCATGAGAAACCTAGAAGAATGCCCTGGAATAAAGATTGGAGGATAAATGTTAAATAACACGACACCGTTTTAACTGCAGGAAATGAAACAATACGTACTTGTATTGTGAATATAAGAGAAAAGGCATTAGAAATAAAGGGCTGGAGGTGAATACCAAGAAGACAGAAGTCTTGGTAAGCAATACAAAACAAAAAAATCCTGTCACGCAAAATAACAGCAAATGGCACAACAACGAAACAAGTTCATACGTTTAAACATCTGGGAACAGTCATCTCACCAGACGGCAGATGCACATTAGACATAGCCAGTAGAATTGGCCAAGCTAAAACAGCATTCAAGAAAATGAAAGGAGTTCTTACCAACAAATGTCTGTCAACTAACATCAAGAAAAGAATTCTTCAGTGTTATATTGAACCGATACTGTTGTACCGATGTGAAGCTTGGAAATTCAACATGCACAGTCAGAACATGATTGAGGCAGCTGAAATATTGTTTGTAAGAATACTGTTAAGTGTTTCATGGACAGCAAAAAAAAAAAAGAAAAAAAAAAAGAAAGAAAGAAAGAAAGAAAGAAAGAAAGAAAGAACAAAACGAGACAGTCTTGAAAGAGGCAAACGTAAAAAAGTACATTAATGAAGAAGATTAGGAAAAGACAAAGCAACATTTATAGGACGTTTTATGAGGCAACATAAAATAAGAGCACTTAGTCACAACAGGAAAGCTGGAGGGAGCTTTTCCAGTTGGTTAATCAATTCTTCGTGGCTTACTCAATCAAACACCTTCATATAATCCACAAAACATAAATGTCAAGTCTTGTTCAACTCAATTGGACTTTCTATGAGAGTTCATCGATGTCATCATCACCATCATGTGCCCTGCCGCATGGTGTTTGGGATCATGGCCCTCCATACGAATCTGTCCCTTGTCGCCGTAAGTACATCTCCCACCCTCTCTGTCCTCAGCCACCCTGCAAGTCCGTCCAGTATTTCTTTCCTGAGTCTGCCTGGTGATCTTTTTCCTTCCAGCTTTCCTGTTGTGGCTAAGTGCTCTAATTTATCTTACCTCTTAAAGTGTCCTATAAATGTTGCTTGTCTTTTCCTATTTTTTTTATTATTAATGTTCTTCTTGTGTCTGCCTTATTCAAGACGGTCTCGTTTGTTTTCTTTGTTGTCCATGGAACTCTCAACATTCTTCTTAGAAACCACATTTCAGTTGCCTCAATCTTGTTCTGACTTTGGGTGTTGACCGTCCACACCTCACAACCATACAACAGTATCGGTTCTGTAGAACACTCAAGAACTCTCTTCCTGACGTTAATTGATAGTCATTTGTTGATGAGAACGCTTTCCATATTCTTCAATTCTGTTTTAGTTTGGCCGATTCTGCTAACTGTTTCGGATGTGCATCTGCCCTCTGGTAAGATGACAGTTCCCAGATATTCAAACTTATCAAACTGTCTCAAAGTTCTACCATTTCTATCATTTTGCATGAGCGGATTTCTTGTTTTCCGCTGATTACCATGACTTCAATCTTCTTGCTGCTTAATTCTCTTTTGGTTGGCCATGTTTATCATGGGTATATACGATGGTGGTTTTGCGTCACCTTCCATCAGTTTTCTATCGTGGTTTACTCCCCTAGCCTTGCTCTCTCACGAGATAACCACAAGGCAGTGAGTGTTCTGATAGGGTTTGCCCCCTTGTCTTGGTCTTTCCAGAGACACCCACAAGGCATTGATGCTATTTGCCCACGGCTGGGGATCTGGTTTGTGGGCACCAAGGCATGTCCACGCGCCGGTGGGCTTGCGTGCCGTGCATCTGGGGGGGGGGGGGGGGAGGGGGCAGACCACCTCCGAGACCCTCGAGTTTAGCCTGAGTCCATGAGGTGCTCAGTTACCACGTGTCGCCACGAGAATGCACAACGTAGGGCATGCCGGTGGAGAGGCTATGTACTAACAGAAAGATCTGTACGCATTCTGCTGTCCTTTCCGCATGTCTGCAAGCAGCAGTACAAGCCAACGGTACAGGCTGAAAGCTAGAGATGACAAGCACGCAGTCACTAGCCAACACACTAGACGCGTCACATCAGCCATTTGACACATCTTGGAAGTATATGACATCATAGCTTCATTTCTGTCAACAAATCGATATTGTTCTTCTGCCATTTCTGTTTTGGTGCTATTCTCTATGCTCGTCACAGTTATTCTTATTAGAATATTTGCCACATGATTCACCAAGCTGTTTGTACGATGGAGTTTGAATTCCATAGTCCTGCTTTCTTTGGAAGTGCAATGGAAATTGATATTGACATAGCTTTAGGGATTTTCCGATGTCATTAATTTCATTCAGCAAGACTGTTATTTCTTCAATATCAAACTCATCTAGAGCCTCAATCATTTCAGTAGTAAATATTGTCTGGTCTTGAGGCTTTTCCTGGTTTCAATCTTTCCAACGCTGCCCTAACTTCAACTTGTATTATGGGTGGTCCTTCAACGTTCTTCCTTAAGATGTGTTCCTCCTTTCCGTCATCATCAAACAAGTCTTTGATGTGCTCTCCCCATCTATCCAATATTGTGTCTGTTTTCCATAATAATCGTACCATCTTTATATTTTAAGCAACCATTTGATGTGCACATCTTTTTCCTGAGGGCGTTTTCTTCAGCATTATGGGACATAAACTTAGCTTTGTTTTGTGCTAGTCTTCTATTTGTTTTGCACTTTGTTTCTAGCCAAGCTTCCATAGCTTCATTGCACCTATTCCGTATTTCCTTATGTATCCGTTTGTATTCTTCCTCTTTTCCCATGATCCTCCTCCGTTCATCCATCAAACATAAAATTTCTATCACCCCGTTCTTCTTTGCTTTTCTTTCAGTTCTAGGGATTTCTTTACAAGCTTCATTCATCGAGTTTCTCAAATTTGTCCATTGTTCTTCATTGTCATGAACACCTCCCAGAGCACTGAATTTGTTCTGAACATATAATCTAAAATTTTGCACGAACTTATTCATCAATTTTAAAGAGTCCAGGATTTAGTTTGACGATATTTTTGTTTTGTTTTCTTATCATTAGTTTCAGCCTAACTCTTCCCATCACAGGATTGTGGTCACTGTTGCAGCTGCACCTGGCAATGTTTCGTCAGTAAAGAATTTCTGATTTCTAAAGTTTTTATTGATCAGGATGTAATTAATTTCATTTCTTGTACTGCCTCCTGAATTCACCTATGTCCATTTTCTTCTGTTAAGTTGCTCAAACCAAGTGTTTCCTATTATGAATTCGTTTACTTGTGCCCACTGAACAACTTTCTCTTCCGAGTCATTTCGCTTGCCAAGGCCATGAAGTCGAACTTTGTCATCTCCTTTTCCCTGTTCACTTTAGCATTGAATTTTCTTATTGTTGGTGTTATGTCCTGTGCTTTACATTGAGCCATGGCTGTCCCTAATTCGACATAGAAGCTGTCAATTTCTTCCTCAGTACTTGTGGATATTGGTGCATTTTATTGGATGATGGTGATATAAAATGGCTTGCTCTCCGATCTAATCTCACTAATAAAACACATGTTTGATACAGCCTGGTATCCTTTGATAAACTTTGACTTGTCATTGTCCTTGTGATGCCTGCCTCTGTTTCATGTGTGTCCCCACCAAAATATACAATGTTATGCTTGCCCGATATTATCATGTCTGCTCCCTACCATCTCACCTGTCCTAGTCCTAACTCCCTACCATCTCACCTGTCTAGTCCTAACTCCCTACCATCTCACCTGTCCTAGTCCTAACTCCCTACCATCTCACCTGTCCTAGTCCTAACTCCCTACCATCTCACCTGTCCTAGTCCTAACTCCCTACCATCTCACCTGTCCTAGTCCTAACTCCCTACCATCTCACCTGTCCTAGTCCTAACTCCCTACCATCTCACCTGTCCTAGTCCTAACTCCCTACCATCTCACCTGTCCTAGTCCTAACTCCCTACCATCTCACCTGTCCTAGTCCTAACTCCCTACCATCTCACCTGTCCTAGTCCTAACTCCCTACCATCTCACCTGTCCTAGTCCTAACTCCCTACCATCTCACCTGTCCTAGTCCTAACTCCCTACCATCTCACCTGTCCTAGTCCTAACTCCCTACCATCTCACCTGTCCTAGTCCTAACTCCCTACCATCTCACCTGTCCTAGTCCTAACTGTCATTGTTTAGTCTTTCTATCTCTATCTTCGAGATAGAAATACACATATGGAACCAGTCGTCATGGTGTAGTGGTTAGTGCCACGGACTACCGACTAGAAGGTTGTGGGTTCAAATCCCCATCAGTCCCTTCAAAAAATCATTGTGGGATTTTTCGGAGCTAAACGGCTCCTACCCAGAGTTGGGCGTGCTATGGGCTCATTGGGAAGACTGGGACCACACAGTCGAGTCTCATCGACTTCACAGTTGCGTCATTGAAGGTGTTGCTCAAATCTTCTGACGAGCATCGCGGGTGTCTGTAGCTCTCGATCCTGGTTGACGCCAAGATATATTATGATCGCACGCGTCTCAATCACGCAGTCTCAATCTTAGATGGAACTCCATAGCATCATGATTATTAGCCTCGTCGTCAACATCATTATCGCATTGTAAAAACTGTGCCAGCTGCTGTGGCCATTAATATGGCGTAGAAAATGGGACGAAAAAAAGTTAGCACAAAGGCAACCGCCCTCAGTGCGATGATCTTTAAAACAAACAAACAAACAAACAAAAAAGAAATACACGCATGTACTGAATAGAATCAGTTCTAGAAACTTGGCTGTACAACCAAAGATCAAGGAAGTATTATAATCGAGGAACATTCAGTTATTAAAGGCAGGAGTGTGTAAAAAGTTGAGAGCTTGAGTGTAAGTTTCACTTGTGATGTCCTCTTGTTCACGGACCTCTGATTCCAACCTGGCAGATGTTAATTATTTTGAATTCTATTCTTATCTAATGTAGCATTTGGAATGATTGAAGGACTTAGGCTAGTCAATATGCGTATGAATACTGTTAAACTTGCACAATTAATTTTGTGTTTGTCTATTGTCTTTGTGTATACCAGTTGAAGCTTTACAATGAATAAGGTGTTTATTTATCCACTTTGTTTAATTTAAAATCAAGCTTATCATGTGTTTCTTTGTCAAGTCGCGTAAAGCCGTAATAACGTTATGCATTTCAATTTGTCTCACTTTCTCTTTTTTCTTGCATATGAAATATTAGAACATTACAGTACATGTACATCCCCATAATCTAAAAAAGAAAAAAGTATCTCAAAAACTTTTCCTTTTTGCGATACCTGTGTGCCTGATCAGCACAGAGACTGTCTGAAGCGTGGAGAGGATGTACAGTCCTCTCCTCATTTTGTCACGTGCTGGCACTCATAGTTCAATACGTATTGTGACTGCCACGTATAGAACGGTTTCAGCAAGTGTTTAGAGTACCACTGCTCAAGGTAGTGGGCAGTCAGGGAAAGGAGCAGAGGGTGCTAAGAATCTTTGGGTTCGGACAGGCTACCGCCTACGGAAACGGACCGCTAAACTCTTGATTGTTGCTGCTTGGAACGTGCGAACTATCCTAGATAGAAAAGAGGCCAACCGACCAGAAAGAAGAACCGCCATGGTAACACAAGAGCTCCAAAGATACAAAGTTGACATGCTCCCTCAGCAAGAGAAGAGTTTTAGACATGGGTCAGTTAAGTGAGGTTGGAACAGGATACACTATATAATGGTTAGGTTCCAAGCTGAAAAGAAGGCAGGCGTTGGTTTCGCAGTGAGGACCCCTTTCATCTCGCAACTTGAGTCACAGCCCCAGGGCATCAATGACAGAATAATAATAATAATAATAATAATTACAATATTTATATAGCGCAAAATCTCGACAAAATCAAATCTAAGCGCTGAAACAGACACGCACGCACGCACGCACGCACACACACGCACACACACACACACACACACACACGCATGGCTATAAATGGGGAGAAAGGATAAAAGCAATAAAACCAAGAATAAAAGCAATGGAAAATTATAGAGAGCATATCATATTCAATTATATGTATATTAAAACAAAGTGATTCCCCTCCGAGCGGAGACAGGCTGCAGAGGGGGGTTGAGTGAGGTTAGGATTTTATGCAGAGGAGAAAAGGTGAGTTTTGAGAGCGGACTTGAAGGAGACAAAAGTAGGTTGCTGAGGAAGTTTGTTCCAGGAGAGCGGACCAGAAACAGAGAAGGCTCGTGGACCATAGCTATTGAGCTTAGTGCGTGGAAAGCGAAAAGTCAGAGGATCGGAGGCAGAGCGGAGGGTACGTGAGGGAACATAGATCTCAAGTAGGCTTGACAGGTAATCGGGGGCTGCGTTATTGAGGCTTTTGTAGCACATGGTGTCTAGTTTGTACTGTATGCGCTTTGATACAGGGAGCCAGTGAAGTTGTGCCAGGAGAGGAGATATGTGGTCAGCTTTTTTTCATGACTATGAGGCTCCCCTTATCAGTCAATGCTTATGCTACTTTGGTAAGTGTCTATGCCCCCACCATGACAAACCAAGATGTAAAACAAAGAAGCCTACTACCAACAGCTTGATGAAGTAATACGCAGCGTACCTGCAGGTGATAAGTTGATTATCCTGGGGGATGTCAGTGCAAGAATCGTCTCAAATCATACTCAAATGGCAAACTTCTGCTTTCACTATGCTCTCAGCACAATCTCTCAATCACAAATACATTATTCCAACTGAACAAAGCTTACAAAACCATCTGGATACATCCAAGATTGAAGTACTGGCATCAAATAGATTTTGTCATCTGCAGGCAATGTGATTTTCGTGACTTTCATATCACCAGAACAATGAGAGTTGCTGAATGCTCAACAGATCACCTTCTCCTCAGATCAAAGGTGAACCTCCAGGTGCGAAGAAAAAGAAAGCCCCAGGGCAAGAAACCTCATCCTCAAAACTGTATGTTTGGAAAATCAATTACCCTGGAATAACATTTGTCTTACACAATGAACTCTCAAAGCGTCTAGAGTAAGTTGTCTTCACCAAATGAGAGACAGAAGAAAACTGGGCCAAATTAAGAAATAAAGTTGACACCGCCGCCAAAGAGACAATAGACGTTCTCAAAATACATCACCAGGACAGGTCTGATGACAACGATTCTGAAGTTCATAGTCTTCTTGCTGAGCAGTATGCTGCGCACAAGACTTGGCTAGTGGACAGTCTGACTAAAAGTTCCACCATCTCAGAGGAAAAGTTCAGAATCAGTTGCGATCCATGATGGATGAATGGTTAAAAAAAGAAGACAGAGGAGATCCAGGGTTATGCTGACTCAAAAAATGCCCAGCTCTTCTACTCCAGCTTGAGAGAGATGTATTGGCCACCACAGAGAAGTGCAGCCCCAATCCGAATTCTGCAGGGTGAGCTCCTCACTGATAATGAGGCAATAAATAAGAGATGGTCAGAACACTTCGAGCTGCTCCTTAACAGGCTTTCATTGATTGACTTTGTGTAATTGAAGAGATCCGAGCAAGATCCCTACATGTGGAACTTGACGACCCACCCACGGAAAAGAGGTGACACAAGCAATTGCAGAGTTGCAGTGTGGTAAAGCAACAGGCTCCGATAGTATTCCGCCTGAAGTATTTAAAGCAGGTCGCCAGCCGTTGATACAGAAGTTTACTGAGCTTCTTTGTACGTGCTGGGAAGATGTCTGTTTGCCCCAAGATCTGCAAGATGCCAGAATAATGCACCTGCAAAAAGGCAAAGGTGATAAGTCCAGCTGTGACAACTATCGTTGGATCTCCCTTTTGAGCATTGCAGGCAAGATCCTCTCCACGGTCATCTTAAACAGGTTGAATATCCATCTTCTTGATGAGACAGTATCAGAAAGCCAGCGTGGTTTTCGCCAGAACAAGAGGGACAGTCGACATGATATTCGCTGCAAAACAGATCCAAGAGAAATGTAAGAAGCAAAATATGGATCTCTACATCCTCTTTGTCGACCTCACCAAGGCGTTCGATACAGCGTCATGCTCAGGACTATGGAACATACTTCCCCGAATTGGAATCCCCCCAAAGATGGCAAAAATAATCAGATGCTTTAACGGTGGTATGAACACAAGATTAGTCAATGGCAGTGAAGATCATGAGTTTCCCGTCTCTAATGGAGCCAAGCAAGGATGCGTTCTTGCTCCAACGCTCTTCAGCGTCCTCTTCACCATGATGCTTCTCTCTGCCTCAAAAGATCCAGATCCAGGCATCCAAATCACATACAGGACAGATAGGTGTATCTTCAATACTCAATGCCTGAAGACAAAGGCAAAAATCAGTAAATCACTTGTTTGTGTCCTCCTGTATGCTGATGACTGTGCTATCGTTGCCCACTCGGAGGATGATCTACAAAGACTTACAGATTCTCTGTCTCTGGCCACTAAGCGCTTTGGACTTACAATAAGCATAAAAAAAGACTGAATTACGTTTCAACCTGCAGAAGGATAAACATCAAACAAGCCTGAAATAAAGATCGATGGCAAGGTCCTTAACAATGTTGACTCCTTCGCCCATATTGGTAGCAGTCTCTCCTCTTCCAACAGTCTCGATAAGGAGGTATCCAACTGCATCACTGAGGCAAGTGCTTCCAATGGCAGACTCCACAAGCGAGTATGGAATGAAAGGGGCTTGAAACTGGAGACGAATTGCGCAGTATACAGAGCAGTAGTCCTGACTGCATTGCTGTATGGATGCGAGTCCTGGACTCTCTACCGTAAGCATATCAAGCTACTAGATCAGTTTCACCAGCGCTGCTTCTGACATATCTTAGAACATCAAAGAGTACAACAGAGTCTCAAACGTGAATGTACCTTTGCAAGCCCACATGCCAAGCATAGATGCACTGCTAACACAGTCTTAGCTAAGATGATCTGAACATCTCGTTCTCATGCAGGATAACATGCTTCCAAAGCAGCTCTTCTTCGGTGAATTGACAAAGGGCCATCATCGAAAAAGACGGCCATAGCTTTGCTACAAAGTCACCCTGAAAAATCTGCCAAGAAATGTGACATGATGAAGAACAATAGGAAATCATGGCCACAAATAGGTCTGAATGAAGGAAAGCTATTCACAAGCGAACAGAAGCTTATGAAAACGAAAGGCGAAGCAACCAAGTGGAAAAGCGTGCAGTAATAAAGGCCAGAATCAACTCTGCAGAGCGTTCCATTGAGTGTCCAGTATGCGGCCGCCTTCAGTAGGTTCATGGGGCTGAGGGCTTGCAGTCCTGATGAGCTCTTTAAAGTAAGCCTTATGCAACTCAAGAAAATTGAAATCGTTTCAAATTAGGCACACACAGTGGTAAACCATGACACTTGGTATCTGAGAAGACCTCAATGAACTGGAAGCTAAAGTTTTCCAGAAAGTAAACTGTATCTAATACATGCGATTTTTCACCAGCATGCATTTAAAATTAATAAACAAACAAGAAAATCTCGAGGTCTGCTCTATAGATCCTATCAGTATCATGGTTCTTTACCACTGAATACCGTTGACTCATAATGTATGTTTGTAAACATTATGAATATGTGAACATGGGCATCGAACAAAGGAGAATAATGGCCAGTACCAGACTGTCAAACAGGAAACATAATAAAAAAAAAGTTCTGATCTGTCTACCGTTTACTGAGATATAATCGGCGTTCCAGTGAAAGACATTGACATTGAAATTGCTCACCGCACTGGTTGGTCAAACCAGGAAGAGACAGACCACGACCTATCATTGTACGTTTTCACTCCAGGCAACTTAAATCTGCCGTGTTGACATCACGCAGAAAACTAAAACAATCTGGAGTGTCTATCGGGGAAGACCTCACACAGGCCAATTATAAATTGCTGATGAAAGTAAAAACCATACTGCCACAATGGCATCATGGTCGGCCAATGGCAAAATTTTGGCCAAACTCAAAAACGACAAACTACCCGCATTGACATTGACACCAATGTCGTTTATAAAAGGATGCAACCGACCTAAAGTAAGCCTGCTTGGCTAGTGGTAAAGCACTCACCTCCCGATATAATTACACGGGTTTGCAGAAAATTCGCTTGAGCAAAACTTTATGCTGAAAGCTCTAATTCATCAGCTGTAATTTCCTTTCTTTAGAATTTAAGAAGATAAAACGATGAAAGGAGATGTGCACCACCCCTATAGTGCTCCTAGGGGGGGGGGGGGGTTAGGGTCTCTAACGCCTCTCTCCCCCATGGCTTCGGGGTTTGAATGGGGTCGCCTTTGCCTGTGGCCGGGGGTGGCGGGGCGATGTGTGAAATGTATGCATGGGGGGTGTTGCGGGTGAGGGACGGGTGTATGTGCGTGTGCGTGTGTGTGTGTGTGGATATTGTAGTTTCTGATCACGTGAACGCGTGGATGGCACGTGCCCACAAGGATGAGCGTCCACTCACAGGATCATTCACGTACTAGATAAATTAATTGTCTGTTTCAGCACTGTACATTTCGCTTGCCAGTGACGATCACCGAAAAAAAAAGTTATCGTTTTTTGTTTGTTTGTTTGTTTCTATGTAATGTCTGTATATGTTTGTTTGATTAGAATGCTTTTTATTGGTAAAGTTGGTTTAGCTGTTTGATGTTTCATGATTTTTCTTGTTATGCTCTGTTTAGCTGTATCAATGAATGACTTTTTTCATGAACACATGTGTACATGTCACAACGAAGATGTTTGTATTCATTATTGTTGTAATATTGAAAATTGTGTTGAGATAGTATTCTCGTTTTGTTACATATATGATAGACAAAAAGGTTTAAATATCTATATGCCAAATTATAATTATAATGGAAAACCTTAGCATTGCATCATTAAATTGTCAAGATCCTGGAAACCCTCAAAAGAGGAGAGATGTGTTTCAATATCTCAAACAAAAAAAATCATTCTATTTATCTCTTACAAGATACACACTTTGACTTAAAGCTAAAAACCATACATTAAATCTGAATGGGGATATACATGCTACTTCGCTTCTTACAGTTCTCAATCCAGAGGACTAGCAGTAATGTTTAATAATAATTTTGAATTTAAGATAAAGAAAGTCTACAAAAATACAGAAGGTAATTTTATATTTATTTCCCTCACAACGATGACTACAGATTTTCTGCTTGTCAATATCTATGGCCCAAATAAAGACACACCAGAATTGTACGAAGAGTTGGAACAACACATCAAAGAAGTAGGCTCTTCACATGTAATCATAGGGGGTGACTGGAACCTTGCACTGGACACCAACATGGATTGTTACAATTATAAACACGTCAATAATCCAAAAGCAAGAGAAACGGTTGAAGAAATTGCCATGAACTTGGATTTAATTGATATTTGGAGAGACATTAATCCAGATATAAGAAGACATAGCCTAATTGGCAAAGACCAACACCATTTCAACAAAGCCGTTTGGATTTCTTTTTTATTTCTGAAAATACAATACAAAATGTAAAAGAAGCTGAAATTGTGTATGGTTATCGATCAGACCATTCAATGATTACTTTGAAACTTTCAATTGCAAAAGGAATAAAACGGCCTATTAAAATATATCGAATATATAGAAGAAATTAATACTGAAATTAAAAATGTAACTGAGGAATATGCTGTACTGGTATACAATCAAAAAGGAATTGAAAACATTCCTCAAACAGATGTTCAGTTCACAATATCAGACCAGTTATTCCTTGATGTCCTTTTGATGAAAATACAATCAAAAACAATTGCATATGCATCAATGAAAAAACGTAAGAGCACAGAAAATGAGAATCAGCTAGAGGCAGAAATACAGCATCTAGAGCAAATAACACGTAAATCTGACTAACAGAATAAACGCTTGAAAGAATGTAAAGCCAATTTGATTGCAATAAGAAAAAAGAAAATGGATGGCATTCTTCTGCGTTCTCGAGGTAGATGGATAGCAGAGGGTGAAAAAATATCGACGTACTTTTGTAACCTGGAAAAGAGACATTTTATTAGTAAATCTATAACAAAACTTGTTTCAAATGGAATAGGAAACGTTGGGCAGAACGAAATAACTCAAGAAGTCGAAAATTTTTATAAAGATTTATACAGTAAGAAAATATTAGGCGAATCTGTCTTGATGCAGCAAGTTTAAACACACCAGATATTGTATACCAGATGTAATACATGCAATAGATCATTAAACAATCTTGACAATGCATAGATGGTGTAGCAACTTTAAAACACACTGTGGAAAATGTAGTAACTTCAAGACACTTTACTGATGGTGTAGTAACGTTACAATATACCGTAAACTATGTAGCATCTTTAAGAGACGCGTACAGCCATTGCGACGCTATGGGTGATGTCACAATCTAAAGACACATCACAGATAAAATAATAACTTTAAGATAAATTACAGATACATTATAGATGATATAACAACTTTAAAACACCAAAATGATGTAGCTACTATAAAGGCACACGAAGGATGATGAAATAATTTTAAACACCACAGACAATGGATCAACTTTAAGACACACCGAAGACTGTGTTTCAATTTCATGACACATTGTAAATGACGTAGCAACGTTAAGACACCATGCACTATGTATCAATTTTATGACACACTGAATGATGTTGCAACTTCAAGATACACCACAGATGACGTATCAACTTTACATCACCCCAAACATAGTATAACAACTTAATTACATACCATGGATGATGCAGCAACTTCAATGCACACCACAGATGATTAGCAGCTTGTAGACACACCATGGATAATGTAGTAACTTTAAGACACACTATGAATGATGTAGCTTCAAGACAAACTTTGAATGATGTTGCAACTTCGAGACATAGGCCTTCCATGGATAATATAGCAACTCTAAGACACACCAAACCACATGGTCAAGTTGGCAATTTATCTATGTTCTTGTTTGGATGTGCATTGATGAATTGTGTTCCTGTGACCTGTGCTGATCATTTCCCACATCAAACCAACATAACGAACAGGAACATCTACACCACTGCTGGTCCACGTCACATCACTGACATCTGTCCAGGTGTGGACTATCTCATGAACAACAACATAACAGATGTAGAACTGAAACAGGTCAATGTGTCAGACTGTGAGAATGATTTACCACACTTCACAGAAAGCCAGGGGGCAGTGTATGGAACATGTGGTGATTCCACTACATTTTGTCGTCTGCATATAACAGTGCCACAGAGTATGCTTGTATTTGTCCATATTCAACGGTTATCATTTTGGTGTGATCCTATGCATTGGAAGACGGTGATAATAGATTCTGATTATGTTCCTCTTTTCATATTTGAATGTGAAATATCTGACTATGTACTAGAAAAGTTTATTGTGGCTTCAGCAGACCATATGTTTCTCTCACACTTAAACGTGTCTTTGGTTAATATTGATATCAAGGCAATCAAGAAGTACAATTTTTGTATGGTATATACGTCAATACATTCTGGATATGTGAAATTACCATTTCATAGAATAAACACCAAGGCTTACAACGATATAAGGAAAGATCTGAAAGCACCCCTTAGATCTATCATCATGCTTAGCTTTCAAACAACGATATATGACAAATGTCATGATGTGTGGACGAAACTGATCTACAACGAACCGAATACAAATCATCAAGTCGTTGTATGTGTTTGTGATGTAGAAGACAGACCAGCAAACATCTTTCCTACGCCATGTCTTCAGTTCTATGTCAGTAATCCTCACACATATTTTACAGCTCACACCATGAAATTTATTTTTTCCTTTCATTCTGAAACTGAACAACCCAAAAAAATAACCAGTGGTTTGTTCAACTGTTCTGTAGATACTTATTCCAGCTTCCATCATCACCTGGACTGCAACCTGAAGACAGAGTGCGAAGATGGACAGGATGAAACGGAACACTGTCCCTTCAGCAGTCCTAGTTGTCAAGGTCTGATAACTTCATATAACAAGTGTTTCAAATTTGTTCAATTAAAAACCCATATCTCTGCTATGTTTGTAACACATGAGTGTCAGAAGACAGGAGGGGAATTGGCTTCAATCAAAACAAAAAAAGAACAGAAAGACCTTCTTCCCATTTTTGAAATCAAGAAATTCAATTCCTTATTCATCGCTTATATCTCAGGATGGAACTCTGTTCCTTTTGAGTATAGTAAGTTTCGGAAGTGGTCAGACAGAACGTTGATCTACAACATGAATCACATCATATCAAATTCAGTTAATACTCCTTCAAGGGATGCCTATTTTATTTCCCTTACATCGCTGATGAGATATGATAACTCAACAGCAGAATCCATGATAGCCATGGATATACTGTGCGAAGTAAAACCACAAACACATAACGAGTTTTCTGTTCAGACAGTTCAGGTGCCTGACTTACATCCACCAATATTTATCATTACACAAACAAAGCAGATCTTGTTCACGTGTTCAGATAGTCATGTGACGCACACATTTCTATCATGTGATCCAGAGACTTATTGTAGAGGAACTACATATTCAGGTTGCTGTGCTTTTCTAACACAGGCGCTAAAAAAGAATAGCGCACTGATTCTTCTTGGAGTAAGCCCATCATATAGAATTCCCATGTTTATATGTGATGACGACATGACCACAATGTCTTACTCTCTGGTGTGTGACTTCAGACAGGACTGTCCAGACAATAGTGATGAGTCGTTCTGTGAACATTCTTCCTGTAACGGATTTCTATGCACCAATGATCAGTGTGTTTTGATCAGCCAGCGATGTAATGAACTATCTGACTGTCTGGATGATTCTGATGAAATCCTATGTATTAACCAGGTGGGTAGTCCCATCTCTGAAGCAGATAAAAAGCACAGACTTTTTATCAATGTAGATGGTACAGGTTATTTTACTCAGCAGATAATGAAAGCTAACGAGTCTTGTCCTGACACTCATTATCAGTGTACAGCTGATTGGTTGTATTGTCTCCCTGTCTATACTCGATGTAATGGATTTTCTGACTGTACTTACGGTGAAGATGAACAAGACTGTGAGTCACCGACGGGGTTAAGTTTCTACCAGTGTCGAACTTCAAGAGTTTATGTGCATGGAGATCATATGTGTGATGGCTGGGATCAGTGCCCACAACGTGATGATGAATGGTTGTGTGACATGACCTGTCCTGAAGGTTGTCTGTGTCAAGGTCACTCATTCCTATGTTCTGTGTCTTTCCTTGCTGACCTCTTTCCCAATCTTCGCTACCTGGATGCCACAGGTTCAGGTATGACCCTGAACAATTTCAGGAACAATGAATATCTTATTAGTCTGAATCTTTCCTATTGTTCCCTTTCTAACATACCAGGTGTGAAGCTTCCCAACCTGCAGTTTCTTGATCTGAGCAATAACAAACTGGTAACCATTAATATGGACGTTTTTAATAGGCTGTTGAATTTTAGGCATTTGATAATTGCAAAGAATCCTCTCACATCCCTGACAACCACATTTAACCACGTGTATTATACACTAAGAACAATTGACTTGTCAGAAACACGCCTTGAAGTATTTGATGTTAAATCGTCTATCTACTTTCTTTACGTAAGTAATTTAAACCTATCGTTTTCGTCCATTAAAACTATAAAGAATACAGGCTTTGAGTCTTTTCCACAGCTGAAAGAACTAGACATAAGGGGAAATTCACTGAACAACTTTCCTTTGGATTTATTGTCAGAAATGCGTTATATCAGATCTATCTTTTCTTCAAACTACAGATTTTGTTGTAAAAAATTACTTCCTACACATTCAAGTGAGATCAGGTGTCTAAGACCAGAACCTGTGCTCTCTTTGTGTCAAAATATATTACCAAACAAATTCTTCAAGACTGCTTTTTTGTTGGACAGCATTTTTATCATCTCAGGGAATTCGTTTTGCTTTATGTTCTCATCCATGACGAACATGCTTTTTGGAAAGAGTTTCCTGATATTCAGTGTCAATCTGCACTTTGCTAACGTGTGTATGGGAATCTACGTTGTCATAATCATGGTGGCTAATGAAACTTTTCTCGGACGATATATACTCTTTGAAAAGACATGGACAAACAGTTTGACTTGCAAGATGGCTGGCTTTCTCTCCCTTCTGTCCAGTGAAGTTTCACTTCTAATCCTCTCCTTCATCACGCTGGACCACATCGTCATCCTATGTTTTCCTTTAACCAGATGGAAATTCAGTAAAGGTTCAATAGCTGTAGCGTGTGCAGTAGCATGGATTGTTGGAACATTGTTGTCAGTAATACCTTTTCTTCCTGGACTGTCACACTGGGGCCTTGATGTTCAGTCTGGTCTGTGTTATCAGGCGTTATCTGATCAGTACAGTTCTAGCCAAGAATTCAAGTGGTTCACAGTGATTGTGACATTTGACTGCATTTTGTGTTTTTTATTCATGGCTGGCCAAATAACTATCTACAGGCATATACCCAAATACAGAATATGCGTTGATTCCACAAACAGAGCAGTTTATTCTTCAGCCTGCCTGTTGATAAAACTGGCTGTAACAGACGCAGCCTGTTGGTTCTCACTTGGCCTGACCAATGTGCTGGCCTCAAATGGAGTTGCCAAATCAGACAAGATCAATGTGGTGGTGAATGTATTCATGTTACCACTTCGATCCGCACTCAATCCACTCCTGTACATGTGGACAGTTGCTACACAAAGACGACAGCAAGCACAACAAATAAGATTGCTACAAGCCTTGAAATTAAGACTGAAACAAAAGTGAAATACATTCAAGATAAATTTATTTCAATGCGCGCGCACGCGTGCGTGCGTGCGTGCGTGCGTGTGTGTGTGTCGCTGTATCTCTGACAAAAATGTGTAAACACGATATTCTTCTTTGTTTATGGGTGCATTATCATCAAACATAGTCAGTAATGTCAGCTTTTGAGATGTTGGAAATAAAAATGTTTGAAAAATGAATCAAGACGATCCTTCCAAACTTAATTTGTGAAGATCAAACAGGCTTTATTGCAAACAGATACATCGGAGACAATACAACGTTAATGTACGATTTAATTAATTACTTAGATAAAAAAACAACAACACCAAAACAAAAGCAAAACCAAAAAATCCCGGGCTCTTACTTTGCCTAGACTTTGAAAAAGCTTCTCATTCCTTGGATTGACAATTATCATTATTACTGATTTTCATATTTCTAAGTGTTTTGTTTCTAGTAATAAGTCTGTGAATTATCCGGATTTGAAACCATTTAGTTTTCATACCAATCATTTTAATCCTCTTAAAAACAATAAACAAATTAATTTCTGTCGACAGATTTTCAAGATTCCTGAAAATTCTTCATCATAATTAAGGTTTTCACATCCCAGTATGTCTGTAGTTAACCAAACCCTTAAAATCTTAAACTTTGGTGTATTCCACTCCATTTTTTGATGTGGTAAATATTTGGTCGTGGAACTCTTCCTTTTTGCAAGCCATAGAGACTATGTTTTGTTTTAATGTTTATTGAGAAACCTCTTTCCATCCAAAATTGTTCAATGTGTTAACAATTTCTTCAAAAGAAGTTGCATCACCTTGTGTTATATTTTTTTCTCATCTGCATGATGAGATTGTTTGCGTACAGTTGTTAATAGTAACACATGTTCCTGTCTCATTTTCCCTCATCATGATTCCTAACATTGTTACACACAATAGAAACAAATAATGTGAAACTGGTGTCCATATAAATATCTTCACTCATCTCTATTAAAAACCATGTTGAAATATTTTGATATATATTAACAGTTGATTTCATGTTTTATGAAAAGTGTAGATCCACTGGCAGATGTTTGGATCAAATTCAAATGCTTTTAAAACGTTCATCATGAAGTTCCAGTCTATGGTGTCAAACGCCTTTTCGAAGTCAATACAAAGCAAAAAGATCTCTGTACTTCATTTTATTAATGGATTCATATGATAATTTAATGTTACTTCTATGTATCTGTTTGCTGTGTGTCAAATGGACGACGTGACGCGTCTAGTGTGTTGGTAAGCGACTGCGTGCTTGTCACCTTTCGCTTTCAGCCTGCACCGCTGGCTAGCACTGTTGCTTGCAGGTATATGCAAAGGAGAGCGGAATGTGCAAGTCTCTCTCTGTCAGTAACATGGCCTATCCGCCAGCAAGCCCTGCGTTGTGCCTCCTCGTGGCGACATGTGGTAACTGAGCACCTTACGGACTTGGGTTAAACTCGAGGGACTCGGAGGAGGTCTGGCCCCCAGATGTACGGCATGCAGGCCCATCAGCGTGTGGACATGGCCTGGTGCCCACGAACCAGACCCCCAGCTATGGGTAAATAGCACCACTGCCGTGTGGTTATCTCAGAAAAGAATAAGGCTAAGGGAGTAAACCCTGACAGAAAATCACCTCCACTGCCTTGTAAGTTGTGGGAACAACAAAGGCTTGCAGCGAGTCTGCACAAAAACCGATGGAAGACAAAGGGAAAACCACTGTCGTTATTCCCAAGTTTATCATGGCCAGCCAAAACACGAAAAAGGATGATAACGAAGTAAATAGGGGCTCCTGTGGAGCACCCTCATCTGATAGGGACCGTCATGCTGCGCAGGTGATACCCGACCGTCAGCAAGCTATTGCAATCAAAATAAAAAGAAATAAAAATTGCGACATGGAATGTCAGGACCCTGCTTGAAAGGGGAACATTGGAAAATGTCAAGATGGAGATGGGAAGGCTTAACATCAACATTTAAGGACTAGGAAAAGTGAGATGGAAGGGGGCAGGCATGATAAGATCAGGCAAGTATACCATATTATACATGTATTCTGGAGGAAACACTCATGAAAGAGAAGTAGGCATCATGATAGAAAAGGACAAGTCAAAATCAATCAAGGGACACTGGGCAGTGCCAGACAGAGTTTTGCAAGTCAAGTTAGAGGGCAAGCCATTTGATATCAACCTCATCTAAGTATACTCCTAATCATAATTTAAGGGCCACTTCTTCCTTCCTCTCTAATTTTAAGTTGAAATAATTGACAATGTTTAGAATTGATTCTATGTTTTATTTCATCATTTCCACACCTGTTTGGGAAAAAGAAATTAGCACAATGACCCATTAGTGAACAGCACATGCATTTAAAGGAACATCCCCCCCTTTTCAAAAAACAGAAAGTGTCAGATTTGGCCAATCTGTTTTCAATATTGCGTGTGTCCGCCCCGAGCCTGGATGCATGCTTCACAGCGCCGATGCATCGACCCCACAAGGGTACGGAGTGTGTCCTGAGGGATGGCCGCCCACTCGATCTGCAGGATGTCGACCAGCCTGGCCAGGGTGCCCGGTGGGGGGTGGTTGTCCCTGATGCGCCTCCCGAGCACATCCCAGAGGTGTTCAATTGGGTTCAGGTCAGGTGAGCACGCTGGCCAGGCCATACGGACGACTTCATGCTGCTCCAGGAAGTCGGTCACAAGGCGTGCTCGATGCGCAGGTGCATTGTCGTCCTGGAAGATGGCGCCTTGACCAAGGTCCACAAGCGCAGGCAGTGCCACGGCCGCCAGAACCTCGTCCCGGTACCGGACCCCGTTCAGGATGCCGTCAATGGGGAGCAGGGGGGTCCGGGTACCACGGCTCATGCCACCCCACACCATCACCGACCCGCCGCCGTACCGGTTATGCTCTTGGACAGTGGCGTCAGCGAACCTCTCCCCTTGACGTCGCCACACCCGAGCCCGGCCATCGTTAAAGGTCAGGGTGAACCTGGACTCATCCGAAAACAAGACCCGGGCCCACTGTTGCCTTGTCCAGGTCACGTGCTCCCTGGCCCAGGTCATGCGGCGCACTCTGTTGACCGGTGACAGCACGGGTCGGACGGCCGGTCTCCGTGACCTCAAGTTTGCCTCATGTAGCCGTCTTCTCACCGTGCTGCAGCTGATGTTAGCACCTGTTGCGTCCCTCAGCTGACCCCTCAAGGTCACCGCAGTGGATGCCCTTTCCCTCAGGAAGGAGAGGGCAAGGTAGCGGTCTTGCTGTCTTGTCGTTACTCTTGGTCGACCCGTGTGACGCCTTTCCTGGACTGCTCCAGTCTCATTGAAGCGCTCCAGCAGTCTCTGGATTGTGGAATGCGACACTTCAAGTCGTCTAGCAACTTCCAGCTGCGCTAGGCCTTCATCAAGCAGAGCGAGGGCTCTCGCCCGCTGCTCATCCGTCATCCGTCGTCTTGCAAGCATGGTTAAAACGAACCAAGAACGGGTCCTTTTTATCCTCGTCTGCGGGCAACTTTGGCTGGAGTAGTGTTCAAAAAGGGCTTGCCTTGCACGTGCAAAGCGAATTTTGTCGCTACCTTGCCTGCGTCGTCAGAGAGACCCTGCTGAAGATTCGACAATTTCGTGTGGAAATTGTCTTCCTTGGGCCGCCCATTGCAAATCGGCAAATCCCCAAACACGTGCCAAAAGGAAACTGCAATGTTGTCTGAGCTCTTATCCATTCAGTTACGGCAACGAATTGGAGAAAAGAGTAAGAGAAAATAGGTTATTTCTCCTTTCAAAAATTGACTCAAAAACGTTCCTGGCCCTTCAATAATGACGTGTAGTATATATGCACCAACATCCTCAAATGCTCAAGAAAAATTTGGCAATTTCTATGGAGCATTAGACACGGCCAAGGATCAATGCAAATTACAGGTTATTACAGTAATAATGGGAAATTTTAATGCTTAAGTGGGACAGGAGAGGGTGGAGGACATAATTTGACCTCATGGCCTTGGTACACAAAATGAAAGGGGAACAAAGTTTTTGGAATGGACACACATGAATGAGTTCATAGTAGGAAACACCTGGTTTGAGCAGCTTAACAGAAGAAAATGGACATGGATAAGTCCAGGAGATAATACTAAAAATCAAAGTGATCACACGCTGATAAATACAAGATTTAGAATTTTTGACTGATAGTAAAAAGACTCCCAGACACAGACTGCAACAGTGACCACAATCCTGTAATGTGAAGATATGGGCTAAAACTAAAGAAAAGAAAACGGACCCAAAGCAACATCAAACTGAATCTTGGACTCTTAAAGATAGATGAAGCGAAGCATGAAAACATTAACGTACATGTTCAAACCATATTCATTGCTTGGAGGATGTTGGTCACAGTGAGTAGCAATGGACAAAGTTGAGAATCACGATAAATGAAGCTTGTAAAGACATCTCTAAAGTTGAAAGAAAAGCAAAAAAGAACTGGATGACAAAAAGAAATTATAGTTTTGATGGAAGAGCAGAGAAAGACAAAGGGAAAAGAGAAAGTATACAAAAAGATAAACAAGGAAATAAATAATAGTTGAATGAAGCTAAGGAAGTTTGGCTGGAAAGAAAGTGCAAATAAATAGAAGACCAACACAAAACAGATCCTCAGAGCATGCACAGAAACAATGAAGAAATTGCCCACAGGAAAAAGACATGCATACCAATCGGATGCTTAAAATCGAAAGAAAGTACGCTTATCATGGAAAAAGACAAAATGTTAGAGAGGTGGGGAGAGTACATTTAAGACCTTTTTAACGATGACAGAAACGATGAACACACTATAAAAAAGACGTTGAAGAACCACCCATAATGAAAGATGAAGATAGAGCAGCATTGAAAAAAAATTGAAACCCAGGAAAGCCCCAGGACAAGACAATATTACTACATAAATGATTGAGGCCCTAGAAGATTTCGGTATTGAAAAAAATAACAGTCCTTAATGAAATTGATGACACCGGAAAAACCCCCAAAGATATATACAAATCATTTTCATTGCATTTCCAAAGAAAATAGGGGCTATGGAATGCAAGCCCCATCGCACAATCAGCTTGATGAGTCATGTTACAAAAATCCTATTAAGAGTAATCATGATGATGACAAGGACAGAATCAAAAGAGAAATAGCAGAAGAACAGTGACAGTGTTGATTTGTCGAAGGGAAAGGAATTCTTAATGCCATATACATCCCAAGAACTATCAGAGAGGTGAGTAGAGTTGAATAAAGATTCATATTCATGCTTTGTTGATTATATCAAGGCTTTTGATCGAGTAAGGCACGAAGATTTGATCAACCAACTAGAAAGGCTCAATACTGATGGAAAAGATCTCAGAAAAAAGCAGTAACGAAAAATAGAAAACGATATAAGCTCTCTCCAAAATATCAAACGAGGGATCAGAAAGAATTGGTTCTGTCACCAGATTTGTATTCCATTTACGGCGAAACCATCATGAGAAAACTAGAAGAATGCCCTGGGATAAAGGTTGGAGGAAGAATGATAAACAACATTCGTTACGCAAATGACACCTTGCTAACTGCAGAAAATGAAAACGACCTACAAAATCTTGTGAATATAATAGAGATAGAAAGCAAAAATAAAGGGCTACAGCTAAATAGCAAGAAGATTGAAGTCATGGTAATCAGTAAAAAAAAAACACACAAAAAAACAACAAAACAAACACATCTCCTCATGCAAAATAACAGCAAATGGCACACATTTGAGATAGGTTGATACATATAAATATCTGGGAACGTTCATCTCATCAGACGGCAGATGAACATCAGAAATCGCTAACAGAATTGGCCAAGCCAAAAAAATCTTTCAGGAAGATGAAAAGCGTCCTTACCAACACTATATCAATTAAAATCAGGAAGAGAGTTCTTTGATGTTATATAGAACCGATACTGTTGTATGGTTGTGAGGCGTAGACAGTCAACAGGCAAAGTCAAAACAAAATTAAGGCAACCGAAATGTGGTTCCTAAGAAAAATGTTGAGAGTTCCATGGACAGCAAAGAAAACACACGAGAAAGTCTTGAAGGAGGCAGACACAAGACGATCATTAATAAAGAAGATTAGGAAAAGACAATCAACATTTATAGGACATTTAATGGGAATCAGAACAGGAAAGCTGGAGGGAAAGAGAACACCAAGTATATCCAGGGAGAAAATATTGGACGGACTTGAAAGGTGGCTGAAGACAGAGAGGGTGGGAGATGTGTTTGCAGCTACAGGGGATAACTTTGTGTGGAGGGCCATGATCACCAACATCATGCGGCAGGGCACTGATGATAATGATCTGTTTGATAGAAATCTAGTCTGATCTTCAATAATAACAGTATGTGTACCGACTTGAGGAGACTAGCTATACACGAAGCACAGAGAGTCTATATACGACATTAAACTGAGGATATTATCGTCCACTTGTTGATGTTTTCTGTACGTTTATAACCTTTAGATAAGCAAACATCACACTCTCTTTCTGAGTTACAAATTATTCACCGTTTTCAAAAACTCTATTTAATGATATAACGATACAATGACTCATTTTATCCGAAAACATTTTGAAAAATTCTGCTGGAAATCCATTTGAAAAATTCTACTGGAAATCCATCACCACCTGGGCTGTTGTTATTTTTCAGATCTGATAGCACTTGTCTAGCTACTTCTAAAGTGATCTTTCCTTCTATTCTATTTGCTTAATCATCTGATAATGTTGGAATATCATTTATCTTGTCTTTCATTTTAATGAAAATAGAAAACGATATAAGCTGTTGTTAAAACATCAAAAGATAGGTTTGGCAGGGTTGTGTTCTGTCACCTGATTTGTTTTCACTTTATGAGAAAACGAGAAGAGTGCCCTGGGATAAAGGTTGGAAGAAAAGTGATAAACACCATTCGTTTCGCAGATGACACCGTGCTAATTGCAGGAAACAAAAAAAATAAAAAAGACCTACAAAACCGTGTGGGTATAATAGAAATAGAAAGCAAAAATAAATTGCAAGAAGACTGAAGTCATGGTAAACAGTAGGAAACATGAAATCCCCTCACGCAAAATAACAGCAAATGGCACAACACTGAGACAGTGAGACAGGTCGATAAGTTTAAACATCTGGGAACGATCATCTCACCAGACGGCAGATGCACATCAGAAACAGTCAGCAGAATTGGCCAAGCCAAAACGGCATTCAAGAAGATGCAAAGCGTTCTTACCAACAAAGGCCTATCAATTAACATCAGGAAGAGAGTTCTTGAGTGTGACATAGAACCGATACTGGTGTACGGTTGTGAGCTGTGGACAGTCAACACACAAAGTCACAACAAAATCGAGGCAACTGAAATGTGGTTTCTAAGAAGAATGTCGAGAGTTCCATGGACAGCAAAGAAAACAAACGAGACAGTCTTAAAGGAGACAGACACAAGAAGACCAATAATAAAGAAGATTGAGAAAAGACAAGCAACATTTATATGACATTTTATGAGTAAAGAGAAATTAAAACAGCCGGTCATGATAGGAAAGCTGGAAGGACAGATGACACCAGGTAGACCCACAAAGAAAATATTGGACTGACTTGCAGGATGGCTGGGGACAGAGGGAGGGATATATACTTAAAGTCACAAAGGATAGAAACGTATGGTGCGCCATGATCGCCAACTCCATGCGGTAGCGCACACGATGATGATGATGGTGGTGTCTTTTATTTCCGTCAACAAACATTTTCTTTATATATAGACCTTTATAAAGTTCTTTGACTTCTTGAGTTATTCCATCCAGTCCAACCTTTTTTCTGTTTCATTTGAAATAAGTTTTGTCATAGATTTACTGACAACATCCCTCTTTTCTAAGTTACAAAAGTATGCTGATATATTATTTTCATCTTCTGTTGCCCATCTAGCTCTAGATTGGAGAAGAATGTCATCGATGTTCGTTTTTCTAATTTCAATCAAATTAATTCCACAGTCTTCCATTAATTCCGTTCATGTTTCTTTTTCTAATTTCAGTCAATTTAATTTCTCACTCTTCCTAATTTCACATTCCTCCAAACATATATTCTCTTGATCAGATTTATGAGGTATCTGTTCAGATACTGTATTTCTATTTCTAACTGATTCTCTTTTTGTTTGCTCTTACCTGTCTTTATAGACACACATGAAGTTGTTTTTGATCGTACTTTCATCAAAAGAACATTAGGAATAACTGGTCCGATATTGTAAATTGAATATCTGCTTTGGGAATGTTTTCTATCTAAGTTTTATTGTACACTGGTACAACATATTCCTCAGCTACATAACTGATTTAGGTATTTATATATTCAATGTCATTTAATGAGGAACTGTTCAGTTTCCAAAGACTTTGTTTTATGTCATTCGCAAATGAAAGATTCAAAGTAATCATTGAATGGTCTGAACGATATCCATATACCATTTTATCTTCTTTATATTTCGTATCATGCTTTCAGAAATGAAAATATATCTAGACAACGTTATTGAATCGGAGGTTCGCCCGCGCCAAACGTATATTCTTATGTCTGGATAAATCTCTCGCCAGATATCAGTTCAAGCCAAGTTCACAGCCATTTCTTCAACTTCTTCTTTTCGTGTTTGGATTATAGACGTGTTTATAATTGTAACAATCCATGCTGGTGTCAAGTACCAGGTTCCTATGATTACATGTGAAAACACTTC
Organism: Monoplex corrugatus; assembly: GCA_030674185.1. Lineage (NCBI taxonomy): Eukaryota > Metazoa > Mollusca > Gastropoda > Littorinimorpha > Ranellidae > Monoplex > Monoplex corrugatus. The sequence goes on along the minus strand of JAPXFY010000026.1, from coordinate 13,919,102 downwards.
TTCTTTAATGTGTTGTTCGAACTTTTCGTAAAATTTTGGAGTGTCTCTATTCGGGTCATAAACAATGACAAAGTAGGAGTTCTTTAGTCATACTTGTGAGGGAAACAATTATATCTTGGTCTGATTTGTAGATCGACAAACTTCTTTTAGTCCAAAAAGTGATTATCAGTGACGTGAAGAAAACAAAACGTCTATTTCAGCATGAAGTTGTCTTTGAGCACATAAACATAGACTAGCCCTTTCGCTGCTATGCCCTTTTTTAGCTCCGAAAACACTATTTGCCAGGCCATATTACATCACGGAGGGTAATAATTAAAAAAAAATTCTGACACAAAAACTACTCAATAAAAGTCCATAAAACTAATACTTTTCTGAAAGGTAATTGAATCCTCTATACACTGATCACAATTACACATCCATTCAACAGGACAGATGAAAGTTTATGTCCAATGAAACAGGATTTATTCTTTTTACACTATTCTAGACATGATATCATATAAGTATAAAAAAAAGGGAAAAACAGTGAATAATAAAACTGAATTATTGTCAGAAAGCAAAAGAATGATAATGAAAAATGTATTTCCATACCTTCTGTCCAAGAAGAATCACAATCACCAAATACATGTTCATATCTACACACACACACTTTGCGACTCGAAAGAGTTTTCAGTGTCACTGTTGTTTTTTCTTTCTTTTTCTTTTTTTTTTTTTTTACAAATTTTGCAATAGCACCTCACACAACACACACAGATGAAAAATACATACACACACTGTGTCTACATAGGGCATCAGTCAGCAACTAGTAGTTTTTCTTGGTGTGGTACGCCACGAAGCAAGGCTGCACACAAAGAGATGGGTTCGAAGGACAATATCCACACACAAAGTTGGTTTCTTTCCTGATGCCCCTCTTGCTGTACACCTTGCACCTCCTGCCAGAGGAAAGCTTTCTGACAGTCTTCTCCAGGGTGATAGGGAAGTTTGTCAAGCATCTCGTTGTTGAGGAAGAGCCGGTAGTAGTCCACAGGTCTGTCCCCATCAGGCTGAATCTTCAGGCCAGGTTCCCCTGTGAACTGTGGAATATCTGGCTGGGTGTTGTTAGGTGGCACAAGGGGCTGGTCTAATACTGCACCTCTCCCTCTCCCTCTCTGCTGAGAAGCTCCCTGTCCCCTGCCTCTGGTCTCACAGTCTCTGGTACCACCTGTGGATATAAAAAAAAATCAGGTTCACATCCTTGTGCTTGGAAACAACACACACACTCACACACACTCCACACACACACACACACACACACACACACACAACACACACACACACAACACAACACACACACTCTCTCTCTCTCTCTCTCTCTCTCTCACACAACACACAACTACATTGACACATGCACCACTGCAACACTAGTTCTCACTCAGTCTTGTTTCAAGCACACACACACACACACACACACACACACACACACACACACACACACACACACAAATACACACAACCAATGACACATCCACACAGTACACACACACCACAACACACACACACAACCAACACACCACATAGTACAGTGATGACACAAACACACTCAGTGCCACGCCACACACCCATTCAGCAAAGTCTTCTCTTTTGCAGTCACAGCTCCGTGATAACACTCCATTTATCAACACACTGACACAAGACAAACAATGGGTCTTACCTGTACTTCTGCCAATGGCCTGCCCTCGCGGTAGACGCGTGGTGGCTTGACCACGAGCAAGCTGCTCCACCGTGTCAGTTCCGGTGTAAGCTGTAGCAGACGACGCTTGTACTGTGTCCAGTTTCACTCTCCCCCGTCTGAGCCATTGTTCTCCTGACTGGCCTTCACCCTCTTCAAAATCTGGGTCAGTTACAGCCTCCAACTCGGGCTCTCTCTCCTCTTGCTGGACTATTCTCGTAATTGCGATGTTGACACACCCCCTCCGCTCCTCTGGAAAGTTGGTTCGACTCCAGCGAGCCATTTGACATAGCAGTTTCGTCATAACGACTAAATTCGTCGTCCTCTATCAATTGTAGAACTTTCTTATCATCAGTGGTAACAAAGTCACTGTAATCTTTTGCTGTTCGCTTTCGTTTCACCCGCTTCGGCCAGGTTGAGTTTCTTCATCCGCCATGATGATCAGTGAGCTCGAAAGTTGCAGGGGGTGGTTTAGGTAACAGCCCAGACTGACCCCTTTTAATCTCATTGGATCCTTCGCTTTATAAATATTAATAGCAGACACACTAAGCTTTGTGATTGGAGTGAATTGGGAACCCCTGGTCTTAAAATAGAGCTTGGAAAAGTCTTACTATGACGCACACGGAATATCCCGTGACGGGGCCATATTCGGGGTAGGCGGAACTTCACGGGAATTGCCGTGATGGGGCGGTCTAGTGGCTAGTTCGACAGAAACCAATACATGCCAACACAATGATACATTGAAAAGAATGTATAGTAAAATTGTCCATACAGTGATGATGGTGATTCACTTTCCCATCGATCTGACGTCTGAGTAGGCAAATTAGACCTTTTTTGGTCTGTTATAGGTCTTCCCACGGAATACACGATCAATCCTGGAGGCACATATTCTGGCGACTGTACCCTGTGCACAATGCTGTCACAAGCTTACTCTGTTGTGGGCAATATCACCCCAGCTAGTGGCGTTGATACCACAGGTGATATTGTTGGCCTTCCGAGTGTCCTTGTTTCACTCCAAAAGCGTAATTCTCTTAGATCTGGCATGTCTATCAGTGACACTGACATTCCATTCTCGCCACATGCACTTAGTGTCAAATTCGACCAGTCACTCTCTTTTAAGCAACACAAATCAAATATTTGCAAATTGACATATCCGGAATTGGGAAAAACCAATGCGCTTTACCATAGCCTTTCCACTGATGCCTCCAAACGACTTGTTCATTCATTTGTTCTGTCTCGCTTTGATTATTGCAATACACATTTAATTGCTTTTCCACTCTATCTTCTCCACAGTTTTCAGGAAATTCAAATTATGTTGCAAGGTTAGTTTGTAAATTTTCCATGATATCAATTACATGACATAATGACGATAATAATAGCATGCATGATAATATATATATTTCCCATTCTAGCGCTCTCTAAGGTGCTGTCTCATTAATTCTTTGTCTGGTTCGCGGTTGTGACTGCACACACTTTTTTTCCTTTTGCGATCAGGATCGTGATCGATGTTTTCAATGGTCATGTCCTAGTAGGGATCGTTTACGTTGATTATGGTGGGTTTTCAGACACAGCTGATGCTGTTCCACATCCAACTGAGTCTTAAACCGGGCGCATCCGTTGTCTAATCACACAGACAGAGCTTTTGATGATGTTGAATGATTTCACTTGCAGACAGGATCCTGCTCGAAACAGGGCAGCATCCTAGTACAGCATTGTGATTTTTTTTGCTAAAACCCCCACTCCATGTGCATGTTTGTTCTCTTCTTCACTATAACAGAGGACATGTCATTCTTCTGTCTGTGGTTCACTCCTGTTCTTCCATTAACTTAGCAGAGGTCAAGAATGTGCCAGGACAATGTGTCCACCTCATGGGTCAGTTCCTTCAGTTTTCCAGTATGCGTGAATGTTCTTACGTTCTATGTGGCAAAAGTACTTAATACATACAAACAGAAAGCAGAGCTGAACATATCAAATGAACGTACACATGATATTCTTACAGCACTGAAAGTAAGTTACTTTGTATTGAAAAGAGCACGGTTATACTATGAAGCATTAACAAACAGATGATACAATTCTAAATTTTGTTCTGAGTGATCGGAAACACTGGGAACAGATGATCAAAGGAAAAGAAGCAATCGTTAAAGTTCATAAAATACAATACATTAAATTGAAATAGCTAAACATACGTTAACAAGAAACACCACGATGGTACGGATAGGACCCAGAGCACCACTGCCTCGCCACTCTCTGGACAATCACCTCCCAAGCTCCCGACGCCAATTGACAGACATTTCTTCAAGCATTGCATGACCCATTTGGACCTCGTCATCAGTTACCTTGTTTACTAACTGAATGGCAAGGTGGGGCGATGATAAGCCCCTGGACACAGCCACACAACGCACAACAACTAGGCCCAGCCCTGCCTCCAAACCAAGAGGGAACAGACGATCCTTCTCTCGTCCCACCGTGGTCTCCATCTCTCCCTTGGGCAGCCCGCCCCGCCACCAGTTTACACAGCTGCCACCACTCCTCCACCCAACCACAGTCTCGACATCTAGCAGTCGGATGCTCCCAAAGTTGCTAAGAATACGTATTGTACTTTTTAGATTATTGAAAATAATGTCGCATTGAGAGAAATGCGACATGTTAACACCTTTTCCTGTGGCTTTTGTTGGAACATGAATGATATTATTCATGTTATACTTTGGAATTGTTTATATAAAAACGATTCCAGGGGAAAATCGACAGATTCTTAAAATCAGAATATATCACCTGTGCAAATATCAGATTGACGAGAACTTGGGTATCATTTCATGTTGACAAAAGCAAGTACATAGATTTGGTTTTCGATGTAATTATCCTTCTCGGAAAAATGCAGATTTATAAATATAAAATTGAAAAAGAATACAATGCAAAATTGACATGCAGCTTGCACACCTGTGAAATAAAATGTTTGCCATATTCACCATTAATAAACATGACACCGTTTGCACGAGTTGTAATACACATATTGTCTGTGTACGTAATGAATTACGATGGCTAGACTGAATTCTTGACAAAAGCTACCTGAATATGATGAAAAGCTGTTTTTGTTTTTGTTTTGTTGTTGTTATTGATTTTTTTCTTTTATATTTTTCTATTGTTACTTATACTCCCTGAAACGTGTATACACTTGTACTTTATGCGTATAAATATTTTGAATGACTTGGAGTTTTTGATACAAACAGATTGTATTTATACTTTGCTGTTCTGTTTTGCATTTGTCTGTATTATGTATTTAAAATGACTTTTCATAAGTTTGAAAAAAGTCATCTCCATCATATTTTCATTATTTTGTTAAACACTGAAGATCAACCAGAAAGAACTTGCCATTATGAAGTGACAATCAACAATAAACAAAAAGATACATTTTAAAACATTACTGACTCCTTATAAAAGGCAACGATACGTTGATATTGTGAATTTGGCAAAGCATAAAGATTAATATTGTGTTTTGTTGTTTTTCATTTCTGTTACCTGTTTACCTGTTTAATTTGTGTAATTGATTTATTTTGATTGTAAGACAGTTTGAAAGTATACAACAAGCGACTGATGGACGGGTAGAGATGTCTACGGTGAACATATCATCATCATCCGGATACTTGACAGCAATTTACAATGTTCATAGCAATACTTCCACTGTCAGGAGGACTATATCTGTCCCAGCTGGACATGTCATCATGGTCAGTTTTAAGAGATTTTACAAAAACGGTTGGAATCCAGAACTTGCCTCATGTCTAGTTCTTAAGCTGTACGTATATGACGCGAACAGACGGCACATAAAGTTCTATGATCGTGACGAAAACTTCGAACAAGTGGAAGTTTACAAAACTGCAAGTCTTACTCTAAGTCTCAGTTCTTATCATCGTCTATTTCGGCTAATAAAATCAAATTACTCACGTTGTTTTCAAATCTTCTTTTCTATTCACTACAAAAGTGAAGTGCCCCAGATGCTACCCAGTGGGTTATTCAACTGTTCTGTTGGCCATTATTCGACATATCAGCACCACTTGGACTGTAACCTGAGGACAGAGTGTGAAGATGGACAGGATGAAACAGAACATTGTCCTTTCAGCAGTCCTGATTGTCAGGGTTTGGTAGCGTTATGTAAAAAGTGCTACAAATATGTCAGCACACACGATCTGCAAAACTTTCGTAGTAACGAAACTAAGCATTACTACAGAGCCAGAGAGTACTGTCATTCTTTGGGAGGAATACTTGCAGTGCCTTTGTGTGAGCATGACTGGTATGAAGCATTTCTTAAATTCATCAAACCTTACATGCACATTTTTAAGGGTCTTGCACTTGGGTTATATTCTGCTGACATATCTTTAGCTGATATTTACAGAAAGGTGATCCTTAATGACGAAAAGACTGTCCTTTATCATTCTTGTGAAACTGAAAAAATAACTACAGAACAATCAAAAGTAAAGATTTGCTTCAGCAACTTTCATAGGGAAATTATCTGGGGCACATGCATGGATGAAACAAATCCATACAGCGCAATTTGTGAATTCAAGACAACAAATACCAGACGTAAACCGTATAAACCTGAAGCTATAGCACTAGTCAGCCCACAACTCTTGCTGCACATCAAAGAACAGTCTTTGACAATGTGTCCAGATGGCCATGTGACTCATGCATTTCTCTTGTGTGGCTCGCTTCAGTATGGCGTGTGCGGTCAGGGGCTCACACCTCCTTGTACTTTTTATGGAAATCTGTCATTGACACACAACAGGTTTGATCTGACAGACCAGCACGCCATTCCTGTCCCCTTATTTACGTGTGGGGATGACCTCACAACACTGTCATACACACTGGTGTGTGACTTCAGACCCGACTGTCCAGATAAAAGTGATGAATCATTCTGTGAGCATCCTCCTTGTGTCAACATGTTTACATGCATCAGTGGTCAGTGTGTGTCTTTTGATAAAAGGTGTGATATGTTCTTTGAGTGTCAGGACCAATCAGATGAAGCAGACTGTGGCAGACTAAGAGGAAGATATTCATGGTATAACCAATACATTCCATCTCCTGTTCTTATCAACTTTGATGGCATCAGTTCTTTTATTTCAACACCAATGAAATCCAACGAGTCCTGTCCAGACACCCACTATCGTTGTCCTGGCGAGTACAATGACTGTCTTCCTGTCTACACACGATGCAATGGAATGTACGACTGTATGGGCCACGAGGACGAGGAGGGATGTGAAGACATGGTGTGTCCAGGATTCTTCAGATGCAGATCTTATCGAATATGTGTGCATGGTGACTATCTGTGTGATGGTTGGCCTCACTGCCCATTGCATGATGATGAATTATTGTGTGCAGTGACCTGCCCTGCAGAATGTTTGTGTCAAGGTCACACTTTCTTATGTTTCCAACCGTTCTCTGCTTCACTCTTCCCTCAGCTTCGTTTTCTGGATGCCACAGGTTCAGGAATGAGTCTATCTCCTGTTAGTACTCTAGCATATCTTATTCACCTAATTCTTAGCCAGTGTTCATTGAGTATCTTGTCTCACATGAACTTGTTCAATTTACAGTTCCTTGATGTCTCTGGCAACAAACTTCAGCATACCAACATGACTAACTTCTTGAACTTACATAATTTACAGACATTGTCACTGTCCAACAATCCTCTCATCTCGCTCTATACTGATGACTCATCTTTTCTGCATCAAACATCACTCAGAATGATAGATCTCTCATACACTACACTGACAGTATTTGACACCAGTGTTCTGTCCAAGTTCTCCAGCTTGCAGAAACTAAATCTAACTTTTACTACCATCCATACTATCAGCAATGTTGGATTTCAGTGTACACCACGGTTGTCCCAGTTATACATGGATGGTAGTCCAGTAAAAACATTTCCATCAGATATATTCAAAGACCTTACCCAACTTAGTGTGGTATCTACAGGAAACTATAAATTGTGTTGCCATGAAATACTACCACATACATTTGATCGCAGATTTTGCTATGCTCCAGAAGACGAAATTTCGTCATGTGAAGATTTACTGCAATCAGGAATGTACCGAGTGTTTCTCTGGCTGATCAGCTGTTTATCACTGACTGGCAACGGCTTTTGTTTCGTTGTACGTTTATGTGCATGGAAGACGACCTCTTTAAGTGGATTCAATGTGTTTGTCATCAATCTCACGGTCGCAGACTTTCTGATGGGTGTCTACATTGTTATCATTGGAGTGGTTGATGAACTGTTCCGTGGTATATATCTCCATTATGATGAGACATGGACAAGCAGTGTGGCCTGTAAGATGGCTGGTTTTCTGTCTCTGTTGTCTAGTGAAGTATCAGCTGTAGTCATCTGGCTTATCACTCTGGATCGGTTTATTGTTCTTCGTTTTCCTTTCAGTACCTTACGATTTGAAAAGATATCAGCATCTGTGGCTTGTGCGTTGACTTGGGTGGTTGGTTTGTTTCTTGCTTTGTTGCCTTTGCTTCCAGTGACAGCACACTGGGAGTTTTACAGTCAAACAGGTATATGTATTCCTCTTCCAGTTACTAGGCGAGATTTCAAAGGAAGATTTTATTCCATAAGCGTTTTGATTGTTTTCAATTTCATTTTGTTTGTAATGATCTCAGCTGGTCAAGCCTTCATATACTGGTCAGTACAGAAGAATGCCATGACATCCAACACGACCAAAGTATCACGAGACATAACCATAGCCCAACGCCTGATCACTGTTGCTGTCACAGATTTTATGTGCTGGTTTCCAATTGGATTGTGTGGATTTTTGGCACTGGCTGGTATTCCCATTCGTGGAGAGGTGAATGTGGCCTTGGCCATCTTCGTTCTACCCCTAAACTCTGCCATTAATCCTTTCATGTACACCTTCAACATTCTGGCAGAAAAGCAGAGAAAATCAAAAGAGGCTAAACTTCTAAAATGGTTAGAGTCTCAAACTGAGTTACTTGACAATTAACAGTTGTATATGGTGTGCTGGTTCAGGTAAAGCAAAAAGATCAGACGGTACCAGCAATGTGTTTTTCCCTTTGCATGTTTCAGTCTCTTCTTTTAATGTTTGTAATTATGTTATATAAACGTCTTTAATGATAGAAGCGTGTAACATCCCAACAAGGTGGAAAAACACTAGCATCTAGACTGGGAATTACCATCAAACAACAATACCAGTGACACATCATGAACACCATCACCTGATCACAGCAATGGTAAAATAATACAAGCCCATGGCAGCTTGTATTACAACCATGTTTTTGTTTTATATAAACCATCGTGTACAGAATGCAAATGGAGACTTGAAACTTCAAAACTTCTGGTATTTTATTACTCAAGGATTAGGTACCCCTGGACCTGTATTATGGCTAATACATCCTCCTCTACTCAAATATACATGGAAAAAATAAACAGATGAGCCATACATGCTTATATGATGTTAAACACGTTACCAGTATTAAAATCAATTAAATCAATTATTAAAAACATATTGATCTCCATATGTCAGTTGTCAAGCGCTTTACAAAAGCATGAGAGACAAAGAGCAGACATTCGTAAACAAATATGCATCAACCTATAACAATAACAACAAAAATTATAACGATTATAAAATCAATATATATAGTAAAAGCAATAATATGTTTTTTTAAGAAAAAAAACCAACAGCAACAAAAGCACAAAAAAACACAAAACCTCATAAATTAAAAATACACAAAGAAAAGTAAAGGAAGTAAAATAGGTATTCAAAACAAACAAAATAAGAAGATAGCAGAGAGATGTCAACTTATGCTATCATAAAAACATGGGAACCATAATATATGCAACATAACAATAATAACGATGAAACATTCAATCTATACATACATATGTATCATTCACTCACCTCACTTCTTCGCTGGGATCGGCGGTAGAAGCCACGTTCGAAACCACAAGTCTTCTCCAGATTACAACGATTGAGACATCTGTGGGCGACTTCCTGGATCCCCAGACCATAGATATCAGCAATATTGCTGAAGTAGGCGGTCGTCTCTTTCTTCTCCTCACCTCAGCTTTTCCTGCAGGACTTTTGATATAAAATCTGTTTTGGTGTTTCTGATCACATGGCCTACATATTGCAGCTTTCTTTTGTTGACCTCTGTTAGCAGTTAGAGCTCACCTTTCGGTTCCTTTAATATGCTATCGTTTCTTTTTCTGTCCATTTCACTCTGAAAAGTCGTCTATACAGCCACATTTCTGCTACGTTGATTTTATTTTTTCTTCTTCTTTTTTTAGTGTCCAGGCTTTGCAACCGAACATTAAACAAGCATAATCAAAATTTTCAAGATTCTTAATTTCAAATCTGTGGGAAGCCCTCTGTATTTCCATACGTTGTTTAACTGGACAATCTTTGCCATGCCAATTCTTGTTTTCACGTCGTTGGTGCAGGAGCTGTCATTTGGTTTTAGAGATGCTAGATATTTGAAATGTTAGATATTTTCTAAGTCTGTTTTGTTATTTGAATGTTTGGATGTTCCTGGCCATCTTTTATCGCTATGTGCATGAAATTGTTTTGGGTTTTGTTGTTGTTGTTGTTTTGTTTTTAGCATTCAGTTTCAATCCTGCCCTACAACCTGCTGCATCTACTCGGTAGGGAATTCTCTTCATGCTTGCAGATCTCAGGTTGGCGATGTTTTTCCTCCAATCTTTATTCCCATCTCTTCTAAATCTTCCTCTCTAATGAACTGCTTTATATATAAACTAAAACCTTAAGGCGAAAGGGATGCAGCCCTGCCTGACTCCTTTTAAATGCTATAATATTCGCAGTGTGCACCATTCCATCTGATGTTCGCTTTGTTGTCTTCGTATAATACTGCTGTAAGTGACACCAAGTGTTTGGGGAAGCCCATCTTTGCCATTGTATTAATTTAAACAGTTGATAGTGTATGACACTGTCAAAGGCATTACTGTAATCGAGAAAGGCAACGAAAGCTTCTTGTTCACTGTTCCTTACATTTTCATCAAAATCTGAAAGACAAATAACATGTCAGTTGTGCCCCTGTTGAATCTGGAACCAGCCCAACAATCAGAGAGTTCTACTGTTTGTTACATTCTGTTGAGTGTGATGATTAGCCGTACTTTACTGGTGTGGCTGATTATGGCGATGGTTTTATAGTGACTGCAGTCCATGGCGTTCCCATTTTCATATCCCATGACAAGTTCTGATAGCTTCCAGTCATCAAGCTATGGTCATGATTCCCATATTCTTGCACATAGATGATGTAAGGCAGTTACGCCTGCATCCCCAGTGTTCTTTAACAATTCTCTGGCACATTGTGCAATCCAGGTGATTTTCCTAAATTGATCTGATTTATTGCTGCTCTGACCTAATTGAAAAGAGGTTTTGGTTCCAATCCTTGAACATCAAGGCAAGGAATACCATTTGGAAGTTCTGATGTATTGTCGTGAAAAAGTCATTTGCCATACTCATGCCATCTTGATAGAATATCTTCCATCCCTGTTAAGGTTTCGCCCTCTTTATTCTATGCTTTGATTTTTTTCCTTGAAAATTTGTGGATTTCATCTTTCTTATTTGCTGAAACATTTCTTTTGTTTTCACTGGAAATTTGTCCTGTGATTTTTTTAGCATTATTCTTCTGTCCATGCCTTCTTATTTTTTCTGATCTTGGTTTTTATTTCTTTTTTCAGCTCTTCGTAATCTTCTATCTTAATGTTCCTTCGTGCTTGGCTTTTCTCTTTGGCTAGTCGGAAAACTTCCTCCCTTATGTATGGCTTTGGCGGTTTGTTTGTCCACCTTCATAGTTTTGACTCCGCAGTTTTGGTGTATACTTTTTTCATGTCCTCCCATATATCGTTTCACAAAATTCCTTTCGCTGCCCATTCTTCTAAGAGAGAAGCGACGCGGTTTTTTGTTTCAACCCGGTACTCAGCTTTGATTTCTGGATCTTTTAGTTTATTCTAGATCGTATCTGATTTGTCTATTTGCTTTGTGTTATTTGTATGTTTACGTTCTCAAAGTTGCAGTTACAAGCGCGTGGTCTGTCTCATAATCCACTCCTGGTCTAGATTTTGCATTCATCACTGACTTTCTCCATTTCTAGTCTATCATGATATAGTCTATTTGATATCTTAAGTAAGTGCGACTGCCCACGTTCAAGCAAACGGGAACCAGAAAAACACGAAAATAGAATTAAAAACGCATATTTAACGTAACCATACAGGCCCAAATTTTCGGCCAGCTGGCCTTTGTCAAGCGTAAATGTAAGATCACAAACGAACAAACAACAAATACAAAAAATTAGGAGAAAAAGACTAAAACTTCTCTGCTGCTTCGTCCAGTGGAAGAAAAGGACTAAAATGAAATCATGATATGTTTGTGAGTAATGGTAAGAAATGGAGAAAGGGAAGGCAAGTGCGATGTCAGAGGGGAAGTAAAATGAATTGTACAATTTGAAAAGTGGTCATGCCATATTAGTATTGTTTTCTCCTGGGCCCTCTTCAGGATCCTATAGCCCTGGCCCTCTTCAGGATCCTATAGCCCTGGACCCTCTTCACGATAAAGCAATACTAATATGGCATGACCACCTTTCAAATTGCAGAAAGCATATCACTTCCCCTCTGACGTCATATTTGCCTCCCCTTTTTCTGGTTCCTATTTGATGTCAGCTTCTGTCAGCTGGTGATGTCCATGCATATTTCCTTCTATTTGGATGTTTGAAGGTGTTTGTGATTGCCAGTTTGTTTGCTTGACAGAAAGTTGCTAGCATACTGTCCCGTTCGTTTCTGCTCCCTAGTCCTTGAGGTCCTACATCACGTTCCCTGTCTTCACTTTCACCTACTTTAGCATTTAGGTCCCCCATTATTATGGATATTTCCCTGCTGGGCGTCTTGTCCTTTGTTGTTTGTAGGTCATTGTAAAACTTTTCATTTTTTTCTTCTGTGCTTTTGGATGTAGGGGCATGGAGTTGAGTGATAGTTAACGGAGCTATCTTGGTATTAGGTTTGCTGTGACTATTTGGTCACTGATGACATTGTGGCTTTTTAAGCATGATGCGTGATGTTTGTTTAAAATGATAGCTATTCCATTTGAGCCTCTTTTTTCATTTCCACTGAAAACTATTGTATGATCTCCTTTACTGAAGATGCTTTCCTTGTTCCATCTAGTCTCACTCAGGCTTGTTATGGTGATCTTATCTTCGTTGAGTTCCTTCAGCAGTAACTCCAACTTGCCTGATTCTCCCATAGTTCCGATATTCCACGTTCCAACGGTGATGTCTTGTCTTCTTGTTTATGCTTTTTGTCTGATTTTGGATATTCTATTTCTAAGGTGTGTCGACAAGACTGTAATGTTTCACAGTCGCGACTCTCCCTCCCCAGTAGCTTGTGTGTTTGGCGTTGTCAGGGTATAAGGTCTTGATGTCTCTAATTCATGCATTAGAGGGACAGACCCTTGCTAGAAAGATGAACATTATCAATAAGTATCTGTTGATCTTGTTTGCCCTGTTCCTTATATTCCAATCATAGTGAGTGCAATTACTTAACGGACAAGATGATGGAGCTTGCGCAAGATTGATTCACGGTACTGTTGACATGCCTGAATTGTCCGTTGTTCTTTTTTGTTTTTTCAAGTGGAATTTGTTGTTTTTTTGTGGTTTTTTTTGTCGTGTTGTTTCCATACTCCTCTTTTATTTGTTGTATGCTAATAAATAGTTCATCAATTGAGGATTAAGATTGTCTTTGTTGGTGATTGTTGTGTTGTTACTCGATGTGTCTTTATTTTCTGGTTCAATCTTTTTCTTAGGGTTTTCAATAACTGATGTAATACCCTGTGTTACGTTTATCCGTTGGGGAGTATCATCATTGTTAGTAACGGTGGTGATGGTTCAAACAGGGATGGTCCTTGGTTTTACTCATGTGATGAGGGGGGAAGAAGAAGGGAGGTAACCCCGGACCGGAGTTGGTTAAGGTTTAGGGGATATAGTTGTGCAAGGTCAGAGGCAGATTGAGGACTCCTCCATTCGAACACACATAAAGCCAGGGCGGTGGTTCACAAACGTTATTTACATGTGTACATCTTCATAATAAGAAGACGAAGACTAAGAAGACATTGAAAAAGACATGAAGAAGTCAAAGAAGACAGTGCCTGTAAGACACAAAACAAGTTTCATAAATGCAATAACAAAGTGCACATTTTGTGAACTATCAATGTCAATGTACAAAAATGAATTACTACATTTTAACAAAACAAGATGTGGCGTCTACACACTCAAAAGCACTTGCATTTGTAATAATGGAACAAATAACTGATAACAGAATTTTGAGTAACCCTTTGATTAGGTGAGGGTGAAAATACCATACTGTTGGTTCGATAGCATTAGCACAGAGTAGACTTTCAATAATGTTACTAAAAAATAATGCACAATCATGTTAAGCTGTTCGGCTGAAATAACTTATGTAAGCAGTAACAATAATGGTCAGGCAGCATTTTCTCAAGATTTAAAAAGTGTCATTACTCATGATGTTTCTCTTTCTGATCTCAGTCTCGGTTTGCGAACAGTTTTGGATAAGCACGCGCCCTTACGTCAGCACAGGGTGCAGCAACGTCGCTCTGCCCCGTGGTACAGCTCCGTGGCACATGATCTTTTGCAACTTAAGCGTGAGCGCCGTAAAGCTGAGCGTCGCTGGGCATCGTCTCGCCTGACGGTACATAAGCAGATTTATGAAACCGCAAAACAGAAAATTGTCGATCTCGTCCATGATGCTAAAACTAAATTCTATTCTTCTAAAGTTGTTTCAGCAATATCATGCAAAGATCTTTTTAGAACTGTCACAGGCATGCTGGGAAAGGTTTCCGATGTTACTCTGCCGTCCACACATGAATTATCTCAGTTACCAAAATTGTTTTCCGACTTTTTTACCCAGAAAATTCTGACCATCCGTGATGGGTTTCTGTCATCCTCTGACACAACTGACCAGTCCGTTATTTATAAAGGTACACCACTCTGTCAGTTTACTCCTGTTTCTGAATCATTTGTACGGAAGCTGATTACTGAGTCCCCCAAAGTCTCTTGTATTCTCGACCCCATCCCCACCCCTCTTCTCTATGATCACCTCGACACCCTTCTCCCCACTATCACTCGCATTCTTAATGAATCACTATCTTCAGCTTCTGTTCCCTCTGATTTTAAGACTGCTCTTGTTAAGCCTCTCCTGAAAAAGTCTTCCCTTGACCCCAACGTGTTGAAAAATTACCGCCCCATTTCCAACCTCCCCTTTCTGTCCAAAATTCTCGAGAAAATTGTCCTCCACCAGCTTTCAGCTCATTTGACTGCCAACAACCTTCTATCTCCCCATCAGTCAGCATATCGTCCAGAGCACAGCACAGAGACTGCCATCCTTCGTATCCTTAATGATATTCTCAATTCGTTAGATAAAAATAAAATTTCTGTCCTCCTCTTGTTAGATCTTTCAGCTGCTTTCGACACCATAGACCATGAAATTCTTCTCTCCCGTTTGGAACATACATTTGGTATTAGAGACTTAGCTCTTAATTGGTTTCACTCTTATCTTTCAGACAGGAAACAGTTTGTGCTAGTGGATAGTCACCGTTCAAATGAAACCTCCCTCGATTTTGGTGTGCCTCAGGGCTCCGTGCTCGGTCCTGTTTTATTCATTCTGTATACTACCCCTCTTTCTGATGTCATCCGCAGCCATTCCATTTCGCATGAAATGTTTGCGGATGACACTCAGCTCCTTCATTCAGCTTCTGTTGATGACTATCCTGATGCAATTTCTTCTCTCCAAAACTGTACCTCTGACATTGATCTCTGGATGTCATCAAATAAACTGAAACTTAACTGTGACAAGACGGAGGCTATACGTTTCTCACATCATGATATCAACACACTTTCTTCTTCTCTCCCTATAGGTTCTAGTTCCATTGAATTTTCTGACTGTGTCCGGGATTTAAGAGTTCTTTTAGATCATGATCTTTCTATGCAAAAACATGTCACTAAGATATGCCAGCTTTCTTATATGGAACTAAGACGTATTGCTTCTATCCGCCCCTTTCTTACTGAGGAAGCCACTAAAACTCTTATTTCCTCTTATATTCTTTCACGCTTGGACTACTGTAATTCTATTCTAATCGGCTGCCCTTCAGTTGTCATTCAACCTCTCCAACGTGTTCAGAATTCAGCAGCTAGGCTTGTTTGTAAAGCCCCTAGATCCCAGTCATGTTCTCCTCTTCTGAAAAAGTTGCATTGGCTTCCAGTTGAACAAAGAATCAAATACAAATGTTGCTGTCTCTGTTACAAAATTCTTACTTGCTCTGCTCCCTCTTATCTGTCTGAACTTCTTCAAGTGTATGTACCATCCAGAACGCTCCGATCCTCTACCGACACAAGAACTTTCTGTATTCCCCGTTTCAACCGGAAACTGCATGGTCAGAGAGCTTTCTCCCACTCTGCTGCCATGACCTGGAACTCCCTTCCCTATCATATTCGCCATAAGCAATGTCTTCCTTCTTTCAAGTCTAGTCTGAAGACCTATCTTTTCACTCAATACTTTCATTGATCTTCTCTTTCTCTTCTCTCTCAGCCCTGATCATCGTTCCTACATATATGTGTGTGTGTGTGTGTGTTTGTGTGTGTGTGTGTGTGTGTGTGTGTGTGTGTGTGTGTGTGTGTGTGTGTGTGTGTGTGTGAAGCATGTTTATGCGAGCGAGAGAGAGGGAGAGAGAGGGAGAGAGGAAAAGAGAGAGAGAGAGAGGCTGTGCGGGAGAGAGAGAGAGTGAGCAAGGAATATCGGGAGCACGATAGAGAGCGAGAGTATGGTTGGGGTGGGGCAAGAGAGTGAGAGTATGAGTAAGAGTATGTGTAAGCGTGCTAGAATTTGATAGTAGAGAAACTGAGTGGTTGAGAGAGGGAGTGTGTTTGGGTTTGTGTGTGTGTGTGTGTGTGTGTGTGTGTGTGTGTGTGTGTGTGTGTGTGTGTGTGTGTGTGTGTGTGTGTGTGTGTGTGTGTGTGTGTGTGTGTGTGTGTGTGAAGAGAAAGAGAGAGAAAATATTTTTGTATGATTGTCACTATTTTTAGTAATATTTGAATTTACTATGTTAATATGTCTTGTTGAACGTAAATTTTATGTTTTATGTTATATAGTGTTAGCAGCGGTATGTTTAAATTTTATGTTGGTGTATCTATTTGTATTTAGTTATATACTGATTTTATGTGAAGCGCTTTGTGCTCTGGAAAGCGCTATATAAATTGCCTTTATTATTATTATTATTAATGTCCGAGTGGGCAGCTATTAGACAGTTACTATTCAGTGGTGACGACAAACAGTATTTGACCATGGGAACTATATCCGTTTGAAAGAAATGAAAATTGTCAACGATAATTTGTGTAGTTTCTGAACAGATCATAAAGATGGCATCGAACATCTTTTATAGTGGTGTAACCATACAATACAACATGGACAAAGTTTCGAAAAATTGCTGAATGAAAGATGTCCTCTATCGTGTAACTTGAAACTCATGGAAATACGATTTTATATGGAACAGCCGTTGGATTCGGGACAGACACAGTTCTTGATGTCGCATAATATTTCAATACAATGTATGCTTATAAACGTGAGTTATTATTCTACGACACATTTCTGCTATCAACAAGAGCCAAAATGCAGACACAAACTGAAGTGTATAATGCAAAAATCAACGGTAAATAGATCATCTTTCAAGTGGATTGGCTATTTTATTCTCCAGTTATTGATTCCTCTATTCGAAATTAATCAGTTGTGACTTTTCTTTGCAAGTTATGCCGAATTTGTTGGTGGCAATGATGATGTAGTGTTTCTATTGATATTGTATGCCTCACTCTGACAACGTGAACATATCATGTTGTTGACTGTGGAAATGTTACAGCTGACCGGTTGCTCTGTGTTTTGTCCCTTTGTATGTTTTATTTCGGATTTCTTTGTTCAGTGTTCAGACTGATTTGATAAATGAGTAGATCGGGTTTCTGTAGTAGAGACAACCACGTCCATGACTCAACTTGTTACTCCACCTTTTCCACACTACAAGATCTAACGCTGGTATACAAAGTGTTTTGACAAGATTCCAGAGTCACAAAATTAATGGTAGATTACCTATTATAGCCACTATGCCTCAGTAACTACCAAGGTCCAAACACATTTCCGGAAAGGTTGAACTATGACCATGGCCACCATGCCAAGATCGTTTAAGTTGCCAAATTTTCAAAGTCCGGCATTATTGATAAGGATAGCCAGAGGACAGGCTGTCATGTTTGTGGCAAAGACAAAGCTCTGAAATGGAATCTCACTTGTATAAAGACCAGTCAGCCAGTCTTTAAGATTGGTCAGTGTGCGAGAGCAAGAGATGGACAGAGATATCTCAGCTTCTAGCATCCAACCTGTCTGAGAGGTATGTGACCCACGTTTCATTTTATATTTTTGGAAAGGTAGGGATAGAAGTAGGAGGTATGTTTTATTTTCTATGAAGCAAAGAGTGAATGGAGTCAGACACATGGAAGTGTTCAGTATTCTAGTAACATGTAAGCTTGGCGAAGATTCGTAGTACATCTTAGTGCTTTAGGGCTGTTAGGACCCAGGTCAGAAAAAATGGTGAATTACGTTTTATACTAAAGTTGGTTAACTGAAAAAGTGCGTTGAATTTATCATTCCATGTGTGGACTGCCTTTGAAAGTTATTGCTAGTGTGTTTAGTGCACTTCCTTGTTGTTGTGTGTGATTTCTATGTACAGAAATAATTCTGTATAAACATCCCTGGAATCTGATAGCCTAATGTTGTACATGAGTAAAGCTTACAGATGAACAAATGCCCCTAGTATTAATTAAAAGGCTTAAATCCTGTCATCCAAATTATGACGGAACTCCCTCCTGTCATATAGGATAAAGTCCCCATACCTTAGAAAGACACAAACATTCTCCCAATGATAACAGCATGAAATTTAAGATAGGTGGTAATGATACACACACACACACACCACACACACACACACACACACACACACACACACACACACACACACACACACACACACACTACAACAATAGTGAACATACACACACGTCAACATATTCTCATATACATGCGCACATTATGGGTAGGGGTAGGGCTGGTTACGATGTCAATACAGTAATGCAGCAACAACTGATAATATAGGCCTACTATTACTACTACTACTACTACTATAAAATGTATATGAGGAAGAAAATGTACAAAACTAAAGATTTTGTTTCACACAGATCCACCCATACCGGGTTTGCATCAGAGCCATCATTCATTTTGGTGTGAGTACCGATAAGTGTATGTAAAGTGAGACTGTCAGTGACTGTATCTCCACTAGTATAGTATGTTGAATGAATCACCAACACTTAGCATGCTACACAAATCACAATTCCGGCATGATTTGGTATCAACATCATAAGACTGAACAAGAACTAAAGGCCTTATGGCAATTGTACAGACCTACAGTGAATTTCTTCCCGATCAGAGACTGCAATCTCTATGCAGAGTTTGTGAAGACTCATCAAACAAACTCTGGCCTCCTACTGTGTGTAAACGTGTTCAGTATCAATTGAATCATTTTCAAGGCACCGACATGTTTAACGACAACATGGACGTTCCCTTAAAAGACAGTGCGTTTCAAATATGAAGCCAGACTTAGAAAACTGACCTGTTCAGCCAACACTTTGTTTGCCATCACACTTGAAAGGGCTGAACTGAAATTGACAACATAGCACATCTGTGGTCAGGCTATGGCTCTTCTCTATCTGCTGAAGGCGAGGCAGGTTTTGACGTTTCAGGATTGAACTTCAGATGGAAGATCAACAACAACAAAAAAACGCACACTGCTGACCATTGGGTCTGAAGTATCAAATGAAGCAATAAAATGTCTGGAGATACTTATATTTCAGCTCTTCTTCCTGACAAAGCATGAACACCTGCAAAACATTGCACGGTAGAAACACAAACATTTCCTAAGAAAAAAGTACATGAAGCAAGGCAGATTCTCTTGCCATCACCTTGGAAAAGCGTTTTTGCTTGAAATGTCTGCTTCCCACTAGCCTCATGTCATGGGTGCCATGCCATAGTTTGTCCTGAAAAGTTTCCAAGTAGATCTTCTTCACTATGGCCATGATTCAGAAAAAAAACAACAACATTGTTACAGCTGTAATTTTGAGTTTATAGAATTGGTTATTGTTTCCTCTGTTATTGAGCTAGATGAAGGCACCTTCGTCTTAATACATATTTTGTGAAATATTTTGTACATGTCATAACGAGGTCACTAAAACAACTGGGGTGGTCCTTTTGTTTGCTACAGTTACCTTGTTTTTGCTCCGTTCCAGCAGGCAGCTTCTCATTCTCCTCTAGGAGCATGTCAGATGTCTGCTATTAGGGTTGCACCTAGTCCTGAATCTTGCCCTTCTGTGACAGTTCTTCAATCATACAAGTCTCACAGAAACACCTTGGCTAGAAACAGGCACATACATGTATTTTATTCTAGAAAAAAAGGTTGACAATGTCTGACAAGATAGACTAGCCTGTTGTCTGAAAACTTAGCGGTGTTTGACAAATGTCTGGCAAGCTCAAGACAAACTAGCATGTCAACTGAAGGCTTAGGGTGTTGACGAATGTCTGGCAAGCCAGACAAACTAGCATGTCAACTGAAGGCTTAGGGTGTTGACAATGTCTGGCAAGCCAGACAAACTAGCATGTCAACTGAAGGCTTAGGATTAACCAGCACCTAGTGGTACAGCCAATCACGTGTATGTTAGACTGTAAACGAGACGTTTGAACAGTGAAGCCAGATGTACATACAACTCTACTGGGTTATTTTTGAAGATCGCTCCAGTCTCAGCTGGTTTTAGCCTGTGTTTATTCAAGTTAACTTTTCTTTCATAACACTCACAGGTGGAATAACATACACGAAGTCAGCTTAAGACAAGCTGACTCACATCCCCAGTGTGTTCTGATCCACCCTTTGTAAATAGAAAGGGAAAATAACACAGACAGGGAATAGACAGATAAAGACAGAGAATTGTCAGAGAGTCGATGGTCGTAGGCCTACTAAAAGACATGCCACTCGACTTGGCATAGGTGCCAAGCCTTTGCCAGAAGCATGTAGTGAAGATACGTTGATATTTATATTCCAGTGTAGAGTTTTAGGGCTGACAGGCAAAGAAGAAGGATTGTTTTAGGACTTAGGCAGATAAGAATGATGATGAATGATCATGCTTTAAGCTGAACATGCTTAAATCAAAGAAATTAGATTGATTTATGTTATTGTGTGGACTGCTTTTGAAAGTTATTGCTAGTGTGCTTAGTGCGCTCGCTGCTGCTCATCTCACTCCTTTGTTTCTGTGCGTGATTTCTATAGAGAAAAGTAAACCCACATAGCCATCCCCCAAATTCTAGAATGGCACTCAAATTTTTTCTCGTGACACTAGCATTTCAGATGCCAATTCTAATCAGTGGTGCTTAAGTAAGCTTCCATACTCCATTCCACTACTGATTCGTTTAAACAACATCTCCAGGAAGACCAACAACTTGGAATGAGTCTTACAGACACAACTGATCACATTAAGCAAGAAAACCTCGTTTATCTGAATATATTAGATACGTTCATGCTCTTTGGAGCATATGCCAGTGACTCATCACAAGGGCAATGGTCCCATATCATTGCTTACATTTCTTTTGGTATGTCTATCATTCTCATCATCGCCCTGTTCACCATTTGCCAGAAGATGCGCATTCTCCTTACCCTTATATCAAACGCCACCAATGTCCCCGCAGTCAGAGCTGCATATCCCCATTTGATATGGCCTGACCTCATTGTTTCACTGCCTAATCCTAAATCTTTTCGTCGTGACAATACACCATTCACATTTGATTCCCTTAGCTCAGTGGAATATTCATTTTCAGTACCGGTACTCAAGCATTCATAAGTATTTTGCTCAGCACTGTTATCATCATCAACATCAGATTAACCATTCGTTCCATTACCGATTCTTCGTTGGTCATGCTTGAAGTTTGTGGTATGACACACAACGTGTGAATATGTTTTTGTGTACAGTTGCTAAGTGTCTTGGTGATTATTGTATCTCCATCCCTACTTGGATTCACTCCATTAATGGTGTCCCGTTTCGCCATTTATGGGATGAACATCACCTTAACAAGCACAACTGGTTCTCAACGAAAAAATAACCTGCCGAGAAGTCTCTGTTCCCCGTTAGTCAAATTGTCCCTGGTCGAAACACAAACTGCGTAAAGTACAAACTGAAGACTACACGGTCTTTCTTAACATCAGGCATGGCAATACTGCCACCTACCTCAGGAAGCCCAATTCTGTTGAAAGTCACCCCCCTCTGGTCGGTCTTTCCATGGACAGCTGAGCATTACAGAAGGTGGAATCATCAACCAAACCCCTTTATCTGTGTCTATTGCATCAATACGCATTAGTGGTCCATGATCACACTTTTCCCATTTTTGTCTTCTTATCATCTAGTAGTATTTTTCATTTTGCACTTTCCTTTCCAATCATTCTTTTTTCCCAATCTTTAGTAGGCCTATTATCCTTTCAAGTTCAATGTTTTTTTAAGTTGATTACTTGTTATATGAATATTTTACGACAAAGGAAGACACATATCTTGTGGGTCGCACATCTCCCTTCACTATCTCTATTGATAATATAAGTGGCAGATACGGAGCAGTGCGCGAAATTTACTCTACCCCCCCCCCCCACCCCCATATCAGTGGAACCGTACTGGTGGCGGCAGGCCCACGTGCATTGCACAGAACCGTTACTGCAATACGTGCCCACAAAGAGCCATTGACTCACCAATGACCCACCTGCCCATTGCTGTCGTATGTACAGACTTGGCAGTGGCTGATAGTAACTGTTGCCACTTGGTAGTGGCTGATAGTAACTGTTGCCACTTGGTAGTGGCTGATAGTAACTGTTGCCGCATGGTAGTGGCTGATAGTAATTGTTGCCGCTTGGTAGTGGCTGATAGTAACCGTTGCCACATGGTACTGGCTGATAGTGCCACTTGGTAGTGGCTGATAATAACTGTTGCCACTTGGTAGTGACTGATAGTAACTGTTGCCACTTGGTAGTGCTGATACTAACTGTTGCCACTTGGTAGTGGCTGATAGTAACTGTTGCCACTTGGTAGTGGCTGATAGTAAATGTTGCCACATGGTAATGGCTGATAGTAACTGTTGCCACTTGGTACTGGCTGATAGTAACTGTTGCCACTTGGTAGTGGCTGATAGTAACTGTTGTAATATGGTAGTGGCTGATAGTAACTGTTGCCACTTGGTAGTGGCTGATAGTAACTGTTGCCACTTGGTAGTGGCTGATAGTAACTGTTGCCACTTGGTAGTGGCTGATAGTAACTGTTGCCGCATGGTAGTGGCTGATAGTAACTGTTGCCGCTTGGTAGTGGCTGATAGTAACCGTTGCCACATGGTACTGGCTGATAGTGCCACTTGGTAGTGGCTGATAATAACTGTTGCCACTTGGTAGTGACTGATAGTAACTGTTGCCACTTGGTAGTGGCTGATACTAACTGTTGCCACTTGGTAGTGGCTGATAGTAACTGTTGCCACTTGGTAGTGGCTGATAGTAACTGTTGCCACTTGGTAGTGGCTGATAGTAAATGTTGCCACATGGTAATGGCTGAGAGTAACTGTTGCCACTTGGTACTGGCTGATAGTAACTGTTGCCACTTGGTAGTGGATGATAGTAACTGTTGTAATATGGTAGTGGCTGATAGCAACTGTTGTAATATGGTAGTGGCTGATAGTAACTGTTGCCACTTGGTAGTGGCTGATAGTAACAGTTGCCACTTGGTAGTGGCTGATAGTAACTGTTGCCACATGGTAGTGGCTGATAGTAACTGTTGCCACATGGTAGTGGCTGATAGTAACTGTTGCCACTTGGTAGTGGCTGATAGCAACTGTTGCCACATGGTAGTGGCTGATAGTAACTGTTGCCATATGGTAGTGGCTGATAGTAACTGTTGTAATATGGTAAGTGGCTGATAGTAACTGTTGCCACATGGGAGTGGCTGATAGTAACTGTTGCCACATGGTAGTGGCTGATAGTAACTGTTGCCACTTGGTAGTGGCTGATAGTAACTGTTGCCACATGGTAGTGGCTGATAGTAACTGTTGCCACATGGTAGTGGCTGATAGTAACTGTTGCCACATGGTAGTGGCTGATAGTAACTGTTACCACATGGTAGTGGCTGATAGTAACTGTTGCCACACGGTAGTGGCTGATAGTAACTGTTGCCACACGGTATGGCTGATAGTAACTGTTGTAATATGGTTGTGGCTGATAGTAACTGTTGCCACACGGTAGTGGCTGATAGTAACTGTTGCTACATGGGAGTGGCTGATAGTAACTGTTGTAATATGGTAGTGGCTGATAGTAACTGTTGCCACACGGTAGTGGCTGATAGTAACTGTTGTAATATGGTAGTGGCTGATAGTAACTGTTGCCACACGGTAGTGGCTGATAGTAACTGTTGCTACATGTTAGTGGCTGATAGTAACTGTTGTACTATGGTAGTGGCTGATAGTAACTGTTGCCACACGGTAGTGGCTGATAGTAACTGTTGCTACATGGGAGTGGCTGATAGTAACTGTTGTAATATGGTAGTGGCTGATAGTAACTGTTGTAATATGGTAGTGGCTGATAGTAGCTGTTGCTACATGGTAGTGGCTGATAGTAACTGTTGTAATATGGTAGTGGCTGATAGTAACTTTTGTAATATGGTAGTGGATGATAGTAACTGTTGCTACATGGTAGTGGCTGATAGTAACTGCTGTAATATGGTAGTGGCTGATAGTAACTGTTGTAATTTGGTAGTGGATATAGTAACTGTTTGCTACATGGAGTGGCTGATAGTAACTGTTGTAATGGAGTGCTGATAGTAACTGTTGTAATATGGTAGTGGCTGATAGTAACTGTTGTAATATGGTAGTGGCTGATAGTAACTGTTGTAATATGGTAGTGGCTGATAGTAACTGTTGTAATATGGTAGTGGCTGATAGTAACTGTTGTAATATGGTAGTGGCTGATAGTAACTGTTTAATATGTATTATAGTCTGTGAATAGATAGCTGATAGTAATGTTTAATATGGTAGTGGCTGATAGTAACTATTGCTACATGGGAGTGGCTGATAATAACTGTTCCACTGGTAGTGGCTGATAGTAACTGTTGTAATATGGTAGTGGCTGATAGTTACATGATTGTATAATGGATATGGATGGAAATAACGTTCCACTGGTATGGCTGATGACTGTATAGTAATATGGTAAGTGGCTGATATAACTGTTGCAATGTAGTGGCTGATAGTAACTGTTGTAATATGTACTGGCTGATAGTAACTGTTGCCACATGGAGTGGCTGATATAACTGTTGCACACGGTATGGCTGATAGTAACTGTGTAATATGGTAGTGGCTGATAATAACTGTTGCCACATGGTAGTGGCTGATAGTAACTGTTGTAATATGGTAGTGGCTGATAATAACTGTTGCCACATGTATGTGATAGTAACTGTGATAGATAGGCTGATAGTAATGTGTAAATGGTAGTGGCTGATAATAACTGTTGCCACATGGTAGTGGCTGATAGTAACTGTTGTAATATGGTAGTGGCTGATAGTAACTGTTGCCACATGGTAGTGGCTGATAGTAACTGTTGCACAGTTGGCTGATAGTAACGTGTAATATGGTATGGCTGATAATAACTGTTGCCACATGGTAGTGGCTGATAGTAACTGTTGTAATATGGTAGTGGCTGATAATAACTGTTCCACATGGTAGTGGCTGATAGTAACTGTTGTAATAGTAGTGGCTGATAATAACTGTTGCCACATGGTAGTGCTGATAGTAACTGTTGTAATATGGTAGTGGCTGATAATAACTGTTGCCACATGGTAGTGGCTGATAGTAACTGTTGTAATATGGTAGTGGCTGATAGTAACTGTTGCCACACGGTAGTGGCTGATAGTAACTGTTTCATCATGGTAGTGGCTGATAATAACTGTTGCACATTGGTAGTGGCTGATAGTAACTGTTGTAATATGGTAGTGGCTGATAGTAACTGTTGCCACATGGTAGTGGCTGATAGTAACTGTTGTAATATGGTAGTGGCTGATAGTAACTGTTGCCACATGGTAGTGGCTGATAGTAACTGTTGTAATATGGTAGTGGCTGATAGTAACTGTTGTAAATGGTAGTGGCTGATAGTAACTGTTGCCACACGGTAGTGGCTGATAGTAACTGTTGCCACACGGTAGTGGCTGATAGTAACTGTTGTAATATGGTAGTGGCTGATAGTAACTGTTGCTACATATGGTAGTGGCTGATAGTAACTGTTGCCACACGGTAGTGGCTGATAGTAACTGTTGCTACACGGTAGTGGCTGATAGAAGTTAAGATGTGATATGTACATGTTCCACATGGTAGTGGCTGATAGTAACTGTTGTAAATGGTAGTGGCTGATAGTAACTGTTGAATATGGTAGTGGCTGATAGTAACTGTTGCCACATGGTAGTGGCTGATAGTAACTGTTGTAAATGGTATGTGATAGTAATGTTCTAATAGTAGGCTGTAGTACGTTGCCACATGGTAGTGGCTGATAGTAACTGTTGCACATGGTAGTGGCTGATAGTAACTGTTGTAATATGGTAGTGGCTGATAGTAACTGTTGCTACATGGTAGTGGCTGATAGTAACTGTTGCCACATGGTAGTGGCTGATAGTAACTGTTGCACATTGGTAGTGGCTGATAGTAACTGTTGCCACATGGTAGTGGCTGATAGTAACTGTTGCCACATGGTAGTGGCTGATAGTAACTGTTGCTACACGTTGTAGTGCTGATAGTAACTGTTGCCACTTGGTAGTGGCTGATAGTAACTGTTGCCACTTGGTAGTGGCTGATAGTAACTGTTTAATATGTAGTGGCTGATAGTAACTGTTGCCACTGGTAGTGCTGATAGTAACTGTTTGCCACTTGGTAGTGGCTGATAGTAACTGTTGCCACTTGGTATGGCTGATAGTAACTGTTGCCACTTGGTAGTGGCTGATAGTAACTGTTGCCTGTTGGTAGTGGCTGATAATAACTGTTGCCACTTGGTAGTGGCTGATAGTAACTGTTGCCACTTGGTAGTGGCTGATAGTAATTGTTGCCTTTTGGTAGTGGCTGATAGTAACTGTTGTAATATGGTAGTGGCTGATAGTAACTGTTGCCACCCGTTCCGCGAGTTAGTCAGCAGCCCTACTTCATACCATTCCGTAGTTTTCTAATTGGTGGTCTGGGTTTGTTTCAAATTTCATCAGTCACAAAGGTTCAATAATGAATACAGATAACAGTCCTGTCCCTGAGCCACAAATATTTAAGGCCACAACCATCCACATCCCTGATCAGTTCATTCCTGAATCGTTCACAGGTCAACCTATGGCTCAAATCTTTCGAATCCTACATCCTCCTCCATGGGCTGACAGATGATTAGAAAGCCCAGCTCAAACCTCTTTTCCTAAAGGACCAAGCCCAAATCTGGCTCTATGGTTTAAGTTCAGAGCAGGTTTCATCTTACCACACTATTACCGACAATCTTTCAAAGAGATACAGGCCTCATGACTCCACAATATGGATTTGTGCCAAGCAGTTTCTGGACAGAAAAGAACTCCGAGATGAGTCAGTCGAAATACATTTTGTTTCTGTTCGCTACCAGGGCCACAAACTAGGTAAATATTCAAAAGATACGGAAACAATTGTCAATTTCCTCTGACCCTCATGATCTAAATTTGTTATGTCACACAATCCTCACATCTTAGAAGTCGCGTCTGATCTCGTCCGCACGGCTTCGACCTTTACTGATAATGTTGATGACCATGTGAAGATATGTGTTGCAACCCCGGAGACAGAGCTGGATAAACTGCACGGTGACATCAATAGTATGTCACGTGGACAGACACAGCCCCACCACCAACCTCAGTCACTAAACTTTCCTCCAGGTAAGCAAAGGTGGCACCGCCTACCTTTACGAAAACAGCGCAAATATGGCTCACTCTTTAGGCGCCGACCATTACAGACGAGTAACCAACACCACCAGTCAGGCTCTGAAAGTCCAGATCATTACTTCCCTCATCCACAGTTCCCATGTAAATCATGTGGTGGTGCTCATCCCCGCTACATATGTCGGTTTCGACATGCAAGATGTCAGTACTGATGTAATGTTAGACACGTGCATGTCCTTGTTTCCACCATACTAAACAGGCGTTCTTGTAAGACTACCAGGATAAAGAAAGGAAAAAGACCAATGCCACAATTCCCCCTCCATCCCTCACACTGTTCCTTTGCCAGCTGCAGTAAGATCAAGCTGTTCCTTAAACATGGGCCATCTATAGCTCTAATAGACACTGGTACTGATGTTTCCTGTATTAGCAAACACTAGCTGATGATCTCGTTGATCAAAATGTTGTTTCCATGCAGTCGTGTTCTCTTCCTTTGATCAAAGGTATTGATGGTGTTCTTGTTAGAGTGACAGGCAAAGTTTCAGGTGTACAAGTGTCACAATCTTTTATTTACTGTGGTCAAACAATTAGCATGTCCTCTCATGTTAGGGATTGGTTTTCTAGCCTTTCATCAAGCTTCTTTGAACACTGCTACTCACTAACTGCAGCTGTATGATGGATTTACTGCCATTCTACTGCTAAATGACAGGCTGGAAAGCTCACCTGTACCTGTGCAGGTGCTCAAGACTAGTTATTGCCCCCCACTCTGAAGTCTCCCCAAGTGGCCATCAACAGACATAAGTCCTGAACAGGCTGAAGATGAGGAAAGCAATCGTCTACCAGCTGAAAGTCAAGACCCCAAGTCTCTGTGGCCATCAACAGACATAAGTCCTGAAAAGGGTTGAACCTATGCACTTCTCTGGGACACGGCTCTTCACTTCTAAAGGCGATACGTTGTTATGCTCAAGATTTGGACATATGCAATTCTCTGGGACATGGCTTGGCTCTTCTAAACGACATACAGTGTTATCCTCAAAGTATTTTACTAGTCATTCTGTATTGTAAATATCAATAGTGAGAAACAGCCTACACAAATGACGAATTCATAAATGGATCAGACAGACAGACAGACAGACAGACAGAGAGAGAGAGAAAGAGGGGAGAGGGAGACAGAGACAGACAGAGACAGAGAGACAATGAGAGACAGACAGAGATGACAGAGAGACACACAGAGAGACAAACAGAGGAGAGAGACAGACAGAGGAAAGAGACAAAGAGAGACAGAGACACGGACAAAGACAAGAGAAGAGAGACAAACAGATAGACAGAGACAGAGAGAGAGACACACACGGAGAGACAGACATGGGGAGACAGAGAGAAAGACAGAGAGAGACAGAGACGTGTCAAAAACTGTCACATCACTGGTATTACTGAGCACTCACAAGCGCCATTGTCTGACAAGACGATGATTGCTACAAGACAGTGATTGCTGCACGAACTTTGGTTACGCTACAGAACAGCCAGACTATGTGTCGTGCTGGTGCCATAACCAGGATGCAACAGAAACCAATGTTTCCACAAAGGCAGACTGATGGCAAAACAATGGTGGCAACCCTCAACCACACCAGACTCCATTGGAGGACACACTGACGGGCGAGAGGGAAGAAATGTTCTGGTCCCAGGCAATCCAACACCATTAACAGTGCTGCCTGAGGCTTGAAGACACCTTTGACCGCCCGGACAGCCTACAGTCAGGTAAGTGCGTTTTGTCTTACACGATTATGGCGGACAGAGACGTAGAAATGCAAAACGTACCTTTACCTGAGCCAGTTTGGGATCAGATGGTGTCTGCGTATATGGGTTTGGACCAACACAGCGATAGATGAAGGGTTGCACGTCTGCACAGAGATGCTTCGTAAACAAAAATCAAAGAATAGGGCATGCAAACACGGTGAGACATGGTTAAAAAAAAACTTTGATGGGAAGAGTTCAGAGTTTACTGAATGGATGAAACCAAATAAAAAATATGGTCACCTTACAGGGATTCCACGAGTCGACCTGATACTCATCATATTCCAGACGACAAGGGGTGTAGTATCAGATCTCATAAGAAAAAGAGCTGATGGCGCGCCCAGGGAAACGTTGGAGTTTAGAAGGCAACTCTCCTCTAGGTTTGGCGAAATTGCCGACGAGCAGCATGTGTTTGCACTGTTCCAGAAATGTAGACAGAGAAGGGACGACAGTGGACCGTTGTTCGTAGAAAGATTGCTGGCCATGGCTACCGAGGCTTTTCCAAAAGGTCTCCAAAGTGGGGCTGTGCACAGTTTGTGGGCATTTTTACAGATAGCCGAGAGAAAGATGCCATTAAAATGAGGTTGCCCAGAGAAAGCCCCAGAAGTCTGGAGGAGCCCTAGAGATAGCAAGAAGGAAAGAAAGTCTCTGCAGTGCCTTGATTACATCTTGATTGGGGGCGAGAGGTTGAAAGAACCCACGAGTCTATGGAAATGGATCATGTCCGAAGCAGAGTTTGTTTCAAATGCAGGAAGAAAGGACACAAAGCTAGGGGTGGTGCAGATAGGGTGATCCATATGACCCAGTAGGGAGTACAGTAGTTAGGATGAATCCTAACAGTGACAAACAGTGCTATCATTGTCCTGAATGGGGCCAAACTAGAGCCAACTGTCCACATTTCCAGCTCCCTAGATGACCCCAAAGACAAGGATATCACTGTTATAACCTAGAGAAACTAAGACACATGGGCCAAAATGAGGCCGTTAGCTGGGTCAGATGATGAAAAAGGGCAATTAGGAGCAAGAATAGAAAGAAAAAGAAACAAACGGTTCTAGGGAAAGATAATAGAAACCCAAGTGTTATGCTGATATTAGTTTAGCAGATAGACCAAAATCTCTAGTGGTGAAACTAGGGCAACCAAGAATTACGTATAGATGACTGGTTGATACAAGAGCGCATGTATCGTCTATTCATCACATGTTATAAAACTATCCTCAAAAAGAAAAACAAGTTGAAGCAAAACGACATCTATCTAAAGTCAGCTATGAAATGATACAGTGTAATTGTATAAGAGAAATTAATTGATAATAGTTCAAGCATAGTTTTTAGTGAAATTGTACTTTGAAATGAAAACTGCTTAAGAAATGGGAAACATTATTCAGTCTCATGGATTCACAGAAACCCTCAGGGGAAACAATCCATACGTCTTTATTCAAAAAGTTGTTGACAATGTTGGCAAGACAGACAAACTAATCGTTGACTGAAGCTAAGGTGTTGACTGTGTAGCAGACAGACAAATAGCCTGTTGACTGAAGGGTTACTAGTGTTGACAATGTGTAACAAGACAGACAAACTAGCTGTTGACGAAGGATTAGAGTGTTGACATTGTGTAACAAACAGACAACATAGCCTGTTGACTGAAGGCTTAATGTGTTGACAATGTGTAGCAAGACAGACAAACTAGCCTGTTGACTGAAGGTTAGAGTGTTGACAATGTGTAACAAGACAGACAAACTAGCCTGTTGATTGAGGATTAGAAGGATTAGAGTGTTGACAATGTGTAGACAAGACACAATTAATCTGTTGACTGAAGGATTAAGGTGTTGACAATGTGTAACCAAGACAGACAAACTAGCCTGTTGACTGAAGGATACAGTGTGACAATGTGTACAGACAAATAACCTGTTGATGAGGCTAGTATTGAAAAGTAGCAGCAGACAAACTAGCCTGTTGACTGAAGGATTACAGTGTTGACAATGTGTAGCAAGACAGACAAACTAGCCTGTTGATGAAGGATTATAGAGTGTTGACAATGTGTAGCAAGGCAGACAAATAGCCTGTTGACTGAAGGATTACGGTGTTGACAATGTGTAGCAAGGCAGACAAACTAGCCTGTTGACTGAAGGATTAAGTGTTGACAATGTGTAGCACAGACAACTAGCCTGTTGACTGAAGGATTACAGTGTTGACAATGTGTAAAAGGCAGACAAACTAGCCTGTTGACTGAGATTCAGTGTGACAATGTGTAAAGACAGCAACTAGCCTGTTGATGAAGTTAGTGTTGACAATGTGTAGCAAGAAGACAAACTAGCCTGTTGACTGAAGGTTACAGTGTTGACAATGTGTAGCAAGCAGACAAACTAGCCTGTTGACTGAAGGATTACAGTGTTGAAAATGTGTAGCAAGGCAGACAAACTAGCCTGTTGACTGAAGGATTACAGTGTTGACAATGTGTACAAGACAGACAAACTAGCCTGTTGACTGAAGGATTACATGTGTTGACAATGTGTAGCAAGGCAGACAAACTAGCCTGTTGACTGAAGGATTAGAGTGTTGACAATGTGTAGAAAGGCAGACAGACTAGCACTGTTGATTGAATGAAGAGATTAGAGTGTTGACAATGTGTAGCAGACAGACAAA
Source organism: Monoplex corrugatus (assembly GCA_030674185.1). NCBI lineage: Eukaryota > Metazoa > Mollusca > Gastropoda > Littorinimorpha > Ranellidae > Monoplex > Monoplex corrugatus. Next base: position 13,886,875 of record JAPXFY010000026.1, on the reverse strand, counting down.
CTAACCTGTTGACTGAAGGCTTAAGTGTTGACAATGTGTAGCAAGACAGACAAACTAGCCTGTTTGAATGAAGGTTACAGTGTTGACAATGTGTAACAAGACAGACAAACTAGCCTGTTGACTGAAGGATTAGAGTGTTGACAATGTGTAGCAAGGCAGACAAACTAGCCTGTTGATGAAGGATTACAGTGTTGACAATGTGTAGCAAGGACAGACAAACTAGCCTGTTGACTGAAGGATTACAGTGTTGACAATGTGTAACAAGGCAGACAAACTAGCCTGTTGACTGAAGGTTAGAGTGTTGACAATGTGTAGCAAGACAAACAAACTAGCCTGTTGATGAAGGTTAAGGTGTTGACAATGTGTACCAAGACAAAAACTAGCCTGTTGACTGATGGATTACAGTGTTGACAATGTGTAGCAAGGCAGACAAACTAGCCTGTTGACTGAAGGATTACAGTGTTGACAATGTGTGGCAAGGCAGACAAACTAGCTTGTTGACTGAAGGACACAGTGTTGACAATGTGTAGCAAGACAAACTAGCCTGTTGACTGAAGGATTACAGTGTTGACAATGTGTAGCAAGGCAGACAAACTAGCCTGTTGACTGAAGGATTATGGTGTTGACAATGTGTAGCAAGGCAGACAAACTAGCCTGTTGACTGAAGGATTACGGTGTTGACAATGTGTACAAGGCAGACAAACTAGCCTGTTGAATGAAGGATTAAGTGTTGACAATGTGTAGCAAAACAAACTAACCTGTTGACTGAAGGCTTAAGGGTTGACAATGTGTAGCAAGACAGACACAATAGCCTTTTGACTGAAGGGTTAGAGTGTTGACAATGTGTAGCAAGACAAACAAGCCTGTTGACTGAAGGGTTACAGTGTTGACAATGTGTAGCAAGACAGACAAACTAGCCTGTTGACTGAAGGATTACAGTGTTGACAATGTGTAGCAAGGCAGACAAACTAGCCTGTTGACTGAAGGATTACAGTGTTGACAATGTGTAGCAAGACAGACAAACTAGCCTGTTGACTGAAGGATTACAGTGTTGACAATGTGTAGCAAGGCAGACAAACTAGCCTGTTGACTGAAGGATTAGAGTGTTGACAATGTGTAGCAAGGCAGACAGACTAGCCTGTTGATTGAATGATTAGAACGATTAGAGTGTTGACAATGTGTAGAAAGACAAACTAACCTGTTGACTGAAGGCTTAAGTTGTTGACAATGTGTAGCAAGACAGACAAACTAGCCTTTGATGAAGGCTTAAGGTGTTGACAATGTGTAACAAGACAGACAACTAGCCTGTTGACTGAAGGATTAGAGAGTTGACAATGTGTAGCAAGGCAGACAAACTAGCCTGTTGAGTGAAGGATTACAGTGTTGACAATGTGTAGCAAGGCAGACAAACTAGCCTGTTGACTGAAGGATTACAGTGTTGACAATGTGTAAAAAGGCAGACAAACTAGCCTGTTGACTGAAGGGTTAGAGTGTTGACAATGTGTAGCAAGACAGACAAACTAGCCTGTTGATGAAGGTATAGGTGTTGACAATGTGTAGCAAGACAGACAAACTAGCCTGTTGACTGAGGATTAAGTGTTGACAATGTGTAGCAAGGCAGACAAACTAGCTGTTGATGAAGATTAAGTGTTGACAATGTGTAGCAAGGCAACAACTAGCTTGTTGACTGAAGGCTTAAGTGTTGACAATGTGTAGCAAGACAAAAACTAGCCTGTTGACTGAAGGATTACAGTGTTGACAATGTGTAGCAAGACAGACAAACTAGCCTGTTGACTGAAGGATTAGGTGTTGACAATGTGTAGCAAGGCAGACAAACTAGCCTGTTGATGAAGGATTACGGTGTTGACAATGTGTACAAGGCAGACAAACTAGCCTGTTGACTGAAGGATTAGAGTGTTGACAATGTGTAAGCAAGCAGACAAACTAGCCTGTTGACTGAAGGCTTAGAGTGTTGACAATGTGTAGCAAGACAGACAAACTAGCCTTTTGATGAAGGTTAGAGGTGTTGACAATGTGTAGCAAGACAACAAACTAGCCTGTTGACTGAAGGATTACAGTGTTGACAATGTGTAGCAAGACAGACAAACTAGCCTGTTGACTGAAGGATTACAGTGTTGACAATGTGTAGCAAGGCAGACAAACTAGCCTGTTGACTGAAGGATACAGTGTTGACAATGTGTAGCAAGACAGACAAACTAGCCTGTTGACTGAAGGATTACAGTGTTGACAATGTGTAGCAAGCAGACAAACTAGCCTGTTGACTGAAGGATTAGGTGTTGACAATGTGTAGCAAGGCAGACAAACTAGCCTGTTGATGAAGGATTAACGATGTGTTGACAATGTGTAACAAGACAGACAAACTAACCTGTTGACTGAAGGATTAGAGTGTTGACAATGTGTAGCAAGACAGACAAACTAGCCTGTTGACTGAAGGATTAGGTGTTGACAATGTGTAGCAAGACAGACAAACTAGCCTGTTGACTGAAGGATTAGAGTGTTGACAATGTGTAGCAAGACAGACAAACAGCCTGTTGACTGAAGGATTAGAGTGTTGACAATGTGTAGCAAGACAGACAAACTAGCCTGTTGACTGAAGGATTAGAGTGTTGACAATGTGTAGCAAGGCAGACAGACTAGCCTGTGACTATAGCTTAGGTGTTGTACAGGATGACAACTAGCTGTTGACTGAAGATAGGTGTTGCAATGTGTAGCAAGACAGACAAACTACCTGTTGACTGAAGGATTAGAGTGTTGACAATGTGTAGCAAGACAGACAAACTAGCTTGTTGACTGAAGGATTAAGAGTGTTGACAATGTGTAGCAAGGCAACAGACTAGCCTGGTTGATATTAGGTTAGAATGTTGAGAAATGACAGACAAACTAGCCTGTTGACTGAAGGATTACAGTGTTGACAATGTGTAGCAAGACAGACAAACTAGCCTGTTGACTGAAGGATTAGAGTGTTGACATGTGTAGCAAGACAGACACAAATAGCCTGTTGACTGAAGGATTAAGTGTTGACAATGTGTAGCAAGACAGACAAACTAGCCTGTTGACTGAAGGATTAGAGTGTTGACAATGTGTAGCAAGACAGACAAACTAGCCTGTTGACTGAAGGATTAAGTGTTGACAATGTGTAGCAAGACAGACAAACTAGCCTGTTGACTGAAGGATTAGAGTGTTGACAATGTGTAGCAAGACAGACAAATTAGCCTGCTGACTGAAGGATTACAGTGTTGACAATATGTAGCAAGACAGACAAACTAGCCTTTTGACTGAAAGCTTTTATGGTTTACTAACGTCCAGCAGTACAGCCAATCACGTTTATGTTAGACTGTAAACGAGACATTTGAACAGTAAAGCCAGATGTACACACAACTCTAGTTCGTTGTTTTCGAAGATTGCTCCAGTGAAAGGGAAAGGTCTATTTCTCAATAGGCTGGTTCTAGCCTGGTTTATTTACGTTAACTTTTCTTCCATAGCACTCACAGGTAGAATACCATACCTAGAGTCAGCTTTGACGCTGATCAGTCTTTATGTATAGATGGCTGAAGGGTTTAAGTTCCGCAGGGAAATGATGCTTATACAAATTCTTCAGACAGATTAGGTCAAAATCCTAGCGTGTTCTGATCCACTCTCCATAAATGAAAAGGGAAATAGTTCAGTTCAGTTCATATTGCTTATAGCCCAGCCGACAACTAGAGCCATATCAGGGCTAACACCACGTCAAAAAAAGAAAGGAAGAAAAAAAAAAAACCCGTCAAGATAAAAGACAACAGTTGAAAACTATGCTCACCATAAACCTTGCAAATCTAAAATGCCATTCAAGAAAAACAGACGTAAAATCACATCAGGTGAAATCTATTGATCTCTTGTAAAAACTGGAAAATTGCATTAGGAGGGACGTCTCGGAAGAGTCCGCCGTGTAATGCTTTTGTCTCACATCGTACAAGTGCCAGCATTCAAGAAGAAGGTGTCTGATGCTTAACAGCTCGTCACATGGTATACACCACGGTGCTTCTTCATTTTTCAAAAGGTACGAATGAGTGTAACATGTGTGACCCGTGCGTAACTACATAACACTGTCTCTTTCTTACAGTTTCCTACAACAGATGGGAGAATTTCTTTCAGGCTTGGGCCGATTTGGAAAAGTTTGTTATCGGTTTGTTCAATCCAATCCTGCTGCCACAGATTTCTCGGTTAACTGTGTACTTTCGATTTGACATCTGTATAAGGGATTAAGGACTTAGCCATCTTTTCCACTGTGGCTTTCTTGGCCAGGTAGTCAGCCTTTTCATTGCCTCCAATACGAACATGGCCAAGAATCCAGGCAAAAACAATCCCGTAACCTTCATTTGTAAGAGTACAATACACTTCAAAGAACTTCACGAGTTCAGGGTAATTAATGTTTCGGCAATTGCCTGCAAAGCGGAAAGGGAGTCAGAAAACATGAGAAAATCTTTGTGTTTGGATTTGGACACCATTTTTAGTGCCAAAACCACAGCAGTCAGCTCAGCACTAAAAACGGAACTTTCAGATGGAGCATGTTTTGAGAATGCTCGACTGGCAATCTTGGAGCAGAAGGCAGCGGCAGCAACACCTTCATCAGACTTGGACCCATCAGTGAAGATTCTGTGGGATGACGGAGATTTCTCACACAGTTCTGCATAAAACGATTTGTACGCCAGTGCACTGGTATTGTCTTTACGGAAGGAAGCAAGATCAAAACAAACTTTCGGTGGTTTCAAGGTCCATGGTGGACTATCTGGAAACTTGGAGAAGTCGTTAACAACTGCTAAATTTATATCTGCCTTTCCTATATGGGGACGGATACGGAGTCCTAAAGGAGGAGTCACTTTTGGATGTTTTTCAAATTCACTTCGAAATCTGTGGTTGAAGACACAGTCGTAACCTGGGTTTTCCGGTTCAGAGAACAGTTTCAAACAGAAGTTTAACCTTAGTTTCACTCTACGGTTGCTCAGAGGAAAAATGACAATAACATAGGGAAGAGAACTAGACCAAAAGGGAGAGAGAACGTTCAGTAGTTGACAGTCCCACTGGAGACAAGCAGGTAGGCCCACCTCTCAAGGTATGTGTGATATTTTCATTATTTGTCAGGTTGTTAGGATTGTCAGGGTTACGATGTTCTTTATATAAATTTTCACGTTGATAATAAGAAATAAAGAAGTTAATGTATAGAATCTCTTGACCTGTTTAGGAGGAATCCAAATCAGAGATGTGTGATTTAAGAGCTACTTTCTTCTTGTCTAGATTCTGCATGAGTGTTGTTTGTCCACTATGTTCTCTTCTCGTCTAGACTATGCATGAGTATTCCTCTTTCTGTCTTTCCCTTTTGGTGTGTAGATTATAGGCCTACATACTTATTAAGGAATAATCACTTTCTACGAGGCAAGCACGACCAGCGTTCCCCTGTCTGGTTAAATCTTTATATAGAACTGAATCATAGGTTAAATGTTTACCTTTAGCATAAGCCAAACAGGAAAGCAATAATCTAGTAGATATACCACAGGCCTTCCACCCCTGCTGTTCTGTGGCATATCAAATTCTTGTGGTAAGCTACCAAAAAAAAAAAAAAGAAGAACTCAACCGTTCTCGATAGACACTGCTAACTTATTCTGTAAAAACAAGAGTTCAATTCTTCTCAGTTTACAGTGAAATCCCTTCTGTGAAAAAAAAGGAAAACTGAGGCTGCCTGTGCGACTCTGTAGAAACATATATCATACATATATTTTCTCTGGTAGGAGCCACTCGTGACATCATTATCCCTCCCCAAATACAAACAGCCAGCGTGTGAAGTCAGGGCCATATCTACCTCATAATTTTCAAAAGAAGAAACTTTAGAGGTCATTCCTCCTGATATTAGGTTCATTTCAGAACTGATTTAGTTGTCCACCATCGTTGTGTTAGAAACTCAAAGTGCCAAACTTATCCTATCCTTGTATCAAATGCCACCGACATTGAACGAGATAATTATATACATGTAGGATCAAAAGGGGCCATGTCCTTCGGAGGTTGGAACCTGTTCAAAAGGTAAGTACAGTCAATGTCCCCTGATCAATGCTGGAACAAACAGGTAAGAAGGAGAAAAAATTAGTACAGATAGATGCATCCCATGAAAATACTCCTTACCACAAACATGTACTCGAGATGGTCAAGAACGATTCAGACCTTGTAGAGAGTAGCAATCTCGAGTTGACCCAGACACAGTGAAAATGGCCATAGAGACTGCCGATAGCCCACCAATCCGTCTTCAACCACACAGGACTCCATTGAACAAAAGAAAGACCATGGATGAAGTGTAGATGAACTGCTAGAAGCCAAAATCAATGAGCGTTCACAGTCCCTTGGAGTTTCCCCGTAGTAGCAGTTAATAAATCTGCCGCTACAAAAAGATTCTGCTTTGATTACTGACAGTTGAACAAGGTAACAAAATGCATGGCCTGTCCCCTGCCTGTCATAAATGATATTTGGCAGGACTTGTCAGGGCCAAATATTTCTTTTATTTGAATATGAAATCAGGGTACTGGCAAATTAAAATGAATTGAAATGGAGGAACACAAAGAAAAAAATGTTTTTAAATGAATGAAGAAGACAAAGAAAAGACAGCGCTTACTTGTCATAGAGGTTTGTTTCAGATTAAAGTTCTCCCTTTGGATCTAGCAGGAGCCTCTAGTCTATTTGAAGGTCTCACGCAAAGAGTCTCAAAAGGCATTTAAGATTTTCCCACACATAACTGGATGACATCATTTACTTGAAAAAGAAAAAGAACATTTAGAACATGCAGAAGCTGTTGTCCAACGCCTCCATTAAGACAGTTTGAAATCGAAATTAGAAAAGAGTAAATTCTTTTAGCACAAAACAAAGTAAGGTACCTGGGATTTGTAGTGAGGAAGGGTGGGATGAATCCAAGAAAAGATGGGTGCGACCAGAAAGATGACATTCCCAACCAACATGAGAGAAGTAAGGGGGTTCAGTGGCGTATGCTCCTAGTACTGTTGGTTCATTCCAAACTTTTCAGAGATAGCTGAACCCATAGTACAAGTGACACAAAGTTTGTCAAATTCACGTGGACAGAGTAATACCAACATGCTTTTGATTTCATTAAACAAAGTTCAACAGTTGTGCCTGGTTCAGATTCAAATTGCTTATAGCCCAGCCAACTACTA
>JAPXFY010000026.1:13864667-13874667 GCA_030674185.1 Monoplex corrugatus | reverse complement strand
GGGGGGAGTACATTAAAGACCCTTTTGAGGATGACAGAAACGAAGAACACATTATAAAAAAGAACTTTGAAGGACCACCCATAATGAAAGATGAAGTTCGAGCAGCACTGAAAAAGATGCAACCAAGAAAAGCCCCAGGACCAGACAACATTACTACAGAGATAATTGAAGCCCTGGAGGAATTTGGCATAGAAAAAATAACAGTCCTCCTAAATGAAATTTATGACACTGGAAAAATCCCCAAAGATATGTCAAAATCATCTTCATTGCACTTCCAAAGAAGACAGGGGCTATAGAATGCGAACTCCATCGCATAATCAGTTTGATGAGTCATGTGACAAAAATCCTATTAAGAATAATCATGATGAGGACAAGGAATAGAATCAAAAGAGAAATAGCAGAACAGTGTGGATTTGTGGAGGGGAAAGGAACTATTAATGCCATATACATCCTAAGAACTATCATAGAGAGGTCAATTGAGATGAATAAGGATTTGTATTTATGCTTTGTTGACTATACCAAGGCATTCGATCGGGTACGACATGAAGAACTGATCAACCAACTGGAGAGACTCAATGTCGATGGAAAATATCTACGAATAATCAGGAACTGGGAACAAACAGCTGAAATGAGAATAGAAAACAATATAAGCTCTTTTCAAAACATTAAAAGAGGAGTCAGACAGGGTTGTGTTTTGTCACCAGATCTGTTTTCACTATATAGCGAAAACATCATGAGAAACCTAGAAGAAGACCCTGGATTAAAGGTTGGAGGAAAAATGATAAACAACATTCGGTATGCAGATGACACCGTGCTAATTCCAGAAAATGAAAGGGACCTCCAAAACCTTGTGAATATACTAGAAACAGAAAGCAAAGGTAAGGGGTTGGAACTAAACAGCAGGAAGACTGAAGTCATGGTGATCAGTAAAAAAACATGAAATCCCCTCCTGCAAAATAACAACAAATGGCACAACCTTGACACAGGTTAATAAGTTCAAATACCTGGGAACGGTCATTTCATCAGACGGCAGATGCACATCGGAAATAGCTGGCAGAATCGGCCAAGCCAAAACAGTATTCAAGAAGATGACAAGCATTCTTACCAACAAATGCCTATCAATTAATATCAGAAAGAGAGTCCTTGAATGTTATATAGAACCAATACTGTTGTACGGATGCGAGGCGTGGACAGTCAGCAAGCAAAGCCAGAGCAGGATCGAGGCAGCCGAGATGTGGTTTCTAAGAAGAATGTTGAGAGTTCCATGGACAGCAAAGAAAACAAACGAGACAGTCTTGATAGAGGCAGATACAAGAAGATCATTCATTAGGAAGATTAGGAAAAGAGCAACATTTATAGGCCATTTTATGAGGAAAGGGGATTTGGAGCACCTGGTCACAACGGGAAAGCTGGAGGGAAAGAAAGCACCAGGTAGACCCAGGGAGAGAATGCTGGACGGACTTGCAGAGTGGCTGGGGATGAAGAGGGTGGGGGAGATGCTGGGGGCAACGAGAGATAGAGATGGTTGGAAGTCCATTGTCGCCAACGCCATGCGGCAGGGCACCTGATGATGATGATGATGCCACAACATTGATGAAAGACGATAACGCAGCAGCCACTCTAGCGGTCTAAGGGAAACAACTACTGTATTTTTTTCTAGCAGCGTTAAGACATCAGTGTTAGTTTCCCTTTCAAGTATTTTCCCATGTGCCGTCTTCGTTCTGTGGGGTTATTTTCTCTCTCTCTCTCTCTCTCTCTCTCTCTCTCTCTCTCTCTCTCTCTCTCTCTATCTATCTATCTCTCTCTCACACACACACACACACACAACACACACACACACACACACACACACAACACCACACCAGACACACACACACATACACACACACACACACACACACACACACACACACATACACATCACACATCGACACGAACACACACACACACACATACACACACACACACACACAACACACACACACACACACACACACACAACACACACACACACACAGACAAAATCAAACGGCAATGAAAAGTGCCAATATAAACTGCAACAGTCATAGAACAAGCTAAAGAACAATGTTGGACATCTTTTTGTGCATATGAAGTAAGTGACCATAAAGATATGCAAAAGATTTGGGAAAAACTGAAAACAATGAAAAATAATAATAATAATAATTACAATATTTATATAGCGCAAAATCTTGATAAAATCAAATCTAAGCGCTGAAACAGACACACACACACACGCACGCACGCACACGCACACACACGCACGCACGTACGCACACACACGCACTCACGCACCACACACCACACACACACACACACACACACACACACACACACGCACACGGCTATAAATGGGGAGAAAGAATAAAAGCAATGGAAAATTATAGAGAGCATATTATATACAATTATATATTGCAATGTGATTCCCCTCCGAGTGGAGACAGGCTGCAGAGGGGATTGAGTGAGGTCAGGATTTTATGCAGAGAGAAAAGGTGAGTTTTGAGAGCGGACTTGAAGGAGACAAAAGTAGGTTGCTGAGGAAGTTTGTTCCAGGAGAGCGGACCAGAAACAGAGAAGGCTCGTGGACCATAGTATTGAGCTTAGTGCGTGGAAAGCGAAAAGTCAGAGGATCAGAGGCAGAGCGGAGGGTACGTGAGGGAACATAGATCTCAAGTAGACTTGACAGGTAATCGGGGGCTGCGTTATTGAGGCTTTTGTAGCACATGGTGTCTAGTTTGTACTGTATGCGCTTTGATACAGGGAGCCAGTGAAGTTGTGCCAGGAGAGGAGATATGTGGTCAGCTTTTTTCTTTTTGAGTACAAGGCGTGCAGCATTGTTTTGAATGCGCTGTAGGGTGTGAGTGGTGGAGGCAGGAAGACCGGACAGGAGTGAATTGCAATAGTCATTGCGAGACATTATGAAGGAGAGAACGAGTTTTGCAGTTGTTTCCACAGAGAGATACTTCCTGATCAGGCTTATACGATGGAGGTGATAGTAGCAAGATCTGGCAGTTTGAGAAACAAAGTGGGATCAAGTTGCCATCAATTCCAGTAAAGCTAGAAAACAACCCTTTACCTAGCTCACAGGAAAAAGCAGAAGCTTTTGTAGACATGTTTGCTGAGGTCTGTCGAGTAGAAGGACTTCTGCCTCTAGTAGAAATTATAGGGTACAGAAAGAAAAGACCGACGCACATAAGGATCCTGTTCCAATAATATGCACTACGTAAATGCACCAATCACGCTCCAAGAATGAAAAGATGCCAATAAATCAGTTCCAAATAAAAAGACATCAGTAGGAAACGATGCAATTTCCAATGAGATGTTGAAACATTTACCAGAAATTTTTTTAATCTTGCTATACAGTATGTTTAAAAAATGCTGGAACAGTGGCAAATTGCCTGACTATTGGAAACAATCAATAGCGGTTCCTGTACTTAAAACCAGGTAAATGTAATACTGACTTGAAAAACTATAGGCCAATTGCAATAACATCGCACGTATGTAAACTAATGGAGAAAATAATTTCAAAGAGATTGATGCACTACTATGAAAAGAATAAAATATTACCAGTGAATCAGGCAGGATTTAAAAAAGCAGGTCACCAGTGGAGCTCCTAACAAAGCTAACCACTATTATCAAACAACAATTTGCCAGACGTCAATGTGTTTTAGCTACATTTTTTGATATTACTAAAGCATACGACCAAGGGGATTTGGAGCACCTGGTCACAACAGGAAAGCTGGAGGGAAAGAGAGCACCGGGTCGACCCAGGGAGAAGATGCTAGACGGCCTTGCAGAGTGGCTGGGGACAAGGAGGGTGGAAGAGATGCTTGAGGCAACAAGAGATAAAAACAGATGGAAGTTCATAATCGCCAACGCTATGCGGCAATGCACTGATGATGATGTTGATGATGTCATGATGTTGTTCTTTCCCGTCTTTGGTTTTATTTTCCGTCACTATTTTCGCTCCTTTGAGTTTATCCTGCTAGTTTTTGTTGTGTTTAATTGTTGTGCATGTTGGTCGTCCTGCCTGCGTGTGTGCTTCTGTTTTAGAACGTCTGCGTACGTGGGATTTGTTGTGGGATTATCTGTCTGTGTTTGACTGTTGCTGGTTGGCTTGGTGGTGACGGTTGCTTTCGAATGATCCTCGATCTGCGCAAGCGCAGTCCTCTCTAAAGTACTTACTTGGTTGCACAGATACAGTACGATGTTTTTCAGTTCAACGATCATACTCACGAGTTCCGCAGAGATGAGTACAGGTGTGGTGTAAGTAGTCCCACTCTGCGTGCCAGTGAGAACTGCTGTCGAGGCACCATTTGTAGGGACAGTCTCAGCCTTTCCCGTCTTGTGTCCCTCGTCGCTGATTGATGGCCTCTCCTGATCGGCCATTCCCGCTGTTGCAGCTTCTTGCATCTGTTGAGCAAAGCGGCCTTGTCTTGTCCTGGTCATTTTGGACTATTCCACGCTGTCTCTGATTGTTGAAATTTTTACCCGTTAGGAGTATCCGCCATCTTGAATCCGTGTGTGGTTGTGTGTATGCGTGTGTGTGTTTGTGTGCGCGCGTGCGTGTGTTGCGTCCGTGCGTGCGTGTGAGCGTGCGTGCGTGCGTGTATATGTGTAGGAGTGTTTGTGTGTGTGTGCATGCGTGTGTGTGTGTATGTTTGTGTGTGTATATGTGTGTGTGTGGGTGGGTGTGCGTGTGCGTGTGCATATGTGTGTGTGTGTGCGTGCGCGTAGATGCGTGTGTGTATGTGTGTGCGTGTGTGTATGTGCGTGTGCGTATGAACATCCGTGCGTGTATGTATGTGTGTGTGTGTGTTGTGTGTGTGCGTGTGTGTGTGTGTGTGTGCGTGTGTGTGTGTGCGTGTATGTGTGTGTGTGTGTGTGTGTGTGTGTGTGTGTGTGTGTGTTTGAACAATTGAACCACAACTGTTCCCTTCTGCATATGTTTCTCGCAGGCCACTTCACTGAGTCTGCCCCCAAATAATTCATATGTGGATTCAGCCTTTGTCCTGTGTGAGACCATACGTATATTAATGTGTGCAGGTATGGATTCCTGTGTGTGATTTTGTGTTTATATGTTAAGTCCACTTGTGCATATTTTATGTGTGTGGACACCCTCACAGAACTTCTCATTAGTTTGCCCGTTCATGTTTCATCCCCACTGCCTAACAATCATCATCATCATCATCATCATCATCATCATCATCATCATCATCATATGTGCCCTGCCGCATGGCGTTGGCGATCATGGCCCTCCATATGTATATATCCCTTGTCACCACAAGCACATCTTCCACCCTCTCTGTCCTCAGTCACCATACAAGTCCGTCCAATATTTTCTCCCTGGATCTACCTGGTGTTCTTTTTCCCCCCAGCTTTCCTGTTGTGACCAGGTGCTCCAATTCCCCTTTCCTCATAAACTGACCCATAAATGTTGCTTGTCTTTTCCATATATTCCTTATCAAGGATCTTCTTGTGTCTGTCTCCTTCAAGACTGTCTCGTTTGTTTTCTTTGCTGTCCATGGAACTCTCGACATTCTTCTTAGAAACCACATTTCGGCTGCCTCAATCTTGTTCTTGCTTTGTGTGTTGACTATTCCGTATAACATTATCCGTTCAATATAACATTCAAGAACTCTTCCTGATGTTAATTGGTAGGCATTCGATGGTAAGAACACTTTTCATCTTCTTGAATGTTGTTTTGGCTTGGCTGATTCTGCTGGCTATTTCAGATGTGCATCTGCCGTCTGGTGAGATGACCGTTCCCAAGTAGTTAATCTTATCAACCTGTCTCAAAGTTGTGCCATTTGCTGTTATATTGCATGAGGGGATTTCATGGTTTTTTTTACTGATTACCATGACTTCAGTCTTCTCGCTATTTAGCCCCAACCTTTTATTTTTGCTTTCCATTTCTAATATATTCACAAGGTTTTGTAGGTCTTTTTCATTTTCTGCAATTATCAGGGTGTCATCTGCGTAACGAATTTGTTTATCATTTTTCCTCCAAACTTTATCCCAGGGCATTCTTCTGGGTTTCTCGTGATGGTTTCGCTGTAAAGTGAAAACAAATCTGGTGACAGAACACCACCGTGCCTGACCCCTCTTTTGATATTTTGGAAAGAGCTTATATCATTTTTTATATTCTTATTGCTGCTGTTTGTTCGCAATACATAGAAAACGATATAAGCTCACAGACAGACAGACAGAGACAGTGAAGGCAGAAAACTGGTGTTACATGGGTACAAACATTAAGGCTGAAACAATAAATCACTTACCATGAGCTTGAGGGTGAAAGTCTTCACTTGCCTTGCATTACTTGCTGTAAATGCCTTGTCTGCTGACGTTTTGCACTGATTGTTTAAAACATGTTCACCTGTTCACCTCTGGTTGGCAGCATTGGGCAGCCATCTCATCTTGATTAACCCCTCAGTCCTCACATCTTTGGGGTCATGCCCAAGTCTGAGAGCCACTGCATGGCCAGAGTCATGATAAGTGTTATCTGGCTATTACAAGTTAAAAATTCCTGTTCCTGTTCAACACTACCTATCAAAAACTGGAATATTATGAAGACCTGGGTGACAATACCAACAGCATAATCTGAAGGCCAGGTCAATCCTCCCCTGTCCAGTGCTGACAGGCAGGTGTAACAGTCCTCTATAGCCTCTACCTGTAGTTTGAAACGCAGGAGCCAGAGACAAATACCAACGTCTCCAACTGCTGATTGGTAAGTTTAGCCCTGTTACATTTCTTCAAAACAGGTAGACATTTCTGAGAGTCTTCACCAGAGGATGAAATCAAATGACTCCTCGCTTCTTCCCAGTGGTTCCAATATATCTTTGAGACTGAGAGCACCGTTGGAAGCTGAAATCATTTGTACAACACCCATCAGTTTGAGTTTTCTCTCTCAATCAGGTTTCTCACTGCAACATGGAAGTTACACTCACTCATTTGTCTGTACTGGCTGAATCTGAATTCCAAGTTGTCAGTCTTAAACTTGCCAAGCAAGACATATTTGAACTCCTTTTCTTGCAGAAGATAGGTAATCAGTTCAATGAATGCTGCCAGACTGTGTATTAGGGCTGTCATTGTTTCAGTGGAAAGGGTCTCTTCTTTTGGCCTCAAGTATTGGTGTTGTTTCTTCTTTTTCTTTGCGTCGTTTCATCTTTTCTAGTTGTTTCTTTTTTGTTGGTGTTATTTCTGATTTTCGTTTTCATTGTTTCTTCTTTTTTCAACAATTTTTCCTGTTTTTGTGGGCGTTGCTTCTTCTTTTTATAAGTGTTTTTTTATTATTATTATTATTATTGGTATTGACTCTGCTTTTCATTGTTTGTTTGGTCTTTTTGTTGACTTTTTCTTTTGTGAGCTTTCCTTTCTTTTTTCATTTTCACATTTTTGTTGACGTTGTTTCCTCTTATTTTTGTTGTTGTTGTTGTTGTTGTTGTTGTTGTTGTTGTTGTTGTTGTTACTGATTTTGTGTCTTTATTTTCTTGGCATGGTTTCTTCGTTTTGTTGGCGATGTACTTTCTCTTCTTTGGTGTAATTTTTTTTGTGGCTGTTGTTTTGTTGGCGATGTACTTTCTCTTCTTTGGTGTTGTTTTTTTTGTGGCTGTTGTTTTGTTGGCGATGTACTTTCTCTTCTTTGGTGTTGTTTTTTTTGTGGCTGTTGTTTTGTTGGCGATGTACTTTCTCTTCTTTGGTGTTGTTTTTTTTGTGGCTGTTGTTTTGTTGGCGATGTACTTTCTCTTCTTTGGTGTTGTTTTTTTTGTGGCTGTTGTTTTGTTGGCGATGTACTTTCTCTTCTTTGGTGTTTTTTTTTTTGTGGCTGTTGTTTTGTTGGCGATGTACTTTCTTTCTTTGGTGTTGTTTCTTTTGTGGCTGTTGTTTTGTTGAAATGTTGTCTTCATTTTGTTGGCGTTGTTTCTTTTGTGGCTGTTGTTTTGTTGAAATGTTGTCTTCATTTTGTTGGCGTTGTTTCTTTTTTTAGTTCGCATTTATTCTTTTGTTGTTGTTGTTGTTGTTGTTTTGTTGACGTGTTTTTTCCTTATTTCGGGGCGTAGTTTCTGTGTTGTTGTTGCTGGTGGTGGTGGTGGTGGTGGTGTTGGTGGTGGTGATGGTGGTGTTCCTTCTTCTTTTTAATGATGTTTCGTGTCTTTTATTGCGTTGTTTGTTCTGTTTATTGGTGTTGTTCTTCTGTTTGCTTAATTTTTTTTTTCTCTTTTTCTTTATTTTCCTGCCGTTGTGTCGTCTATTTCTCGGCGTTGTTTGTTCTTGTTATTTGTGTTGTTTGTTCTTGTTATTGGTGTTGTTTGTTATTGGTGTTGTTTGTTCTTGTTATTGGTGTTTGTTTGTTCTTGTTGTTGGTGTTGTTTGTTATTGGTGTTGTTTGTTCTTGTTATGTGGTGTTTGTTTGTTCTTGTTGTTGGTGTTTGTTTTGTTCTTGTTGTTGGTGTTGTTTTGTTCTTGTTATTGGTGTTGTTTTTGTTTTGTTTGTTGTTTTTTGGTGTTGTTTGTTCTTGTTATTGGTGTGTTGTTTGTTCTTGTTGTTGTTGTTGTTTGGTTTTTGTTGTTGGTGTTGTTTGTTCTTGTTGTTGGTGTTGTTTGTTCTTTTATTGGTGTTGTTTGTTCTTGTTGTTGGTGTTGTTTGTTCTTGTTGTTGTGTGTTTGTTTTGTTTCTTGTTTGTTGGTGGTTTGTTTGTTCTTGTTATTGGTGTTGTTTGTTCTTGTTTTGTTTGTTGTTTTGTTGTTTCTTGTTATTGGTGTTGTTTGTTCTTGTTGTTGGTGTTTGTTCTTTGTTGGCTTGTTTGTTCTTGTTGTTGGTGTTGTTTGTTCTTGTTATTGGTGTTGTTTGTTCTTGTTATTGGTTGTTGTTCTTGTTATTGGTGTTGTTTGTTCTTGTTATTGGTGTTGTTTGTTCTTTTGTTGGTGTTGTGTTTGTTCTTATTATTTTGGCATTTGTTTTGTTCTTGTTTTATTGGTGTTGTTTGTTCTTGTTATTGGCATTGTTTGTTCTTGTTATTGGCATTGTTTGTTCTTGTTATTGTGTGTTGTTTGTTCTTGTTATTGGTGTTGTTTGTTCTTGTTATTGGTGTTGTTTGTTCTTGTTATTGGTGTTGTTTGTTCTTGTTATTGGTGTTGTTTGTTCTTGTTATTGGTGTTGTTTTTTGTGTTTTTGTTATTGGTGTTGTTTGTTCTTGTTATTGGTGTTGTTTGTTCTTGTTATTGGTGTTGTTTTTTGTTTTGTTTTGTGTTGTTGTTTGTTCTTGTTATTGGCGTTTGTTTGTTCTTGTTGTTGGGTTTGTTCTTGTTATTGGTGTTGTTTGTTCTTGTTGTTGGTGTTGTTTGTTCTTGTTGTTGGTGTTGTTTGTTCTTGTTTTTGGTGTTGTTTGTTCTTGTTGATTGGTTGTGTTTGTTCTTGTTATTGGTGTTGTTTGTTCTTGTTGTTGTGTTGTTGTTTCTTCTTTTTTGTGTTGTTTGTTCTTGTTGTGGTGTTGTTTGTTCTTTTTGTTGTTGTTTTTTCTTTTTGTGTGTTGTTTCTTCTTTTTTGTGATTGTTTTTCTTTTGTTGGTGTTGTTTGTTCTTGTTTTGGTGTTTTTTCTTCTTTTGTTGTGTTTTTCTTTTGTTGTGGTTTGTTTTTCTTGTTATTGGTGTTGTTTCTTTTTGGGTGTTTCTTCTGTTCTTGTGTTGTTCGTGTTTTGTTGTCGTTCTTTTTGTTGGTGTTGTTTTTCTTTTTTTGGCAGTTTCTTTTGTTGCTTGTTTCTTCTTTTTCTGTTGCATTGTTTCTTCTTTTTGTTGGTGTTGTTTTTCTTTTTTGGTGTTGTTTGTTCTTTGTGTTGGTGTTGTTTCTTCTTTTTGTTGTTGTTTTGTTTTTTGTTGTCTTGTTCTTCTTTTTGTGTGTTGTTTTTCTCTTTTTGTTGTTTGTTCTTCTTTTGTTGTGTTGTTTGTTCTTTTTTTGTGTGTTTTTCTTCTTTTTGTTGGTCGT
>JAPXFY010000026.1:13787736-13864567 GCA_030674185.1 Monoplex corrugatus | reverse complement strand
CCTGATCAGGCTTATACGATGGAGATGATAGTAGCAAGATCTGGCAGTTTGAGAAACAAAGTTGTTCATGGACAGGGTAGAGTCAATGCAGACACCAAGGTTTTTAGCTGAATCAGAAATTGGGACTGATGTGTTACATAATGGGAGAGAAAGAGGAGGCAGCTGGGAAAGTTTCTGACGGGTGCCAATGAGGATAGCTTCTGTCTTGTCGTCATTAAGCTGAAGTTTGTTGAACGTCATCCAGTTCTTAATGTCCGAGTAACACTCAGTGGTGCGAGTCAACAGGCGCTGTATATTATCAGGTGAGTCACTGTCTTGAAGTTGGGTGTCATCAGCATAGAAGTGGTGTTTTATAGAGTGGGAGTTGATGATGGTGGACAGGGGGAGGTATAAAGAGTGAAAAGAACAGGGCCAAGGACAGATCCTTGTGGAACACCACAGGTCAGGTATGCAGGTTGAGAGTAAGTGCCATTGATGAGAACAGTTTGTTTTCTGTTTGATGAATACGAAGTGAAAAAGGAGAGAGCAATGTCAGAGATGCCAAAAGTATGATGAAGTCTAGAAAGGAGAATACCATGGTCAATGGTATCGAAGGCTGCAGACAGATCAAGGAGTGTGAAGAGAGAGACTTTGCCAGTATCAGTTGCAAGGAGGAGATTGTTGAGAATGTGTAGTAGGGCAGTTTCAGTGCTATGGCACTGGCGGTAGGCTGACTGGAAAGGATTGAGGAGATTGTTGGCAGACAGATGAGAGAGTTCAGCTGGTTGAGGACGACCTTTTCAAGGAGTTTTGACAAGAAAGAGAGATTAGAGATAGGCCTGTAATTTTTCAGTTCATTTGGGTCTAAATTGTGTTTCTTGATGAGAGGGTGAACAATAGCAGACTTGAAAGAATCTGGGACAGTTCCAGTTTGAAAAGAAGTGTTGATGATGTCAGTGATGAATGGGAGGAGAGTAGGGAGACAGTCGGAGTAGAGAGAACCTGGAAGAGGATCCAGTTCGCAGGTTTTGAACGACATGGATCTGATTGTGTTGAAAATTTCTTCTTGTGAGACTGGGGTAAAAGTAGTGAGAGGTGTGCCAGAGAAGGAAGGGTCAGGTGGGCATGGTTGACAGGGTGTCCTGTCAAGCCTGTCACGAAGAGTTTGTATTTTGGTGGTGAAATACTTGGAGAATACAGATGGGAGTTCTTCATTTGTATGTTTTGTTGGGAGAGGTAGGTCTTTTCGTGTGCCAAGGAGATGATTCATGGTTGTAAAGAGTTCTTTTGAAGAAGAGGCATTCAGGATTTTGGTTTGGAAATAGCTTGTTTTTGCAGATGCAATGAGGGTGGATACTTTTCTTTTAGAGGCTTGGAAAAGTTGCCTGTGTACAGTGAGTTTGGATTTGCGCCAGGGCGCTCTGCTCTGCGACGGGCACGTTTTGCACAGGCAATCTCATGAGTGAGCCAGGGGTAGGGGGGCGGTCAGGTAAAAGACGGGTTGTGGCTGGAGCATGAGTGTCCAGAAGATGGTGGAGAGTAGTATAGAATTCATCGGCAAGGTTATGTGACTTTTCAGAAAGGAGACGGGAGGCATCAGATGAAAATGTGGAGAGGTCGATAGATCTGAGATTGCGTCGAGTCACTGTGCGCGTGGTACGGGAAGGAGGAGAAATGTCAAGAGAACAGAGAATTGCAGAGTGGTCAGATGGAAGGGCTGAAGTTAGACGGGTAGAAAGAACTAAGCAGTTGTCAGTAGCTGAATTGTGGTGATCACGAGAAATGATCCAGTCAAGAATGTGACCTTTTTGATGGGTTGGTTCAGAAATGTGTTGAGTCATATTGTGATTGGACAGAGAGTTGATGATATGTCTTGTGTCATAACGGTGAGTGTTGTCATAGTGGACATTGATGTCACCTAGAATGATGAGATTTCCAGGTAAGAGGCAGTAGTGGTCAAGCAGTTGGTCAAAGTCAGAAAGAAACGTGGATGTGGTGAGTTTGTTGGCAGAGCTAGGTGGAGGTCGATAGACACAGGAGAAGGTTATGGGGTGAGGGGTGGATTGGAAGGATACTTCAACGTGCTCGAAAGAAGGATGGGAGAAAGGCAGAGACTGCGAGAAAGATAGGCGGGAATGGAGTGAGTCGTTGTAGAGGATGGCGATACCGCCACCTCGAGATGAGCGATGGAAAGAAGCAAGCCTGTAACCACTCGGAGTGAGGCTAGCATGTATAGGTTCATGACCAAGGGGGTTAAGCCATGTCTCTGTGATAAAAGCAATGTCAACGTGCTCATCTGCGATAAAATCAGCAATGACTTCGGCTTTGCCATCCTTGCATGTTGACTGAGCGTTAAAAAGGCATAGTTTAAGTTTATCACAGTCATATGGCGGCGGCCGAGGTGGCGACGAAGGCGGCACCGACGGGACAAAAGACGAAGGCGACACCAGCGGGGCAGAAGATGAAGGCAGCAACGACGGAACAGAAGAAGAAGACAAAGTTAGCACCAGCGGGACAGAAGACGAGGGCAGCGCCAGCGGGAAAGAAGACGAAGGCAGCACCGGCGGGACAGAAGGCGAAGCGGCACCGGCGGGACAGAAGGCGAAGGCAGCACCAGCTGGACAGAAGGCGAAGGCGAAGATGGCAGAGGAGGAGACGAAGCCCGCAGCAGCAAGGTCGAAGGCAGGGGCAGTGGAGGAGATGAAGAAGCAGAAGAAGAAAAGTGGCGTCGGGCTGGCACAGCAGGAGGCAGGTTGTGCCAAAGTCGGTGGAGACGTCCACCACGACAGGATCGCGCAGTGCGGGGCTTGCTACACAGCCCCAATGTACGTATGTGCTGGTAGACGCCTCCACCTAGGTAGCATTTGCTGTGTTTAAAAAGTGTCAGTCCAATTTGTTTAAGAAAGGACGGATCCATAATTGAGAGCCAGTCAGGAGAGGATGATGTTTGCAGGTTGGTGTGTGGGTTGGTCAGTTCACAACAACTGAATCAGAGAACAACGAAGGTTTGGGAGCTGTAGCGTTGGGCGAACACAGTAGGCTAAAATGTTAACACAGTTCACAGGTTATTCATGAAGTCAATAATTACTAATAGGTTGGTTGTGCTTTCCTCCTTTCCAAGGTACTTAAAAGAGATTGGGATATACATTTCACTAAAATACAGCTCAGAATTCCCCATAGAAGACAATATAAAATTAAAAGTGCCTGCTTGTATATATTTCATTCTACTTTAATCTTTTTGCGCTGTATCGTTAGGAAATCTGTCATACTTAACCTTGTAATTTTCTTTCAGATTTTGAGATACTTTCATATTTGTTTAAATACACAGTTGTACTCTGTAATCTGTATGTATTTTTTTACGTTTTGGGTTACATGTGTCTTTTCTTATCTTTTCATGTTATGAGATATACATTAGAAACGCACATGTCATGAAACAATATGGTATATATTATACTGTATGGACAAGTTATTTTATTTATTGTACAAAGATTTAGCAGTTGGTATGCTCGGAGTACTGTACCAAAATTATACACGAAAATTGCTGATATTTGGTAGAATTACAATCGCTTGTCAAGGATTGGGGGATATGCTAAATTCAAGAGATGTTTTCCATTATCTCTTATTGAAAAATATCAATACAAGACACATTTTGATAAACAAATTTGAGCAATATGTAACTTCAGAATTGGGTATGACTTTTGGTTTTTTGGTTTGTTTTTTGTTTGTTTGCATCATGACGATCTGATTCTAGAGGAGTTGCTTCTTATTTTCGAACAACTTTGAACTTGAAATAACATTACTAAACAAGACAAAAATGGCAACTTGATACATAGTTACATCATTCTCTGCAATGGAAATGGATTTAGTTTTCATGGATGTTTATGGTCCTCACAAAGATGATCTGAAGTTTTATAATACATTAAAAGAAACGAGTTACATGTACAATAAAATCAACAACATCATTGTTGTAGGTGACTGAAACATTGCTATGGACCAAAACATGGACTGTTATAACTATGTGCACATTAATAACCGTAAGGCCAGAAAAGCGCTACAAAATATGAAGAGAGAACTTACTTTGATAGATTTCTGGAGAGAGAACAATCCTCAATGTAGACGGTACCCTTGGAAAAAGCCAACACCACTCAAAACAAAGCCAATTCGATTATGTTCTAGTGTCGGAATATCTGTACTGGTATTTTGAAAATAACAAGATTCTTTTAGGATATCGTTCAGACCATTTAATGGTAACACTTCACTTACAATTGCACAAAACCTAAAAGACGAAAAGTTTCTAGAAATTTAATACATCTCTTATAAAGAATAAACAGCATGTGAAATAAATAAATGAGGAAATTTCTAGTGATGAAAGAGTATGTGGCTAATCATTATATAAAATATTGTATGAAATACATGCACTTGGCATGACAACAAAACCTTGCCAACACTTAGGGCCTCTGTTAAAGAAATTGAGCAAGATTCTTAAAGGCTTACATGTGACATGTATGAGACACAACAAGCATATCCCACCCTTCCCAATGAGTCCTTAACACGTTTAGTCCCTTGCAGAAGGCGTGTGGCGTCGAACAATTCCACTTTAATGTTTAACAGAATTGTTGGGAATCAAACCCACACTCTCAGTCATCAGTTCTATGCACTGACCACTTCACCATAGCGATTAGTATGCTCTTACATCTTGCAGTGTATGTTTTACTACAAACCATACTTACATTTGTACATAATAGAGTGTTGTCTAGAACAAACAGTTGGTTGTCAGTACAGCATGACAATCTCACAATAAATTATTGTCAAATTGTACTGAACTGAATACTCGTTTTGGCACATACTCAATACAGCTCGGTTATTTTGACGGAATATACGACATTAAGGTTTGACATGTAAGTGCGATTTGTTAAATAAATATCTTGACTAAAGAAGAAGAAAATGAAGAAAAGAGAGAGAGAGAGAGAGAGAGAGAGAGAGAGAGAGACAAAGAGAGAGAGAGAGAGACAAAGAGAGAGAGACAGAGGGGGAGATTGGAGTTATATAAAGACGATGGTGGCTGGTTGTAATAGTGGTGATGATGGTTGTGTATGTGTGTGTGTGTCTGTGCGTCTGTGTCTGTGTGTGTAATTGGGTGTGCATGCGTGTGTCTGTGTGTATCTGTTGTGTGCGTGTGTGTGAGTGAGTGTGTGTTTGTGCATGTATGTGTGATGTGTGTGTGTGTGTGTGTGTGTGTGTGTGTGTGTGTGTGTGCGTGTTTGTGTGTTTGCGACTGTGTGTGTCTGTATGCGTGTGTTTGCAACTGTGTGTGTCTGTGTGAGTACGAGATAACGAAATTGATTTGTGTGCTTTAAGAGAAGAGAGGAGAGGAGAGGAGAAGAGAGAGAGAGAGAGAGAAAGAAAAAAAGAGAGAGAGAGAAGAGACAGACAGACAGACAGACAGAAACAGACACAGAGCTACAGAGAGGCAGAAATAGAGAACAAGAGCTAGAGAGAGACAGAGACAGAAAGAGAGAGAGAGAGAATGACAGAGACACAGACGCACAGAGACTGGACAGAAAGAGAGAGAGAGAGAGAGATAATGTGTGTATGTGCGTATGACCATGTGTGCGTGCGTGCACGCGCACGCGCGCGTGTATGTGTATGTATGTGCATGTGCGTGTGTATGTATGTGTGTATGTCTATGTGAATGTGTGTGTGTGAAAGAGACAGAAAGACAGAGAAAGAAAGAGAGAGAGAGAGAGAGAGAGAAAGAGAAAAGAGAGAAAGAGAGAGAGACAGAGAGAGAGAGAGTAAATGAGTGAGTGGGTTTGCGTACGCCTGTATGCTTTGTCAGTCTGTATCGTACGTGTGAGCTATTCGATCACTGCTTCTTACCGGTGTTTTGTCTTCTGTTTTCTGATCAATATTGTGTTGGAATGTCACTAATGAAATGCTGTGTTTTTATTGCGTATATGTTTTTCTCTTTTTTTCCCCAAAATAATAACATTCACATTGACGATTTGTCTAAAGTTCATCGTACTGAGTAGGTTATTGAGCGCTTCACAGTCATTTATTCATCAAGGAAGTTCACAGCACACACACACACACACACACACACACACACACACACACACAGAAGCGCGTGCACATACACACGCACACAGATACATTCATACACACACACAGAGGTGCACACACACACACACACGTACGCACATGCACACGTAAACACACGTACACACATATACACATATGCACACATACACAAACACACCTACGCACACGCACATATACATTTTTAAATTATCTTGATAATGATTTGGAATGAAACAACCTTTGCTGTTATTATTTTGCATAGAAATGCAGACAATGACTGATCAATCAGACATAGCTTTCATCCCTAAATTCGAATTTATGAAAAAAGAAACATTCTGATATGTGAATAGAAATAGCTTTCAAGTATAAATTTGTTGAAACGAATTGTTAAAACGAATAATAGATCAGATTTTTATCCATGTGATTAAAGTTATTAATTGCTGGTCTTCTCAACACATTTAAAGTAAGATGTGGTTACTCTATGATATTCATCAAAGGGAAAGACCTCTGCCTCTGCATATGTTCAAAAGATAATGTATGGAGTAGGCTGCACGAAAAGCCAACATACGTCTTAGAAAAACAACTTCATTAACTATTTTATACATGTTTTGGAACAACATAACTATTTCTAGCACATAATTTGAGCTTATATCACGTAAGACATTAATAAACAGCAGCTTAGAGATGTACAAAGATTTTGGCACTAAGCTTCAGGGAAAATGTTGCCTTATCAAAGTTTTGTCAACTTATGGTTTGTATTTGGTATTGGAGTGAATACATTTTGGATAACAAAAAATATTGAACAAAAGAAATAATACATTCTTCACGATTTATTTTAAAGTAATAGTTTCACTGTCCTGTGTGTTTTTAGATCTTGTCATGTGCAAAAATATTAAATATCGGCTTACAACGATATGAAGTATTCAAGATAGCTTAATGCCTGCCTTAATGATAGTATCTGGATTGAAGAGGACACGATATATAGCACTTAACAACTGGAATTATCCAGATTGCTTGTGGCGTTGAACCTATAAGTAAAAATGACAATCTGTCATTTTATCACATGACACGATTTTCAGCTGACGACCAGACAAGCTGATTCATATTAATGATTTAAACATAACCTTGAGACTGAAGACGCAGCTTGATATAGCAAGAAATAATTCTGAAGGAGAAACAATTTTTAAAAACTTCAAATGTAAATTATCATTGCCTGACCGTTTCAACTCTATCTAAGCGAGAATCACGGATGTCACATCGAACGCCCAAGTCATTCAAAATCTGAAAACTGACCTCTGCAGCTGAACAATATATTTAGATGTACACCCAAGAACACATGACGTGCTAACATTTCGAACATTAATGTACATGTATAATGTACCTGTGCCTTCTTAGGTCACACCAATCCACACTTACATACAGTTTCAGAGTTTGTTACATTAATTTAACATTTACGTGTATCCATCGTGAGCCACACAAGTCCACACTCACATACAGCTTCAAACTTTATTTACAAAAGAGGTATTTAAATTCATATACAAACTCTCTTCCAACTGTAGTAATCACAATAATCGCGGGACACAGACATATCGGGTGCATAAGTGACCATTTCAAGGTAAAGCAAAGATACCGCAGCTATGTTTATTAAAGATGTGATGGCACATCAGGCATATAAGTACAAACAGCTTAACAGAAGACATTCATCAGAACACAGTATTTTAAACATTGACGTCGTCTTATTTGTTTTTATACCGATGCAACTAAAGTACAATAGTGCAATAAAGGAAGTACATAACAATCGGTTGGTAAAAATGTCTTTATCAAGATTATCATACGGTCATGTTTGGTTTTAGTTTGACCAGTGGCGCTGTTGTTTGAGAGACTTTGATCTCTCTAGACTGAGAGATTTAAACTGACTATTTCTAATTCTTGACAAGAGCTGTCGACCCCCCCCCCCTGCCCCCACCATACACACATACACAGACAACCAAAGTTTCTTATCTTCAGGAGGTCCCCATCTTGAGGGCTACCATTCTGTGAACACTCCATCTGTCTGATGACACAATCGGTGTGCCTGGTTCAGGACTCAGTTGAATGTGGAACAGTGTTAAGCTGTGGATGAACAAGCTGGTTCTTGAGTGACAGCTGTTGGCTGTGGCTGGATGGCCACTGCCACATCTTTCCTTCTCTCTATTCTGTGTAGTCACAGTCGACTTTGTTCTCTGCTGTGGCGATGGCTGCACATGCAGCTTGTTGATGGACACAGCAAGAAATCTAAAACAGCTAGAAATTATTGAATTTTGTTGGCAATACCTTTGGAGAAGATAGCATCATGCCTAATCAAAATAAAATCAAGAATGTCCTTGACCTCCCAACATCTACCAACGCAGCAGGATCGAAATCCTCTTGGCATGATGAACTTTTGTGGTTCCCACTGCATTCTCAATTGTGCTTTGCTCATGCAATATCTTTAGGCTCAAGTTCTTATTGCTTATAGCCAAACTGACTACTAGAACTATATCCCTGCTAACACCACGTTTGAAACAATACCCAAGTTTAAGTAAAAAGACAACAGTTAAAAACCGAGCTCAATATTATTCTTTCACGTCTAAAATGTATTTAACCCTTTCAGTCCTACCTATTCATGACAACCTTCTGCCCTCATTGCTATGTTTCTTACGAACAGCAGTTCCTTTCATTCCTGAGTTTCTGGGGGAATTCGCTTAGAAATATGAGGTGGGTGATTTCTCCTTGACAGAGGTAGAAGCAGTGTAGAATAGGTATACTAAACCCTATACGCCGGTCTTGCCAGCACCCTGAAGAAAGCAGGTCTGCGGGTCAAAATCTTCGCCATAGAGGTCGGGGCAAGAGGGTTTGTGGGCACCTCCGCTTATGATCTCATGAAACAACTCGCCATTTCTGGGAAGAAGAGGACTAGAGCCCTTAAAGCGATGGCAGAGGCAGCAGAAAGGAGCTCAAGCTGGATCTGGGCAAGGAGGAACGAAAAAAGTGAACTTCATAAGGATTAAATTCCCTACAGATGATGTGTGCCCCGTTAGCACATTGGTAAAACCGCGTACCGCAGTTCTGAAGCGCAGAATCGCCCAGGTTCGATCCCCGGCGTGGGAAAAAAAAAAATAGACAACAGCAGAAGGGCATCCAGGAGTCATGACCTGGATGTGGCCCGGCCCCCCGAGAGTGTAAGGAATTCAGGGCCGAAACACTTGTCTAAAGGGGGTTACTTCTCTGAAGACCTTCTGTTGTCTAGCTCTCCCTAGAGTTTCTTTCTACCTAGGTGCAGCACTGTTATGGCAAAGTGACTGATGGTGTTTGGATGTCACAGGTGACATTATTGGTGACACTTATTCTTTTTTCTAATTGTTAGTTAATGATCAAATATGCCATGAGACAAACAACAAACATACAGTACAACGCAAACATTTCAAACTTACAACTTCGTGTCCACTGCTAAATCCAATTCAGAATGACTGCTTACACCGTGAATATTGTCACTGTCCTAATGTCTCAAACGTGTAAGTTCTCTGTCGTGTTCTAGTGTCATACTGTACATTGTACAATGAGGTACCATTGTCCTTTTGTAGATATTACATTTCAGAACGGTCACAACACCCAGTCACTACAGATCCCTACACATTGTTACACTATGTTTACAAAGTGTAGCTCACACATGCGTGTGTGAATGTCACGAAAGAATGTGTCACGTATCACACGTCTCATGCCTGTAGGAAGCTTTGAAACAGTCTTGCGATTTTGCAACATGAATACACACTTCTTGCACATCATTGTGGTATTAGACATTTTGTAAGGACTGTCAGCACATTTTGCAAGCTGTGCCTTCTGCTGTCCTGTTAAGTCAATAAGATCAAAGTCACCCGGTAAAATTCATTATCACAAATCTGGTCACTGTCTGATCCCTCTCCCTCCATCTTAACCAAGTGTATAGAGTAATCTCAACTCCTGGTAAAACTGTACAGTGTCACTGACTCTCCCACACTTTGGATACTATTAAGCATTTCTTATCAACACATCATGCAGCTTATCAAAACACCTATCATATCCTGTTACCCAGGCAGGCAGATGGGAGCCATCAATTAACACGGTGTCAAGGTCAATGTTTTCAGAGCTCTACAACCGCTGTAGCGGTTGGCCAGATGAAAGGAATTCCTATATCTGCTGGTTGGCAGGAATGATATTAGTTTGGCCAACCCGCTGAAAGGTTTAAAGCATCGAATCGTTTTACCAGCCTTACTTTACTAGAAAGCTGTAAATATCGCACAGATTAGTCACCAGGGCGTCAGTAAAACAATCGCATTTCTGCGACAGAAAGTCTGCTCGAAACACATACAACCTCTTGTTGAAGGCACAATGATGAACTGTATGTCTTGCTAAATGGCAACATCCAAAACAAACCATAAACTATTCCAGATGTCTGATCTGCCCAGAGCACCATGGACCAAAATATCCTGTGATTTTGGACATCCTCCCAATGATAAAAATTAAATACATCCTTGTCGTCACTGATGAGTATTCCAGGTATCCCATATTAATGCACTACACTCAACGTCAGCAAGTACCATCATTCCATGCTTGGATAAGGTTTTGCCAGATTTCAGAACCCTGATACCCAAAAAACTGACACTAGACCTCCCTTCAATTCCCACTATACTCAATATTGTCAGCACATGGGCATCAAATTTCTCGAGGTACCCATCTATGGCCCTTCACCATCGCAGAAACTGAACACTTCATGCACACCAATAAAAAGTCATCAAATAGTCCATCTTTCCCAACTTCTGGCAGGAGATACACAAGTTTCTCCTTGACCAGTGAAACGTCACCATTAAAAATGGCATCAAATTATACACTTTTCCCAACTTCATGCAGGAGATGCACAATGTTCTCCTTAATTACTGAAACTATTCACTGTACCACAGGCGTTTCCTCCACTATTGTACTCTTTGGCAGTATTGAAGACAAAACTGCCCCAACTGCCAGCACAGTACCATGTTGCTGGCCACAATATGCGCTTCAGATACACTAAACAAACCTCTGCCATTACATGGGTGATGCTGTTCTTCTGGTTCTTCAGGGATTACACTAAGTACTGGAATGGAACTTTTGCTGCCATATGTTGCTACTTGTTTAGAAGGCTGTGACATCGGTTTTGGTTTGATTTTGCAAAAGTCTTGTTCAGACAGCAGATTGTTAGATACACCAGTCTCTACTAGGGACGAAAAAGCATGCCCAATGATAAAAACACTGAAATATGGAAGTTCACAGGAATGATGTTTTGTGAAGACATACTTAGCATCATTGGAGTCGGTAAACTGAAGGTCACTAGCGTCGACTTTATTCTCATCTTCGTCGTTGTGGTTGACCAGATGTATATGGGACTATTTTCCATTTTTCTTCCAGCTGGGCAGTTTTGGTTTCCCTAATAAATCTTTCATAGACAATGATAATGATGATGCTCTTGTACTGGTACCGTAAGGACATATTAAAACAAAAGTCATACAGTATTGAACATTTGTTGCAGCACTTGTTGTATACTGGACAGGAACGTTGTCCATCTTGATGAGACCAGTCACCTCCACAACAACAACATGTAGTAGATGTTAACGATGTGGTTGTGAGTTGGGAAAGAAAACACTATGTACTTCTACTGGCGACATCATTGCTTTAGCTTGCTTTGATGTGAGTTCCAGCGTACTTGTGCATACAGATAAATCCTTAAGAGTCATGGCAGGGGCTCCTATCCCCTTTACAAGTACCTTTTTGCTTCGGCAGTATGCAGTGACATTTGATTTCAGCATCTGTATTGTTGAAGCCACAGGTTGCTGTCAGTTGTTTCAGTTCACCATAGTAGTCATCCATGTCACCTTTCTGTTTACAACGTTGGAAAATGTATTTGTGAAATTCCAGTTTAGTTTCAGGATTGAAATGTTCAGTAATAGCATCATACCGTCATGAAAAAAGATATAAAATAAAGCAGATTCAGTGGACAACTGACCTTCCCCAGGAATGCGAAGAGGTCTTTTCTGACAACCAGGTCATAGGTTGCCTTTGTTCCTAGCTGTTTTCCCGTGGATGTCTGCGTAAAAAGATTCTGTTGAAGTGGATCTCTCTACGCAGAAGTCATGCTGGGAATCTGAGTAGATGTGATCTGCTAGTGCTTGCTGTCTCTTCAAAACCACTCAGGCAAAAAGCCTCACCAATGGTGTTGAGCAATATCACTCTGTAATTATTACAGTCACTGCAGTCTCCTTTGTTCTGGTACAGGGTGACGATGTTAGCATCTTGCCTATCATGGAGAACTGATTTATCCTCCCAGTACTGGCAGAGTAGCTTATGAAGATGAGTCAGGAACACTGGTTTCCCATACTGAATCATTTAAGCAGGGATATCATCTTTGTTATGTTCATCTTATGTTAGAGGTAGGTCATGCTTATTTATGACAGGCAAAGAAGAGGATACTGACAAAAACTGACTCACTGATCCAGATCTCAATGGACTATGTGTTCTGGTAGTGTTAACCTCCTTCTGCTTGGTATGGTCTTTAGTGACTTTGCCATCGTTGGTACTTCAGCAGAATAATCTTGTCAAATGGTTTCTTCATCTCCTCGTACATGGATTGCACGTCGTCATCTTTGGCATATGACTGATTGGATATTCTGACAAGCGTTGTATCAGAAATTGTTTGTGCAGCAAGTTTTTATTTTCAAATGCATTTCTTTTGCAGTTGACCAGAGCTACTGTCTTGACACTGACGATAGATACAATCTCAGATAGGGAACCACAAACCGATCTTGGTTTCCCCTCTCTCTCCTTCTTGCCAAGGAATGAATGGCAATGTTGTAGAAGGTGTCATGAGTGAATTGCTGCCTTTCCCCTGTGGTTGTGGTGGGATTTACATTGACAGCCTTTTCCATTAGGTGTTCTTGGTTGGTTCTGGGCACCATAGCCATGGTGATGTGTGGGCATCCTTTCTATTTGATGTGTTGAATCCTCTTCAGTTTGAGCTGTACTTTGCTGCATACCATGGGATGATCTGTGTCACAGCTGGCACAGTGGAAGCTGTATGTGAGAAGCACACTGTTCAGGACAACATTTAATGTGATGATCATGTCCAGTTGTTGCCAATGCCTGGGATCTTGGTTATCTCCAGGAGATTCTATGGCAATGTTTTCTTTTGAACAAGGCGGTAATCATGCACAGCTTGTGATATGAGCAGAGCTCCAGAGGTCTCTCTTCATTTTCGTTCATCTTGCCAACAGCAAAGTATCCGAAATAATCTTGTGACGAGATTTAGTCCAGTCTAACCCCAGCATTGAAACCACCAAGCAGATTGATGTGCTGTGATTTAAATGCGAACATTGGTCTAGTTTAATTGGAATTGTCATCAACAATGTATCGCAGTGTTTGATTCTGACTGTGCCCCCCACCGACCTACCACTGTAGCCAAATTAATATTACAATTTCATCGTATCACATTGTACTCTCTAAGCATCTCCTTTCTCTCCATCTGATTTTTTCACTTGCCCATCAGCAAAAATGTAATTGTCATTGTTAGACATATGACTATTTTATATCTTAGAAATCAATCAAGCTGCTTCCAACGGTTCTTTTGTACTGTTCATACAATAAATACTACTTAGAGCAATTTTGAATGATACAGGAACAGGTAACTTCATAAATCTGTAGCCCACTACCCATACATTGATAAACTATACCGATTCCAAATTTCACTCCATTCTCCCTCGTCTTGTATTCACTTTTCATCATGTTTTGGGCCCAAAATCAAAGAGAAACGTGCAAAGAAACGATAAAAAACAAAAGAGGGACCCAGATCAGATCAGTTTTACAGAAGTGCAAAGAAACGATAAAAACAAAAGAGGGACCCAGATCAGATCAGTTTTACAGAACGTGCAAAGAAACGATAAAAACAAAAGAGGGACCCAGATCAGATCAGTTTTACAGAACGTGCAAAGAAACGATAAAAAACAAAAGGAGACCCAGATCAGATCAGTTTTACAGAACGTGCAAAGAAACGATAAAAACAAAAGAGGGACCCAGATCAGATCAGTTTTACAGAACGTGCAAAGAAACGATAAAAACAAAAGAGGGACCCAGATCAGATCAGTTTTACAGAACGTGCAAAGAAACGATAAAAACAAAAGAGGGACCCAGATCAGATCAGTTTTACAGAACGTGCAAAGAAACGATAAAAACAAAAAAGGGACCCAGATCAGATCAGTTTTACAGAACGTGCAAAGAAACGATAAAAACAAAAGAGGGACCCAGATCAGATCAGTTTTACAGAACGTGCAAAGAAACGATAAAAACAAAAAAGGGACCCAGATCAGATCAGTTTTACAGAACGTGCAAAGAAACGATAAAAACAAAAGAGGGACCCAGATCAGATCAGTTTTACAGAACGTGCAAAGAAACGATAAAAACAAAAGAGGGACCCAGATCAGATCAGTTTTACATGCTCAAGTGACTCTCTGCTACACTGGCGAGCAGTTCTATAACACAGATACGTGAATGACTTCTCCCCCCTCCCCTCAAGGATTTGTTGTCCAATGGACAGACTACAAAACGCGTCCAGGTGGAAGAAGAGTACAAATAACACAATACACACAAAGGCAATGAGGGTCTTTACATTGAGGAAATAACTTCCAGATGACCTAGCCCAGACAACAATACGTATAAAAAAAAATGGTGGTCATTCAGATCTACTTCACTACTTGCAACATCCTTGTGCAAAGAAAAGAATGCATGGCACGGGTGAGAAAAGATTTCAAACGACTGCAAGCCGTAGTACACATACTTTCAGATATATCATTTTCAAGTGTGATGGCAGCATGGAAAGGTGCCTCCTTCACACCCCCCCCCCCCCCCCGACCGCTTTGAACTGCCATTGAAACGACTGACTCCACAATAAAATCAGTGAATGATATTCCAATACAAATAATAGACATCACAACAATATAAACAACAAAGGACATGGAAACAACAAAAGAAATTAATAATACCCCATGAACACAGGAAATCAGTGATCACACTGTCACACACCACACCTATACAGACTGTGACTCTACTATCACTCAGCAAAATGCCCCCCACACAGTCAGTGCCAGTATGAACACAAAACCAATGATCAGTAATACATCTGACCAATAACCGATCATAAACCCTGACACAAATATTATCAACAACAGTTAAGATACTTTCTAAGAGATTAACACATCACAAAGTAACACATCAGTTACTGAAAACACACACAAAGACAGACATTGAACCAGACAATAAAATGGCATTAGAAAAAAACACAAACAAAAACAACAAAGACACACACACAGACACTGTATATTGCCATACTAACATCAAGCCATGCACATTACTGAACAGCTTTGAATGAAAGCTTCACAAATATCTCAATGAACATCGTACATAATTTTCTGATTAAAGCATCTTTCCTAGATGTACATACCTAGTGTTAATAAAACTTTTAGTGAGCCGTATTCATCCCACTTTTGTGCTATTATCTTTCTGTATCAAAAACACTCAGTTTTTCTTCTTTTTACTTCCATGTCTTTTCTCTTTTTGTTAATTTCTGTTGAAAACGTCTCCACAATCTACAGCAAGGAATATTATCAACGATGTACAGCAAGGAATATCATCAATGATGTACACAAAGGAATAACGTCAATGTTGTATAGCAAGATAAGGGTTACTGGATACCCACGATGTACGGTGCACAAGTAAAAAGGGAAAGTTCATTAAAGAATAAATATAACTGTATACTGTTACAAAGAGAATATGTAAAAAAAAAAAAACGGAAAAAGAGTCCATGAGATAATACTAAAATTCAAATTGATTGCACCCTGATAAATAAAAGATTTAGAAATTCTTGTCTGACAGCAAAAACACTACCAGGCACAGACTGCAACAGTGACCACCATCTAGGAATGGGAAGATTTAGACTGAAACTACAGAAAAGAAAACAACCAAAAGTAACATCAAACTAAACCTTGGACTCTTAAACAAATTCAGTGATCTGAAAGACGTTGGTGACAGTGAGGAACAATGGACAAAGTTGAGAAACCCAATAAAAGAGACTTGTGAATAAATCACCAGAGTTTACAGAAAAACAAAAAAAACTGGATGACAAAAGAAGTTATAGGCTTGAAGGAAGAATGGAGGAGGGGAAAGGGAAAAGAGGAAAAATACAAAAAGATAAATAAAGAAATCAGGAATAGGTGCAATGAAGCTAATGAAGCTTGGGTTGGAAACACAGTGCAAAGAAATAGAAGATCTTACACAAAACAGATCTTCAGAGTATGTAGAGAAGAATTGAAGAAATTGACCACAGGAAAAAGACATGCACATCAACTGGTCACTTCAAATTGAAAGACAGTACGCTTATCATGGAAACAGACAAAATATCAGATGGATGGGGAGAGTACATAAAAGACATTTTTAACGATGACAGAAACGAAGAACACATTATAAGAAAGAACGTTGAAGTATCACCCATAACGAAAGATGAAGTTAGAGCAGCATTAAAACAGACGAAACCAGGAAAAGCCCCAGGAACAGACAGTATTACAGCATAATTAATAGAGGCCCTAGAAGATTTTGGTATTGAAAAAATAATGGTCCTCTTACATGAAATTTATGACACCGGAAAATCCACAGAGATATATCAAAATCAATTTCTGTTGCACTTCCAAAGAAAACAGGGGCTATAGAATGCAAACTCCATCGTACAATCAGCCTGGTGACTCATTGAAAATCCTATTAAGAATAATCATGATGAGGAAAAGGAACAGAATGAAAAGAGAAACAGCAGAAGAACAGTGTGGATTTGTCGATGGGAAAGGAACTATTCATGCCATACACATTCTACGAACTATCATAAAGAGGTCAATCGAGTTGAAAAGGATATGTATTCATGCTTTGTTGATTATACAAACGATTTCTACTGGGTAGGACATGAAGAATTGATCAACTAACTAGAAAGACTCAGTATTGATGGAAAATGTTTAATCTAAGAATAATCTGAAATATATATTGGGAACAAACAGCAGCAATGAGGATAGAAAACGATATGAGCTCTTTTCAAAATATCAAAAGAGGGGTAAGGCAGGGTTGTGTTCTGTTACCAGATTTGTTTTAACTTTACAGCGAAACATCACGAGAGGCCCAGAATAATGCCCTGGGATAAGGCTTGGAGGAAAAATGATACGCAGATGACACTGTGGAAATCGCAGAAAATAAACGGTGCTTATATTACTTTGTGAATATGATAAAAATAGAAAGCAAAAATAAATGGTTGGAGCTAAACAGCAAGAAAACTGAAGTCAAAATAATCAGCAAAAGATCTGAAACCACTCATGCAAAATAAGAGCAAATGGTACAACTTTGAGACAGGTTGATAAGTTTAAATATCTGGGAACGATCATCTCACAATGGTAGATGCACATCAGAAATAGCCAGCAGAATCGGCCGAACCAAAACAGTATTCAACAAGATCAAAAGCAATCTTACCAACAAATGCCTATCATACCAACACATGCCTATCAATTAACATCGGGAAGAGAGTTTTTGAATGTTATATAGAACCAATATTATTATACGGTTGTGAAGCGTGGATAGTCAACACGCAAAGCTAGAACAAGATTGAGATAGCCGAAATGGGGTTTCAAAGAAGAATGTTGAGGGTTCCATGGACAGAAAAGAAAACAAGACAGTCTTGATGGAGGCAGACACAAGACGATCAATGATAAAGAAGGTTAGGAAAAGACAAGCAACATCTCTAGGCCATTTTATGAGGAAAGGGAATCAGAGCACTTGGTCACAATAGGAAATATGAAGGTAAAGAGAACACCAGTAGACCCGGGGAGAAAATATTGGACGGACTTGCAAGGTGGCTGTGGATAGAGAGGATGAAAGATGTACTTGCGGCGACAGGGGATAGATTCATAAGGAGGGCTATGATCGCCAACGCCATGTGGCAAGGCACAGGATGATGATGATGATGACCCATTTTAATGATTTAAATTCATGTAAAAGTCGTCAGCCATCTATGACTTGTTTTTGCTATTATATTATTACTGTTCAACTATTTGCTTCATAGCGTTACAATTGATATTTCAATCCATCTCTTTCTTCCACTCCCTGTACCCCGCTCCATAATTTTGTTTGTTCTTTGTTACTTCTCTTATCTTCTTTTCTCATATGATTGCCGTCAGTAATCTATAATGTAGGCCTACACTGTTATTGCTAG
Organism: Monoplex corrugatus; assembly: GCA_030674185.1. Classification (NCBI taxonomy): domain Eukaryota; kingdom Metazoa; phylum Mollusca; class Gastropoda; order Littorinimorpha; family Ranellidae; genus Monoplex; species Monoplex corrugatus. The sequence goes on along the minus strand of JAPXFY010000026.1, from coordinate 13,846,194 downwards.
AGGTTGACTTGTACTTTCTTTACGTGTATCGGATTGGCCTATCTGCCTATATCTCATGCTTTTGAAATGCACATCCTCAACTGACATACACATGTAAATACATTTCTCATTTGAACTTTTTATAACTGCTATGATGTGGTATACGTTATAGTTAATCTATTATCATAATTTTGTCAATTGACATAACCTGACCCCCTCTATTTTTCTTAATGCTTCCTTGATTTCCTCCCTTCTCTTCATTCTCTGTCCTTAAGTTGCTGTTTCTTTTATTTTCTGATAAAATAGTAATACAACTTCTATCAATAATGCTATTCTATTGATGCAATTAATTCTTGTTGTTATTGTCAGGGGTTTGCATGCATTTACTTTCATGTGTGTGCTGTTGTTCAATTGTCGCTCATGCTTTTATTAAGTGCATGACCTGTTGGCATATGTGTGGTCAATTTATTTTCACAAATCTACAATGATACGTTTTGCAATTTATATTTCATTTAGTTATTATTATTCACTTATGTGTGTTCATTTCATGCTTATAATTTGTGTGTAAGTGTAGCGAGGAATAGCTGTAAAACATGTTCGATGGGGCCTCATGTCACTTTTGATAAGTGTTAGCGCGTTCTGAAATCTGACGTATTTGTTTTTCATCCCCAACTACCTTTAAGTTCTAGTTTATCTGGTACCTAGAAAAGTTTCATCAAGGCAAAGTGACCTAAACATGTTGGTTATGTTGATATATGGTTTCTCACAGGACAAAATATGCATCTAACCTGACCATTTAATGCATTTGGAATGGTACTGTAAAACAAGAGTGAAACTAGTTTTGATAGGGATTCGTCTTCCTGGTAAGAACCAACTGACACTTTTCAGTGATTCTTCTACCCGGTGAGAACCAACAGAAAACTTAAATTGGTTGCCTGATGAAAACAAACAGACACCTTACATTGATTCTTCTGACTGGTAAGAACCAATAGAAACCTTGCATTGATTGGCTGGTAAGAACCAACAGACACCTTACATTGATTCTTAGCCCTGATAAGAACCAACAGACTCGGATCCTTACCTTGATTCTTCTGTCTGTTAAGAACCATCAGACACCTAAAAATTATTGATTCTTCTCCCTGGTAAGAACCAAAGGACACTTTACATCAATTCGTCTGTCCGATAAGAATCAAGACAGCTTACATTGATTCTTCTCCCTAGAATGTGAAAAACGATTCAACAGCTTACATTGATTCTTCTCCCTAGAATGTGAAAAACGATTCAAAACAATGGAGCAGTTTGAAAATTGATGAAACTTGCTTTGAGTTTTTGTGAATAGTGCTTTATCAATTTGAGCAAAAATAGTAAAATAACTGAGTCATCATGAATGCATCTTATGCTAGTACTATGTTGACTACTACTTCAACAGTGAAATTCAGCTACTTTAACGATGTTGTTCCTGAAGTCCCAGATGGCTGCATTGTTTTGAATGTCACTACAGAATTTATTCCATGGGATAATCCTCACAATTTGATCAGCAGATCAGTGGAAAATACATGGAGCAGTATTGTCTATAGTATATTTCTGCCCTTACTTTTTCTCATCAGCTTTCCTTGCAACATTCTTAGCACAGTGATTTTCTTCAGACATGGGATCAAACAGCGAATCAATTTGTGTCTGTTCTTTCTGTCACTGGTGGACTTGATCTACATGCTGCAGGCATTTTGTCATCACGCAGACCGGATATATCTTGAGTTGACTCACCAGCCCTTAGGAGGAGCCTTGATCCAGTTTATGGTGAAGAATTATCTCTCTGGACTGTTCAGTTTTGCCTGGGTGTCATCCTGGATAACCACCATCATTGCTTGTGAGCGATGTTTCTGTGTGGTGAGTCCACTACGTTCTCAGACCGTACTGAAGACAAAGACCATGTGGATCATCATCCTGCTGCCCTCCATTGTCCTCATTGGACTCTTCTTTGTGATGAATGTCAAGTGGGACATTGTGTGTATCTTCTTTCCTTCAGACAACACAACTCAGCACTCCTTGTACCCCAGTGACTTCTTCCTGCGTAACAAAGATCTGATTGACACATTAGACTCTGTAATGTTTGGACTGATTATTTCACAGTTTTGTGTTATCACCGTCACTATGGCCACCATCATCACTATCATCAAGCTCAGATCAATGACTGCATGGAGAGAAAAGTCATCTTTAGTTGCTGCTGCAATGTCCAGCCGTGACGTGGCCCTGACGAGGATGCTGGTAGGAACGTCTGTCCTCTTCATCATCTCTTTTATTCCACGTTCTTTTATGCGCATTGCCATGTTGTTTGTTCAAGGTCTCAGTTTGGGAGGATATTTGTACAACACATATTGGGTTCTCATGACCACTGCCACGCTATTCACTTTCATCAATTCTTCCTTGAATTTTCCTGTTTACTGTTTCTTTGGCTCCAAATTCAGAACAACGCTTAAAACATTCTTTGTAAAACAACAGTTGCAAGCCTGAAAAACTGCAAATACTGAAAAGTCAAAACTACAAGGTTTTGTATCCTATTCAGTTTTAACGTGAATACATATATACATATATGTGTATGTGTGTGTGTGTGTCTGTGTGTGTGTCTCTCTCTGTGTGTGTGAGTGTGTGTGTGTACGTGTGTGTGTGTATACACACACACACACACACACATATATATATATTTATATATATATCATCATCATCATCAGGTGCCCTGCCGCATGGCATTGGCGATCATGGACTTCCAACTGCCTCTATCTCTGGTTGCCCCTAGCATCTCCCCCACACTCCTCGTCCCAGCCAATCTGCAAGTCCGTCCAGCATTTTTCTCCCTGGGTCTACCCGGAGCTCTCTTACCCTTCAGCTTTCCTGTTGTGACCAGGTGCTCCAAATCCCCCCTCCTCATAAAATGGCCTATAAATGTTGCCTGACTTTTCCTAATCTTCCTTATGAGTGATCTACTTGTGTCTGCCTCCATCAAGATTGTCTCGTTTGTTTTCTTTGTTGTCCGTGGAACTCTCAACATTCTTCTGAGAAACCACATCTCGGCTACCTCAATCTTGTTCTAGCTTTGTTTGTTGACTGTCCACGCCTTGCATCCGTACAACAGTATTGGTTCTATATAACATTCAAGAACTCTCTTCCTGATATTAATTGACAGACATTTGTTGGTAAGAATGCTTGTCATCTTGAATGCTGTTTTGGCTTGGCCGATTCTGCCGGCTATTTCTGATGTGCATCTGCCGTCTGATGAAATGATCATTCCCAGGTATTTGAATTTATCAACCTGTGTCAAGGTTGTGCCATTTCCTGTTATTTTGCATGAGGGGACTTCTATTTTTTTTTTACTGATCACCATGACTTCAGTCTTCCTGCTGTTTAGTTCCAGCCCCTTACCTTTGCTTTCTATTTCTAGTATATTCACAAAGTTTTGTAGGTCTCTTTCACTTTCTGCAATTAGCATGGTGTCATCTGCATATCGAATGTTATTTATTATTTTCCCTCCAACCTTTAATCCAGGGTCTTCTTCTAGGTTTCTTATGATGTTTTCGCTGTAAAGTGAAAACAGATCTCGTGACAAAACACAACCCTGTCTGACTCCTCTTTTGATATTTGGGAAAGAGCTTACATTGTTTTCTATTCTCATTGCAGCTGTTTGTTCCCAGTACATATTTCTGATTATTCGTAGATCTTTTCCATCAACATTGAGTCTCTTCAGTTGGTTGATCAATTCATCATGTCTTACCCGATAAAAAGCCTTGGTGTAGTCAATAAAGCATAAATACGAATCCTTATTCATCTCATTTGACCTCTCTATGATAGTTCTTAGGATGTATATGGCATTAATAGTTCCTTTCCCTTCCACAAGTCCACACTGTTCTTCTGCTATTTCTCTTTTGATTCTATTCCTTGTCCTCATCATGATTATTCTTAACAGGATTTTTGTTACATGGCTCATCAAACTGATTGTGCGATGGAGTTCGCATTCTATAGCCCCTGTCTTCTTTGGAAGTGCAATGAAAATTGATTTTGACATATCTTTGGGGATTTTTCCAGTGTCGTAAATTTCATTTAGGAGGACTGTTGTTTTTTCTATGCCAAATTCCTCCAGGGCTTCAATCATCTCTATAGTAATGTTGTCTGGTTCTGGGGCTTTTCCTGGTTTCATCTTTTTCAGTGCCGCTCAAACTTCATCTTTCAATATGGGTGGTCCTTCAAAGTTCTTTTTTATGATGTGTTCTTCGTTTCTGTCTTCCTCAAAAAGGTCTTTAATGTACTCTCCCCATCTGTCTAATATTTTGTCTTTTTCCACATCTCGGCTGCCTCAATCTTGTTCTAGCTTTGTTTGTTGACTGTCCACGCCTTGCATCCGTACAACAGTATTGGTTCTATATAACATTCAAGAACTCTCTTCCTGATATTAATTGACAGACATTTGTTGGTAAGAATGCTTGTCATCTTGAATGCTGTTTTGGCTTGGCCGATTCTGCCGGCTATTTCTGATGTGCATCTGCCGTCTGATGAAATGATCGTTCCCAGGTATTTGAATTTATCAACCTGTGTCAAGGTTGTGCCATTTCCTGTTATTTTGCATGAGGGGACTTCTATTTTTTTTTTACTGATCACCATGACTTCAGTCTTCCTGCTGTTTAGTTCCAGCCCCTTACCTTTGCTTTCTATTTCTAGTATATTCACAAATCTTTCGATTTCAAGCAACCAGTTGATGTGCATGTATTTTTTCTGTGGACATATATATATGTACATATATCATGTACATGATGATGATAAGGACAGCAACAACAACAATAACAACACAGATGACCACATATCTCCTCCCTGGCACAACTTCACTGGCTCCCTGTATCAAAGCGCATACAGTACAAACTAGACACCATGTGCTACAAAAGCCTCAATAATGCAGCCCCCGATTACCTGTCAAGCCTACTTGAGATCTATGTTCCCTCACGTACCCTAAAACTCTGCCTCCGATCCTCTGACTTTTCGCTTTCCACGCACTAAGCTCAATACCTATGGTCCACGAGCCTTCTCTGTTTCTGGTCCGCTCTCCTGGAACAAACTTCCTCTCTCAGTCCGTCAGCAACCTACTTTTGTCTCCTTCAATTCCGCTCTCAAAACTCACCTTTTCTCCTCTGCATAAAATCTTGACCTCACTCAATCCCCTCTGCAGCCTGTCTCCACTCGGAGGGGAATCACATTGCAATATATAATTGTATATAATATGCTCTCTATAATTTTCCATTGCTTTTATTCTTTCTCCCCATTTATAGCCGTGTGTGTGTGTGTGTGTGTGTGTGTGTGTGTGTGTGTGTGTGTGTGTGTGTGTGTGTGCGTGGGTGCGTGTGTGTGCGTGCGTGCGTGCGTGTGTATGCGTGCGTGCGTGTGTGTGTGTTTCAGCGCTTAGATTTGATTTTATCAAGATTTTGCGCTATATAAATATTGTAATTATTATTATAATTATTATTATTATAGATGATGACATTGATAATGATAATAACAATAACAAACTACAAGAAAAACAACAACAAGAGCAACAATAATAATAACAATGATGATAATGATATTATTAATAATAATAATAATAATAATAATAATAATAATAATAATAATAATAATAATAATGATAATAATGATGATGATGATGATGATGATGATGATGATGATGATGATGATGATGATGATGATGATGACAACGACGATGACGACGACGATGATGATGGTGATGATGATTATGACGACGACGATGATGATGATAATGATAGTAATGATAATAATATAATAGTAATGATAATAAAAAAAATTATAATAATATAAAAAAAATAATAGTAATAGTAACAGTAATAATAATAATAACAATATACTAAGGTATATTGGTGCGTCCTTCTTATCTCTTGTCACCTTTTAAGGATGAACAAATAAGGAGATAAAGCCTAAGGATGAGGAGATAAGTGCTAAAGATAAGGAGATATGGGCTAAGAAAATGAGATAAAGGCTAAGGATGATGGGATAAGAGCTGAAGATAAAGATATATTGGCTAAGGATAAGGAGATAAGGGCTATGGGCTAAGAATGAAGAGATGAGGGCTAAGAATGAGAAGATAAGGACTAAGGATAAGGATAAAAGGCTAAGGATAAGGAGATAAGGGCTAAGGATGAGGAGATAAATCCTAATTATGAGGAGACAAGGCTAAGGATAAAGTGATAAGGGCTAAGGTTGAAGAAATAAGGGCTGAGGATGAGAGACAAGGGCTAAGGTTGATGAGGTAGGGCTAAAGATGATGAGATAAGGGATAGGGATGATCAGGTAAGGGCTAAGGATGAAGAGATAATAGCTAAGGATGATGAGATAAGGGCTAAGGATGATGCGATAAGGGCTAATAATGAGATGAGGGCCAGGGATAATGAGAGAAGGGCTGCTAATAAGAGATACTGGTCAAGGATAAAGTGATGATGGCTAAGGATAAGGAGACAAGGGCTAAGGATGATACATAAGGGCTAAGGTTGAGGGGATAAGGACTAAGGCTGAGGAGATAAGGGCTAACAATAAGGAGATAGGGCTAATGATCAGGAGTTCAGGGCTAAGGATGGAGAGGAAAGGGCTAAGAATAAGGGGATAAGTGCTAAGGATGAGGAGATCAGGGCTAAAGATGAAGAGATAAGGGCTAAGGATGAGGACATAGAGACAAGGATGAGAAAATAAGGGCTAACAATGAGAAGGTAAAGGTTAAGGATAAAGAGATAAGGACACGAGAGAAGAGAACATTCAGGTAAGCTCAAGGAAGGGTGACGGTATAGAGATGGGTATGAGTGACGCCATACAGGTATTGACCAAAGGAAGGGGACAGAAGCACTAAGGATGAGGAGATAATATGGGGAAGAGAACGATTCTTCTTTATCAGTAGATCGGAATGTTCAAGGCAAGAGATTGTACGAGTAATGTGTGAAAGGGTACGTATGACGCATGAGGAAATAACAGTGATGTGTGACAAGACAAGCGTGACAGGTGAGAAGATAAGAGTGATGTTTGAACAGATACGAAGAGTGATGTTTTTAAGGGATAAGAGCGATATGGAGAAAATAAGAGTGATGCGTGAGATGATAAGACTGGTGTGTGAAGAGGTACGAATGGTGAATGAGGAGAAAAGAGTGATGTGCGAGGAGATAAGAATGATGTGTGAGAAGGGACCGATGGTGGTTAATGAGAAAAGACTGATATGTGAGGAGTCAATAGTGATGGATGAGGATAGGAAAGAGGTGGTTGAGAAGATAAAAGTGATGGTTGACAAATTAAGAGTGATAGTTGAGGAGATATGAATAATGTGTGAGGAGATGTAGTCAAGAAGACGAACAAAAAGCCAAGCAAAAAATTACAAAAAAATACAATGCGATGTTTCAATGGAACTAATCATTACATCTAACATACATAAAATGTAGAACAAGATATGAAGCATAAGGTCCAGAAATATTCATTTGAAGATCGAACTGTATTCGATATCTCAGACGCAAAAATATCGGATGCATACACTGGCATGTGTGGAGTGATTGTTATGGCTGCCTTCTGTGGTAATCACGTTGACATGTAAAAAAAATGCCTAAAAACTTGCCACTGGAGAGTAAACTATTTGTATGCAGTATGGTTACTTCAGCCTGTTTGTGTTAGTCGAGTACCATCTCATAATAATATGATATGAAAAAGACGATTTCTCATCTGGGGACGTACACACACACACGCACACACACACACACACACACACACACACACACACACACACACACACACATAATATATATATATATATATATATATATATATATATATATATATATATATATATATGTGTGTGTATATATATCATGCTAAAATAGCAAGCATAGCTGAGGTAGTTTTGGGGGAAGTGGTAGCGTGTTTTCTTTTTGAATCTTAGAGACTGAGTGTCTCTTAATTGACCTATTTCACAGTGTGCATTGATTTCAAAATTATTTGAAACTGCATTTTTCTCGTTTGTTTAAGGGTTATTTTTAATTGACATTCATAAACATTTCAGATATTTTTTAACTTCATAAAACCACAGGAGTTATAAAGCCATTTGGTTCAGTTTTATAAAATTCTGTATTTCAAGTATTTAGGCCTACTTATTTATGCAGTTTCTTTTTTTTTTTAAACTTCATTGCCTTCTTTGCCTTGTTGTTGATTTTTTACTTCTCAATTTTCCTGTACATATTACACTCTTTTCTTGTTTCAGATTTTCACACTCTCTAACTTCATACTCACTCCACCACCCTCTCGTCTCCTTCGTCTTCATTTACTCAAAAGTTTGTTGGATTTCTGCAAAAGTTTGACGAACAGTTCACGTTTTGTAGTTATATAGTTATGTGTATTATTTGCGTATGTTTATCTGTGTTTCTTCCGTGCAAAAATTTGTAATTGCATTCATATCCAACAGTGAATTGTGACACCAAATGAAAAGGGCATTAGAAGTTTGCATTTAAGAAGCAGCGCTAAAAATAATGGTAAAACATCCTCCCTAGGACAATCTATTCACAAGCAGTGCTGTTACGTATACAATAACAAAACATCATGAAACATGGTCTGAAGCAGAAGATGAATCAAGACTCAGAAGAAGACCACTATTATTCCCTTCGTTCAAAAAGTCTGAAATCCAACTTTCAAACTGACTGCTGTGAAGTTCTGGCCAAACCTGAGGAGAAAGAAAAGAAAAGAAGTGAAACCTTTGTGCGTACTTAATGTTCTAAATGGTAGACCAGAAGACACTTCAGTCTGAGGCATTTACAGAAGCCATCAACTACTTCATTGAAAACAACAAATCAAAACCTCAGATCTCTGCAGAAAATAAGAGAATTCTTAAATGGATATGCACCTTACACAGAAAAATACATGAAAATAATTTACTTCAAATTACAAAATTGATTATTTATCAATCTTGGAAATGATATCATGAAAATATACATAAACAGACCAATCAAACTGGTTCTCATATTGACATTCTCTGCACCTCCTGTTACTGTCTGCTAGTCTCTGATCCAATCCCAGCACATGTAAAACAACCACAGGAAATGCCAATGGCAGGAGAAAAGGTATGAGGGAAACTGAAAACTGGAACCAGACGCGTTTCATATTAAGAAAAGAAAAGGAATGTTCACATTGCACAGAATGGTACATAACAATTTACACGAAAACTCATAATGTTCACAACAACATGTTTTGATCTAGTACCAGTTTTATTATATTTTGTTTTAGGATCTAAAACAAAACGTTTTCTTGAAACAGTGTCATCCCATCAACTATCGTTACCAAAGTTACAGAGCCAGAAAAACTATCTTCAGTCTCTGGAGCACACGTTGACAGACTATGATGTGCAAATCCACTTTTGATAACTCATCTGAAACCAAATAATCAAAATTCCCTGTGACAGTAGCTTGAGACACTCAAACCACCTCAACATCCAGGCTACTAAATGACGGAGACCATGTTTTGATGTAAAAGTGAATGGGAAAGTGACTTCAAATTGGTCAGAAACACACTGATTCGTTTTATTTTCCAAGAGTCAAGAACAAGTTTGTGCAGTCTGGTAGCCACTTGCGCTCCAACCAGTGTATCATCTGCAAATAACACTGAGCCAGTCTTTCCAAAGCCTCATACAACTTGGTATAATAATTTTAGCAACAAGTGTAAACTTGAAACAAATGGAGATAATAAATAATGATAAATGCACATTTTGCAGTCAGAAGGGTGTTTTACTTTCTCAGCGGGAAATGAGCAATACATTTGAAGGCAAAGTAAAGGACGCTGAAATTTATGGCTATATAGCGTAAACTAGAAAAGATTTACTGAAGTTTCCAATCAGTACGGCATAGGCATAGTGATCCTTTATCATCTGTATGTCTTCATGTGGGATACTCGCACAAGACGAATCCTAGACGCACATGTTCTTTGACAGGAACTGAATGTGAAAGGGTTCTGTGATCTTGGGTTCTGATTATGCTGGTCCCTCTTATGTTGAACAACTGATGATCTGCGCTGTTTAAAAGTATTGTACCCTGCGTCCACTGCTGTCACAAGGTTGCTTTGTTGCATGCAGAATCTTCCCAGTTAGTAAAGTTGATGCCACAGTTGTTGAGTCTGGCCTTCAGAGTATATTTGTATTGATTTTGTGGTCTCTATGGTTTCAGTCTGCTTGCTTCAGTTTTCCATACAGAAACATCCTTGGGATGTTGTCATCTTCAATAAGGGCAATATGTCTTGTCCGACAAAGCTTGTATTTGACGCATAGATTCTTTGAATGTCGAGCGAAACTTACTCAAAATTTGAAAGTCGGACATTTGATCTTAGCAGGTTATGTTTCAGAGCTAGTGTAGGGCATCTCTGGTGGAACTGTTCTGGTTGTTAAATTAAATGATCCATCCATAGGAAGTCCAAATCTTGCAGCAGTACTGTATGGCGCTCAAGACTACTGCTCTGTGCACTCCAATCTTAATGGCGAGCGTGTGTGGTGGTGTGTGTGTGTGTGTGTGTGTGCGTGCGTGGTGTGCGTGCGTGCGTGGTGTGGTGGTGTGTGTGTGTGTGTGTGTGTGTGTTGGGATCAGGAGCTGGGACAATGGGCATTGTAATTCAAGTGTGGTTTTGGACAGATGGATGCTATATGTCTTATTGACAAGGGTTGCTTTCTATGGTATGACTGTACAACACATCCTTCAGGTCCCTTAATCCTAGGGGGTGATTGTCTTTCATTTCCCAGACGTTTTAAACAGCTTGAATATGCGTTTACACTACAATACAGCCTGGAATATCGAAAAAAATGACTAAAACTAAAAATGCCTGTCTGTATATGTTTCGTCTACGTTAATCATTTTGCACTTTACCGTTTGGGAACTCTGTCATATTTTAATGTTTTATCTTGTAATTCCTTTTCAGATTTTGAGACAATTTCAGAGTTGTTTAAATACATGAATGTACTTTGCATCTGTACTGTCTTTTCTTATCTTTTCACGTCATGATTATACTTTAGATCGTACATGTCATTTAAGAATAAAGATGTATTATAGTATATTGACAAGCTATTAAAATAGAATGTTGTTAGAACAAACATGTTGTCTAGGAATAAGTATTTGGTCATTCGGTAACATGACAATCTCACAGCATAATGATGTCAAATGACCTGCAAATGGAACATTTGTACATAGATATGAGAAAATACTTGTCCTTCAGGAGACACAAAATGAGTCTTCAATAAATATTTTCGAATTCTTACTGAACAGAACACTGTTTTGAATGTACTCAAAATCTTGATTATTTGCTGGAACGACATAATGTTTGACATGTAAGTGCGAGTTGTTGAATAAAATATCTTGAATACGAAAAAAAAAAAAAGGGAAGACTGAATTGTATAAAGAATGGAATGTGGGTTTTGATAAACGGTGGTGTTGTATGTATGTAACCCAATGTATGGTTGTGTTTGTTGTAAATGTGTGTTTGTGTGATACGTGTTTTTGTGTGTGTTGTTGAACATGTGTTTGTTTGTGTGGTGTGTGTGTGAGTTGTGTGTTTGTGTGTGTGTAGTGTTGTTCGTACTGGTTCGTCTTTGATTTAACGTTGTTTCCTATAAGTGAATATGAGTGTTGTTGATTTTAAGTGTATGTATGATTTGTGTTGATGTGTGTGTGGTTTGATTGTGTGTGGTCATGTGTGTTTTTGTAGTGTCTTGTGATTGGGTGTGTATGGAGTTGTTGTTTTGTGGAGTGTGTGATGTGTGTTGTGATGTGGTGTGAGTGATGATGTGTGATGATGTGTGTGTTTTGTGTGTGTATGTTGTGTGTGTGTGTGTGTGTGTGTGGTGTGTGTGTGTGTTGTGTGTATGTGTGTGTGTGTTGTGTATTAATATGTGATGTGTTAATGAATGATGTATAATGTTACTACTACTACTTTTACTACTACTACTATTACTACTACTACTTCTACTACTACAACTACTAGCTACTACATTACTATTACTACTACTACTATTACTACTACTATACTACTACCACTAATACTATACTGCTGCTGCTGCTGCTACTACTACTACTACTACTACTACTACTACTACTCATTACTACTACTACTCATACATCAGTGCCTTGCCACTTGGCGTTGGTGATCATGGCCTTCCATCTGTTTCCATTCCTTGTTGTCACAAGCACCTCTTCCACTCTCTCTGTCATCAGCCACTCTGCAAGTCTGTTCAATATTTTTCTCCCTGGGTCTACATGGTGCTCTCTTTCCCTCTAGCTTCCTGTTGTGACCAGGTGCTCCAATTCCCCTTTCCTCATAAAATGGCTTATAAATGTTGCTGTCTTTTCCTAATCGTCCTTATGAATGATCTTCTTGTGTCTGCCTCCATCAAAACTGTCTCGTTTGTTTTCTTTGCTGTCTGTGGAACTCTTAACATTCTTCTTAGAAACCACATCTCGGCTGCTCAATCTCTTTCTGGCTTTTCTTGTTGACTGTCCATGCCTCACAACCGTATAACATTATCGGTTCTATATCACATTCAAGAACTTCTTCCAGATGTTAATTGATAGGCATTTGTTGGTAAGAATGCTTTTCATTTTCTTGAATGCTGTTTTAGCTTGGCCGATTCTGCCGGCTATTTCTGATGTGCATCTGCCACTGGTGAAATGATCGTTCCCAGATATTTAAACTTATCAACCTGTCTCAACGTTGTGCCGATTGCTGTTATTTTGCATGTGGGAATTTCATGTTTTTATGTCTACCTGATGGAAAGCCTCGGTATAATCAACAAAGCATGAATATAAATCCTTATTCAAGTCGATTGACCTCTTTATGATAGTGCTTAGGATGTGCATGGCATTAATAGTTCCTTTCCCTTCGACAAATCCACACTATTCTTCTGCTATTTCTCTTTTGATTCTTATTCTTGTCCTCATCATGATTATTTTTAATAGATTTATGTTACATGACTCATCAAGCTGATTGTGCGATGCAGTTTTGCATTTTATAGCCCCTGTCTTCTTTGGAAGTGCAATGCAAATTGATTTTGACATATCTTTGGGATTTTTCCAGTGTCATAAATCCCATTTAGGAAGACAGACAACATAGAAGATAGATAGATAGATAGTAGATAGATAGATAGATAGATAGATAGATAGAGAGAGAGAGAGAGAGAGATGGAGAGAGAAAGAAGAAAGATAGAGAGAGAGAGAAAGGTAGACAGAGAAGCAGAGAGAGACAATGAGAGAGAGACAGAGTGAGAAAAGAGTGAAAGACACAGAGACAAGATAGACTTTGCGCGCGTGCGCGGATGTGCGGCGCGCACATATAGTACTGCATGACTATGTGCATGTATGTCAGTCTGTGAGCGTACGTGGTGTGTGTAGCTTGGAAAGCCTGCACATTTCTATATCATTCGATCGTAACTTTGTAGTGGTATTTTCCTTGTTTTCTAATCGATAGTGTTTTAGAATTCCTCTAATCAAACATTGGGGTTGTTATTTTGTACGGATTGTTTCTGTCATCATTAATTACATGACAATAACGATTTTTGTCAGGCTTATCATAATGAGTAGGTTATTGAGCGTTTTCAAGTTATTTGTATATCAAGAAGCTCAGAACACACACACGCACACACACACACACACACACACACACACACACACACACACACACACACACACACACATACACACACGCATGCACATAACACACACACAGCACACGCACACGCACACAACATACACATATTTACACAACACGCACACACACAAACACATGTACAGATACACACATGCACAAGCACACCTACGCATACGAACAGATACATTTTAAATGATCTGGATAATGATTAACAATAAAAAAAACTTTTGCCTGAGTTATTGTGCAATAAAATACAGACAGTTGCTGAACAATCGTAGCTTTAAACCTCAAAATCGAATTTATAAAAAAAGCAATCTTCTAATATATAACTAGAAATAGTTTTCACAGGTAGAACTGTTGAACTGAATTGTTAAAATGAACAATAGATCGGATGTTTATCCATGTACTTAAAGTTATCAAGTGCTAGTCTTTTCAACACAATTAAAGTAAGGCATGGTTAATTTACGATATTCATCAAAGGGAAGGACCTTGCTTCTGCGATGGTCCAGAAACTAATGTATGAGTAGGCTACACGAAAAAGCCAGCGTGCATCTAAGAATAACTACTTTACTGACTTTTCTATACATGTTTTGAAACAACATTGCTATTTTGTAAACCGTATTCTGAGTTTAGTCACGTTAGACATTAATATACAGCAGCTGACAGACGCACTAGCACTTCTGGCTCTTAACATCAGATGGAATGTTCTTTTATGACTGTTTTGTCAACTTAAAGGTTCATATATTAAATTGGAATGAATTAATTTTGGACGACTTTTATGAAACAAAAGAAACAGTGTACATTATGATTTATTTCGTAGTAATAGTTTCACTGTGCTGTGCTTTTACATTTTGTTACGTACAGAAAAACATCTGCTTACAACGACATGATATATTCAAGACAGCTTAATGTCTGCTTTAATGAGAGTATCTTGATTAAAGGCAACATGATATACAGCGTTTACCAACTGGAGTTATTCACATTATTTTGTGGTGTTGCACCTTCAAGTAAGAATGACAATCTGTTACTATATCACATGGCATGAAGTTTGAATTGAAGACCAGGCAAGCTGTTTGATATTGATGTTTTAAGGATGAGTTTGACATTGAAGACGCAGCTCGATCTAGCCAGATATAATTGTGAGGTAGAAACAATAGTATTAAGTTTAAATATAAATGAGCATTTCCTGACCATTTCAACTCCGTCTAAGTGAGATTCAAGGATGTTAACTCAAGCACCCTAGTCATTCAAAATTTGAAAATTTATGACTGCTGCAGCTAGAGAGTATATTTAGATGTACACCCAAGAATACATCATTTGTCAGCATTCGAGCATTAATCTATCATTTACATGTACCCATCTTGGGTCACATAAATCTTTACTCACATACAGTTTCAAAGTTTATTTATAAAGAAAATTGTGCTGTTCAAGTACAAACTCTCATCCAACTGCAGTAATCATAATTATTGTGGGGCACAGACGTATTGGGCGTATAAGTAATCATTTGAAGGTAAAGCAAAGATACCGCAACTGGATTCATAGCGAGAGATCAGGCACACGAGTAAAAACAGCTGAACAGTGGACATTATCACATCGCAGTGTTTCAAGCATCGTCCCTATTTTATTTGTTTATATATCGATGCAACTAAAATAGACGAATACAATAAAGAAAGTAGATAACAGTTTTCTGGTAACAAATGTGTTGGAAAAGGCTCCCAGAAGCTTCAGTTTGGTTTTAATTTCACCAGTGCTGCTCTTATTTGAGAGACTTTGATCTTTCTTGACTGAGAGATTTAAACTGACCATCTCTAATTGTTGACAAGAGCTGTTGAGCCCTTCCCCCCATCCACACAGACACAACCAAAGGTTTTCATCTTCAGGAGGTCTCCATCTTGAGGGCTACCACTTTGTTAACACTCCGTCTGTCTGATGACACAATTGATGTGCCTGGTTAAGGACTCAGTTGGATGTGGAACAGTGTTAGGCTGTGGATGAACAAGCTGATTCTTGAGAGATAGCCATTGGCTGTAGCTGGCTGGCCACTGCCACATCTTTCCTTCTCTCTATTCTGTGTAGCCAGGTCGACTTTGTTCTCTGCTGTGGCGATGGATGCATGTGCAGCTTGTTGATGGGCACAGCAAGAAATCTAAAACAGCTAGAAATTATTGAATTTTGTCAGAAATACCTTCGGAGAAGATGGTATTATGCCTAATCAAAATGAAATCAAGAACGTCCCAACATCTACCAACGCAGCAGGTTCGAAATCCTGTTGGCATGGTGAACTTCTGTGGTTCCCATCGTAGTCTCAGTTATACTTTGCTGATGCAATATCTTCAGGCTCAGGTTCATATTGCTTATAGCCCAGCCAACTACTAGAACTATATCGCTACTAACACCACGTTAAAAACAATACCCAAGTTTAAGTAAAAAGACAACAGTTAAACACCAAGGTCAGTTTTATTCTTTCAAGTCTAAAATGCATTTAACCATTTCAGTCCTGCCTATTTATGACAACCTTCTCCATTCATTCCTATGATATTTCTTATGAACAGCAGTATCCTTTCATTCCTGAGTTTCTGGAGGAATTCGCTTAGAAATGTGAGGTGGTTGTTTTGTCATTGACAGAGATTGAAGCAGTGTAGAAAAGTTTTCTAAACCTGATATCACTAGATGCTGCACTGTTATGGCAAAGTGTCTGATGGTGTTTGAATGACCTGCTGTCTGTTGGACACACACGGGTGACAATATTAATTCTAATCGTTAGTTAATGATCAATATGCCATGACACAAACAACAAACAAACAAACAGTACAACGCAAAAATTGCAAACTTACACGTTTGTGTCTACTGCTAAATCCAATTCAGAATGACTGCTTACACCTTGAATATTGTCACTGTCCTGTTGTCTCAAACGTGTAAGTTCTCTGTCGTGTTCTAGGGTCACACTGTACATTGTACAATGAGGTACCATTGTCCTTTTGTAGATATTACATTTCAGAACTGACACAACACTCAGTCACTACAGAACCCTACACATTGCTACACTATGTTTACAAAGTGTAGCACACACATGTCTGTGTGAAATGTCACAAAATAATGTGTCATATGTCACACTTGTCACATGGGTGTGGCAAGCTTTGAAACAGTCTTTGCGATGCTGCAACATGGATACACACTTCTATCATTCATCATTGTGGTTTTAGACATGTTGTCAGGACTGTCAGCACATTTGAAAGCTGTGCCCTCTGCTGTCCTGTTAAGTCAATAAGATCAAAGTCATCTGATAAAATTCATTATCACAAATCTGGTCACTGTCCGATCCCTCTCCCTCCATCTTAACCAAGTGTACATACAAACCTCAACTCCTGGTAAAACCATACCAGATTCTCAGTGTCACTGACTATCCCACACTTTGGACATTATTAAGCATTTCCTATCAACACACCCTGCGGCTTATCAACACACCTGTCATACCCCGTTACCCAGGCAGGCAGATGGTAGCCACAAATTAACAGGTATCGTGTCATGTTACAGAGCTCTACAACCACTGTAGAAGTTGGCTGGAAGAAAGTAAGTCTTTATCTCTTAACTGCTCAAGCAGTTGGCAGGAATGAAAGAATCAGTTTCACCAACCACTACAGTGGTTTGCTAGAATCATCATCATCATCAGGTGCCTGCCGCATGGCGTTGGCGACCATGGACTTCCAACCATCTCTATCTCTCATTGCCCCCAGCATCTCCCCCACCCTCTTCATCCTCAGCCACCTTGCAAGTCCGTCCAGCATTCTCTCCCTGGGTCTACCCGGTGCTCTCTTTCTCTCCAGCTTTCCCATTGTGACCAGGTGCTCCAAATCCCCCTTCCTCATAAAATGGCCTATAAATGTTGCTTGTCTTTTCCTAATCTTCCTTATCAGTGATCGACTTGTGTCTGCCTCCTTCAAGACTGTCTCGTTTGTTTTCTTTGCTGTCCATGGTACTCTCAACATTCTTCTGAGAAACCACATCTCGGCTGCCTCAATCCTGCTCTGGCTTTGCTTGCTGACTGTCCATGCCTCGCATCCGTACAACAGTATTGGTTGATTATAACATTCAAGGACTCTCTTTCTGATGTTAATTGACAGGCATTTGTTGGTAAGAATGCTTGTCATCTTCTTGAATGCTGTTTTGGCTTGGCCGATTCTGCCAACTATTTCCGATGTGCATCTGTAGTCTGATGAAATGACCGTTCCCAGGTATTTGAACTTATTAACCTATGTCAAGGTTGTGCTATTTGCTGTTATTTTGCAGGAGGGGATTTCATGTTTTTTACTGATCACCATAACTTCAGTCTTCCTGCTGTTTAGTTCCAACCCCTTACCTTTCTTTCTGTTTCTAGTATATTCACAAGATTTTGTAGGTCCCTTTCATTTTCTGCAATTAGCACGGTGTCATCTGCGTACCGAATGTTGTATATCATTTTCCCTCCAACCTTTAATCCAGGGTCTTCTTCTAGGTTTCTCATGATGTTTTCGATATATAGTGAAAACAGATCTGGTGACAAAACACAACCCTGTCTGACTCCTCTTTTGATGTTTTGTAAAGAGCATATATTGTTTTCTATTCTCATTGCAGCTGTTTGTTCCCAGTACATATTCCTGATTATTCGTAGATCTTTTCCATCGACATTGAGTCTCTCCAGTTGGTTGATCAATTCTTCATGTCATACCCGATCGAAAGCCTTGGTATAGTCAACAAAGCATAAATACAAATCCTTATTCATCTCAACTGACCTCTCTATGATAGTTCTTAGGATGTATATGGCATTAATAGTTCCTTTCCCCTCCACAAATCCACACTGTTCTTCTGCTATTTCTCTTTTGATTCTATTCCTTGTCCTCATCATGATTATTCTTAACAGGATTTTTGTTACATGACTCATCAAACTGATTGTGCGATGGAGTTCGCATTCTATAGCCCCTGTCTTCTTTGGAAGTGCAATGAAAATTGATTTTGAATATATTTGGGGATTTTTCCTGTGTCATAAATTTCATTTAGGAGGACTGTTATTTTTTCTATGCCAAATTCCTCCAGGGCTTCAATCATCTCTGTAGTAATGTTGTCTGTTTCTTGGGCTTTTCCTGGTTTCATTTTTTCAGTGCTGCTCTGACTTCATCTTTCATTATGGGTGGTCCTTCAAAGTTTTTTTTTTTAATGTGTTCTTCGTTTCTGTCATCCTCAAAAAGGTCTTTAATGTACTCTCCCCATCTGTCTAATACCTTGTCTTTTTCCATGATAAGCGTGCCATCTTTTGATTTTAAGCAACCAGTTGATGTGCATGTATTTTTCCTGTGAACAATTTCTTCAATTCGTCTGTACATACCCTGAGGATTCATTTTGTGTCGTTCTTCTATCTCTTTGCATTTTGTGTTCAGCCAAGCTTCCTTAGCTTCATTGCACCTATACCTGATTTCTTTGTTTATCTTCTTGTATATCTCCTCGTTTCTCTTTGCCTTCCTCCTTTTCTCCATCAGGCCCAAAATTTCATTAGTCATCCAGCTCTTTTTTGCTTTTCTATTTGCCTTAGGGATTTCCTCACAAGCTTCATTTATAGAACTTTTCAACTTTGTCCATTGTTCCTCACTGTCACCAACGTCTTCCAGAGCACTGAATTTGTTTTGAACATGTACATTAAATATTTGACGTATCATTTCATCTGTCTTCAAGATCCAAGGTTTAGTTTGATGTTGCTTTTGGTCTGTTTCCTTTTCCTCAATTTCAGCCTAAACCTTCCCACTACCGGATTGTGGTCACTGTTGCAGTCTGCGCCTGGTAGTGTTTTTGCTGACAGTAAAGAATTTCTAAATCTTTTGTTCATCAGGATGTAGTCAATTTGATTTTTGGTATTATCTCCTGGACTCATCCAAGTCCATTTTCTTCTGTTAGGCTGCTCAAACCAGGTGTTTCCTACTATGAACTCATTCATCTGTGCCCATTCTACAAGCTTCCCCCCTCTTTCGTTTTGTGTATCAAGGCCATGAGGTCCAACTATATCCTCCACCCTATCCTGTCCCACTTTAGCATTAACATTTCCCATTATGACTATAACTTCCTGTGAATTACATTGGACCTTGGCCATCTCTAAAACTTCGTAGAAGTTGTCGATGTCTTCCTGAGTACTTGCGGATGTTGGTGCATACACCTGTATGATGTTGATATCAAAAGGTTTCCCTCCGAATTTGACCAGTAAAACTCTGTCGGACACTGCCCAGTATCCGTTAACTGCTTTTGATTTGTCTTTGTCCATTATGATGCCTACTCCTCTTTCATGTGAATTACCACCAGAGTATATCACTGTATATTCTCCTGATGTAATCATGCCTGCCCCCTTCCATCTCATTTCCCCTAGTCCTAAAATACTGATGTTAAGCCTTTCCACTCCATTTTGATGTTGTCTAATTTACCTTTCTGCAGCAGTGTTCTTACATTCCATGTTGCCATCTTGGTGTTGAATTTAATCTTGGTTTTTGCTAGAATGAAAGGGTTAAAGCATAAGATCGTTTGCTAGAATGAAAGGGTTAAAACATAAGATCGTTTTACGGCCTTACTTTACTAGAAAGCTGTGAATATTGCACACAGTAGTTACCAGGGCGTCAGTAAAACAATCGCATTTCTGCCAGAGAAAGTCTGGTCGAAAGATACACAACCTCTTGTTGAAGACACTATAGGGAACTGCATGTCTCGCCAAATGGCAACATCCAAAACAAACCATAAACCACCCCAGATATCTGATCTGCCCAAAGCACCATAGACCAAGCTATCCTGTGACCTTGAACATCTTCCCAATGATGAATATATCCTTGTCGTCACTGACGAGTATTCCAGGTATCCCATGGTGATGTACTACACTCACCGTCAGCAAGCACCATCATTCCAGCTTGGACAAGGTTTTTGCCAGATTTCAGAACCCCTGATACCCTGAAAACTGACAATGGACATCCCTTCAGTTCCCACTATACTCAACATTGTCAATATATGGGCATCATATATCGCAAGAAACCCATCTATGGCCCTTTGCATCAAAGAAACTGAACACTTCATGATCACCATTAACAAAATGATCAGATGGTCCACCTTTCCCAACTTCTGGCAGGAGATGCACAAGTTTCCTCTCGACCATTAAAACAGTCACTATTAATAATGTCATCAAATTATACACCTCTCTTAACTTCACGCATGAGATACACAAGGTTCTGCTTAATTAATGGAACTTTTCACTGTACCACAGGCGTTTCCTCCACTATTGTACTCGTAAGCAGTGTATTGAAGACAAAACTGCTCCAAATGCCAGCACAAGGACATGTTGCTGACAACAATATGCAGCTCAGAGACACTAAGCAAAAAGCCAACATGAAGCACTACGCTGACAGCAAGGCATACATCAAACCATCTGCCATAACACGGGTGATGCTGTTCTTCTGGTTCAATACAGCATGGATTGCACCAAGTAGGCCTACGGGAATAGAACTTTTGCTGCCATATGTTACTACTTGTTTGTTAGAAGGCTGTAACATAGGTTTTAGTTTGAATTTGCTAAAGTCTTGTTCAGACAGTGGATTGATAGATATACCAGTCACTGCTAGGAATGAAAAAAAACATGCCTGTTGATAAAAACGTTAAAATATGGAAGTTCACAGGAGCGATATATTGTAAAGACATACTCAACATCATCAGAGTCAGTAAACTGAACTTCAATAGCGTTGGCTTTATCCTCATCTTCGTCGCTGTAGTTGCCCTGATGTATATGGGATTATTTTCCATTTTTCTTTCAGCTGGGCAGTTTGGGTTTCCCTAACTCTTTCATAGACAATGATAATGATGATGCTCTTGTACTGGTACCGGAAGGACATATTAAAACAAAGTCATACAGTATTGAACATTTGTTGCAGCATTTATTGTATGCTGGGCAGGAATGTTGTCCATGCTGATGAGGCCAGTCTCCTCCACAGCAACGACAAGTAGTAAATGATAACGATGATAATGATGTAGTTGTGCCTTGGGAAAGAAAACACGATGTACTTCTGGTGGCGACATCATTGCTTAAGCTTGCTTTGATGTGAGTTCCAGTGTGCTTGCGTACACGAATAAATCCTTCAGGGTCATTACAGAGGATCCTATCCCCTTTACAAGTACCTTATTGCTTCAGCAGCATGCAGTGGTATTTGATTTCAGCATTTGTATTGAAGCCACAGGTTACTGCCAGTTGTTTCAGGTCACCATAGTAGTCATCCATGTCACCTTTCTGTTCATAACGTCGGAAAATATATTTGTGAAATTCCAGTTTAGTTTCAGGATTGAAATGTTCAGTAATACTCGTAGCGTCATGCTGTCATGGAAAAAGATATAAAATTAAGCAGTTTCAGTGGACAGTAGATCTTCTCCAGGAATGCGAAGAGGTCTTTTCTGACAACCTGGTCATAGGTTTTCTTTGTTCCTGGCTCTTCTCATATAGCTGTCTGAGTAAAAAGATTCCGTTGGCAGTGGATCTCTCTGCGCAGATGTCATGCTGAAAATCTGGGTAGATGTGATCTGTTAGTGCTTGCAGTCTCTTCAAAACCACTCATGAAAAGGCTTTACCAAAGGTGTTGAGCAATATCACTCTGTAATTATTACAGTCACTGCTATATCCTTTGTTCTGGTACAGCGTGACGATGTTAGCATCTTGCATGTCATGGAGAACTGATTTATCCTCCCAGTACTAGCAGAGTATAGTAGCTTATGAAGATGACTCAGGAACACTGGCTTCCCATACTGAATCATTTAAGCAGGGATATCATCTTTGTTATGTTCATCTTATGTTGAAGGTAGGTCCTGCATACTGATGACAGGCAAGAAGAGGATGCTGGCAGAGACTGATTCACTGATCCAGTTCTCAGTGGACTATGTGTTCTGGTAGTGTTAACCGCCTTCTGCTTCGTATGGTCTTTAGTGACTTTTTCCATCATTGATACTTCAGCAGAACAACTTGGTCAAATGCTTTCTTTGTCTCCTCGTACATAGATTGCATGTTGTCATCTTTGGCATATGATTGGATATTCTGACAAGGGTGTATCAGAAATTGTTTGTGCAGCAGATAGCCATTCGATAGGCATGGTTGCTTGCTGTGCTCAGTTGCAGTGAGTTTTTATTTTCAAATACATTTCGTTTGCAGTTGACCAGAGCTTTTGTCTTGACACTGACGATAGATACGATCTCAGATAGGGAACCTCAAACCGATCTTGGTTTCCCCTCTGTCTCCTTCTTGCCAAGGAATGAATGGCAATGTTGTAGAAGGTGTCATGAGTGAATTGCCGCCTTTCCCCTATGGTTGTGGTGGCATATACATTGACAACCTTTTCCATTACTTGTTCTTGGTTGGTTCTGGTCACCATAGCCATGGTGATGTGTGGGCATCCTTTCTGTTTGATGTGTTGAATCCTCTTCAGTTTGAGCTGTACTTTGCTGCATACCGTGGGATGATCTGTGTCGCAGCCAGCACAGTGGAAGCTGTGTGTTAAAAGCACACTGTTCAGGACAACATTTAATGTGATGATCATGTCCAGTTGTTGCCAGTGCCTGGGATCTTGGTTATCTCGAGTAGATTTTATGGCAAAGCTTAATGTTGATCAAGGCGATATTTATGCACAGCTTGTGATAGGAGCAGAGCTCCAGTAGTCTCTGTTCATTTTCAACGGCAAAGTGTCCGAAATAATCTTGTCATGAGATTCAGTCCAATCTGACTCCAGCATTGAAATCAGCAAGCAGACTGATGTACTGTGATTTGAAAATCTTGTTGATAATAGCATCACGATCCTCGCAGAGCTAATCTTACTTTTCTTGATGTGATCACAACACTGTGACATACAGTACAAACGTAATCAAATCTTCTTCTACTGAATGTCCCTTTGCTTAGGCCTATTTCATTTCTGAGTTTTGTTTATTACTCTGTTTGTTTATTTTTATTTATTGCTCATTGCTTTCTTCTCGTTGATCATTGTCTCTGCAAACATTTGAATAACTTACAATGCATCATTGTCCCTACACACATATTTGCTTACGTTAAAAGATTAAATACAAACATTGTTCAAGTTTTCATTGGAATTATCAGCATCAATGTATCGCAATGTTTAATTCTGACTGTGTTCCAACTGATCTACCACTGTAGTCAAATTAGTATTATAACTTCATTGTCTTACACTATTGTACTGTAACATATAATCTCTGATTATCTCCTTTTTCTCTGTCTGATTTTCTCATTTGACCTTCAACAAAAATTCAATTTGTCACTGTTGCACATATGGCTATTTTATTTCTTAGAAATCAGCAAAGCTGCAAGCAACGGGTATCTTGTACTGTTCACACTAATAAATACTACTTAGAGCAATTTTGAATGATACTCGAACATGTAATTTCATGATTTTGTAGCCTACTACCCCTACATAGATGAACCCTAACCATTCCAAATTTCACTCCATCTCCCTCATCTTCTATTCACTTTTCATCGTGTTTTTGGGCCGAAGATCAAAGACACTCCCAGTTAGACATAACGTGCAAAGAAACGATCAAAACAAAAAATAGGACCCTGATCAGATCAGTTTTACATGCTCAGGTGATCCTCTGCTACACTGGCGAGCAGTTCTATAGCACATATACGTAAATAACTATTCCACCCTCCCCCTCAAGGATTTGTCATCCAATGGACAGACTACAAAACGCGTCCAGGTGGAAGAGGAGTAAAAGTAACACAATACACACACAAAGACAATGAGGGTCTTTACATTGAAGAAAAAAATTCCAGATTACTTAGCCCAGACAACAATACGCATCAATAAAAAATGGTGGACATGCAGATCTACTTCACTACTTGCAACATCTTTGTGCAGAGAAAAGAATGCATGGCATGGGGAGGAAAAGATTTCAAACGACTGCGAGCCGTAGTACACATCCTTTCAGATATATCATTTTCAAATGTGATGGCAGCATGGACAGGCGTCCCCTTCACCCCTCCAGACTGCTTTGACTTGCCATTGGAACGACTGACTCCACAACTAACTCAGTGAATGATATTCCAATACAAACAATGGACATCACAACAACACAAACAATGGACATCACAACAACACAAACAACAAAGGACATGGAAACAACAAAATAAATTAATAATACCCATGAACACAGGAAATCAGTGATCACGCTGTCACACACCACACCAATACAAACTGTGACTCTACTATCTATCAGCAAAATGCCCCACACACAGTCAGTGCCAGTATGAACACAAAACCAATGATCAGTAATGCATGTGACCAGGAACCCATCATGAACCCTGACACAAATACTATTAACAACAGTTAGGATACTTCCCAAGAGATAAACACATCACAAAGTAACTCATCAGTTACTGAAAACACACACATAAACACAAATAATGAACCAGACAATAAAATCGCATTAGAAAATAACACAAAAAAGAACAACGAAGACAGACAGACACTGCATATTGCCCACCAACATCAAGTCATGCACATTACTGAAAAGCTTTGAATGAAACCTTCACAAACATCTCATTGAATATCGTTAATATTTTTTCTGATTAAAACGTCTTTCCTATATGTACATGCCTAGTGCTCATAACATTTTTAGTGAGCCGTATTCATCCCACTTTTGTGGTATTATCTTTCTGTATCAAAACCACTAAGCTTTTCTTCTTTTCACTCCCATTTCTTTTCTCATTTTGTTAATTTCTGTTGAAGAGTCTCCTCAAAATACAGCAAGGAATATTGTCAATGATATACAGTAAGGAAGAGCTTATTTTTCATTTATGATGCACATAAAGGAATATCATCAATGTTGTACAGCAAGATAAGGGTTACTGAATACCCACAATGTACAATGCGCAAGTAAAAAGGCAAAGTTCAGTAAAGAATAAATATAACTGTATACTGTTACAAAGAGAATATTCAAAAATTGGAAAAGAGTCCATGAGATAATATTAAAAATCAAATTGATGCATCCTGATAAATGAAAGATTTAAAAATTCTTGATTGACAGCAAAAACAGGCTGAAACTAAAGAACTGAAAGCAGACCAAAAATAACATCAAACTAAATCTTAGACTCTTAAACAAAGGTGAAATGATCCACTGAAAATTTAACGTACGTGTTCAAAACAAATTCATTGCTCTGGAAGACGTTTGTGACATTGAGGAACAATGGACAAAGTTGAGAAAACCGATAAAAGAGACTTGTGATGAAATCCCTAGAGTTGACAGAAAAGCAAAAAAGAGCTGGATGACAAAAGAAATTATAGGCTTGAAGAAAGAATGGAGGAAGGCAAAGGGAAAAGAGGAAAAAGGTAAACAATGAAATCAGAAATAGGTGCAATGAAGCTAATGAAGATTGGCTTGGAAACAAAGTGCAACGAAATAGACTGACACAAAACAGATCTTCAGAGTATGTACAGAAGAATTGAAGAGATTGCCCACAGGAAAAATACATGCACATTAACTGGTTGCTTCAAATTGAAAGACGGTACGTTTATCATGGAAAAAGACAAAATATAAGATGGATGGGGAGAGTGCATTAAAGACCTGTTTGACGATTACAGAAACGAAGAACACATTATAAACAAGAACGTTGAAGGACCACCCATAATGAAAGATGAAGTTAGAGGAGCATTGAAAAAGATGAAACCAGGAAAAGCTTCAGGACCAGACAGTATTACAACAGAATTGATAGAGGCCCTAGAAGATTTTGGTATTGAAAAAATAATGGTCCTCCTACATGAAATTTATATGACACTGGAAAAATTCACAAAGATATATCAAAATCAATTTCTATTGCACTTCCAAAGAAAACAGCTATAGAATGCAACATCCGTCATACAACAATCAGCTTGGTGAGTCATTAACAAAATCCTAGTAAGAATATGCATGATGAGGACAAGGAACAGAATCAAAAGTGAAATAGCGGAAGAGCAGTGTGAATTTGTCGAAGGGAAGGGAACTATTCATGCCATACACATCCTAAGAACTATAATAAAGAGGTGACTCGAGTTGAAAAGGATTTATATTCATGCTTTGTTGATAATACCAAGGATTTCCACCAAGAAGGACACGAAGAATTGATCAACAAACTAGAAAGACTCTATATTGATGGAAAAGATCTAAGAATAATCAGAAATATGTATTGGGAACAAACAGCAGCAATGAGATAGAAAACGATATAAGCTCTTTCCAAAATATCAAAAGAAGGGTCAGGCAGGGTTGTGTTCTGGCACCAGATTTGTTTTAACTGTACAGCCAAGCCATCACGAAAAACTAGAAGTATGCCCTACGATAAAGTTTGGACGAAACATGATACGCAGATGACACTGTGGTAATTGCATAAAATGAAAGGGACCTACATTATCTTGTGACTACAATAGAAATAGAAAGCAAAAATAAAGGATTGGAGCTAAATAGCAAGAAGAATTAAGTCAAGGTAATCAGCAAAAAAGTTGAAATCCGCTCATGCAAAATAACAGCAAATGGCACAACTTTGAGACAGATTGATAAGTTTAAATATCTGGGAACGATAATCTCACAAGGGCAGATGCACATCGGAAATAGCCAGCAGAATCGCCCCAGCCAAAACAGTATTTAAGAAGACGAAAGCGTTCTTACAAACAAAATGCCTATCAATTAACATCAGGAAGAGAGTTTTTGAATGTTACATAGAACCATACCATTATACGGTTGTGAAGCGTGGACAGTCAACACGCAAAGCTAGAACAAGATTGAGGCAGCTGAAATGGGGTTTCAAAGAGGAATGTTGAGTTCCATGGACAGAAAAGAAAACGAGACAGTCTTGATGGAGGCAGACACAAGACGATCATTGATAAAGAAGGTTAGGAAAAGACAAGCAACATCTCTGACCATTTTATGAGGAAAGGGAATCAGAACACTTGGTCACAACAGGAAATGAAGGGAAAGAGAACACCAGTAGACCCGGGGAGAAAATATTGGACGGACTTGCAGGGTGGCTGTGACAGAGAGGGTGAAAGATGCACTTGCGACGACAAGGGATAGCTTCATATGGAGGGCTATGATCGCCAACGCCATGTGGCAAGGCACAGGATGGTGATGATGATGACTCCCATTTTATTGATTTAAATTCATGTAAAAGTCGTCAGCCATCTATGACTTGTTCTGACTATTGTATTATTACTGTTCACCATATTTGCTTCATAGCGTTACAATTGATATTTCACCCATCTCTTTCTTCCACTTCCTGTACCCTCGCTCCATAATTTTGTTTGTTCTTTGTTGCTCCTCTTCCTTCTTTTCTCATATGATTGCCGTCAGTAATCTATAATTAGGCCTACACTGTTATTGCTAGCGGTTGACTTGCACTTTCTTTACGTGTATCGGATTGGCCTATCTGCCTATATCTCATGCTTTTGAAATGCACATCCTCAACTGACATACATATGGAAATACATTTCTCATTTGAACTTTTTATAACTGCTATGATGTGGTATACGTATAGTTGATCTATTATCACAATTTTGTTAATTGACATAACCTGACCCCTTATTTTTCTTAATGCTTCCTTGATTTCCTCCCTTCTCTTTCATTCTTTGTCCTTAAGTTGCTATTTCTTTTATTTTCAGATAAAATAGTAATACAACTTCTGTCAATAATGCTATTCTATTGATGCAATTAATTCTTGTTGTTATTGTCAGGGGTTTACATGCATTTACTTTCATTGTGTGTTGTTCAATTGTCGCTCATTCTTTATTAAGTGCTTGACCCTTAGCAATGTGTAGTCAATTTTTTTCACAAATCTACAATGATACGTTTTGCAATTATATTTCATTTAGTTATTATTATTCATTTATGTGTGTTCATTTTATGCATATACTTTGTGTGTAGAGTAGCAGGAATAGCTGTAAAACATGTTCGATGGGCCTCATGTCACTTTTGTTAAGTATTAACGCGTTCTGTAATCTGACATATTTGTCTTTCATCCCCAACTACCTTTAAGTTCTAGTTTATCTGGTACCTAGAAACGTTTCATTAAGGCAAATTGACCTAAACACGTTGGTTATGTTGACATAAGGTTTCTCACAGGACAAAATATGCATCTAACGTGACCATTTAATGCATTTGGAATGGTACTGTAAAAGAAGAGGAAACTAGTTTTGATAGTGATTCGTCTTCCTGGTAAGAACCAACTGACACCTTACAGTGATTCTTCTACCGGTGAGAACCAACAGAAACTTAAATTGGTTGGCTGATGAAAACAAACAGACACCTTACATTGATTCTTCTGCCTGGTAAGAACCAACAGACAGCTTACATTGATTCTCCTGCTGGTAAGAACCAATAGAAACCTTGCATTGATTATCTGGTATGAACCAACAGACACCTTACATTGATTCTTCTGCCTGGTAAGAACCAATAGAAACCTTGGTTTGATTGTCTGGTAATGAACCAACAGACACCTTACATGATTCTTCTGCTGGTAAGAACCAATAGAAACCTTGGTTTGATTGTCTGGTAGAACCAACAGACACCTTACATCGATTCTTAGCCCTGATAAGAACCAACAGACACCTTACATCGATTCTTAGCCCTGATAAGAACCAACAGACTTGAATCCTTACCTTGATTTTCTGTCTGGTAAGAACCATCAGACATCTTACATTGATTCTTCTCCCTGGTAAGAACCAAAGGACACTTACATCAATTCTTTTGCCTGGTAAGAATCAAGACAGTTTACATTGATTCTTCTGCCTGGTAAGAACCAACACACCTTACATCGATTTTTCCATCTGCAAGAATCAACCGCACTTACAGTGATTGTCTGGTAAGAACCAACAGACAGCTTACATTGATTCTTCTGCCTGATACGAACCAACCAACACTTACACTGATTGTCTGGTGAAGAACCAACAACATCTTATATTGATTCTTCTGCCGGGTAAGAACCAAAAAATCTAACATTGCTTCTTCTCCTTGGTAAGAACCAACAGACACCTTACAATGATTCTTCTGTCTTGTAAGAACCAACAGACACCTTACATTGATTCTTCTGCCTGGCAAGAAACAACAGACACCTTACATTGATTCGTCTCCCTCCCTGGTAAGAACCAACAGATTCCTTGCATTGATTCTTCTTTCTAGTAAAAACCTATAGACATCTTACATTGGCTCTTCTGCCTGGTAAGAACAGACAGATTCATTGCATTACTCTATAAATAGGAAACTTTAAAAAATTTCAGAGATTTAGAGATTACTGTAAGTAGAAATTGCAAATTTTCTTAGGTGTGTCCATGCAGACTACATGCAGCACGACAGAAATATTGATTATTTGTCACGGACATTGTTTGAAGGAAAGTACGTGTGACACAGACAAAAAAGCAAACCATGATTCAAAAATTCTTATCTTTCAAGCACTTGACACCACTCAGCAATTGCCAATGATATGGAAGTTATTTGAATGTGAAAAACGATTCAAAACAATGGAGCAGTCTGAAAATTGATGAAACTTGCTTTGAGATTTTGTTAATATAGTGCTTTATCAATTTGAGCAAAAATAGTAAAATAGCTCAGTCATCATGAATGCATCTTATGCTAGTATTATGTTGACTATACTTCAACAGTGACATTCAACTACTTTAACGATGTTGTTCCTGAAGTCCCAGATGGCTGCATTGTTTTGAATGTCACTACAGAATTTATTCCATGGGATAATCCTCACAATTTGATCAGCAGATCAGTAGCAATACTGGAGCAGTATTGTCTATTGTATATTTCTGCCCTTACTTTTTCTCATCAGCTTTCCTTGTAACATTCTTACACAGTGATTTTCTTCAGACATGGGATCAAAGAGCGAATCAATTTGTGTCTGTTCTTTCTGTCACTGGCGGACTTGATTTACATGCTGCAGGTATTTTGTCATTACGCAGACCGGATATATCTTGAGCTGACTCACCAGCCCTTAGAGGAGCCTTGATCCAGTTCATGTGAAGTATTATCTCTCTGGATTGTTTGGTTTTGCCTGGGCATCATCCTGGATAACCACCATCATTGCTTGTGAGCGATGTTTCTGTGTGGTGAGTCCACTACGTTCTCATACCGTGCTGAAAACAAAGACCATGTGGTTCATCATCCTACTGCCCTCCATTGTCCTCATTGGTGTCTTCTTTGTGATAAATGCCAAGTGGGACATTGTGTGTGTCTTCTATCCTTCAGACAACACAACTCAGCACTCCTTGTACCCCAGTGATTTCTACCTGCGTAACAAGGATCTGGTTGACACATTAGACTCTGTAATGTTTGGACTGATTATTCCACAGTTTTGTGTTATCACCGTCACTATGGCCACCATCATCACTATCATCAAGCTCAGATCTATGACTGAATGGAGAGAAAAGTCATCTTTAGTCGCTGCTGCAATGTCCAGCCGTGACGTGGACTCTGACGAGGATGCTAGTAGGAACGTCTGTCCTCTTCATCATCTCTTTTATTCCACGTTCTTTTATGCGCATTGCCATGTTGTCTGTTCAAGGTCTTGGTTTGGGGGGACATTTGTACAATACATACAGTTGCTCATGGACACTGCTACGCTTGTTCACTTTCTTCAATTCCTCCTTGAATTTTCCTGTTTACTGGTTTCTTTGGCTCCAAATTCAGAACGACGCTTAAAACACTCTTTGTAAAACAAGAATTGCAAGCTGAAAGATTGCAAACACTAAGAAGTCAAATACAAGGATTTATATCCTATTCAGTCTTTACATGAATATGGGTGATGATATAATGTACATAATGATGATAAGCATACAACAACAACAACACAACAACACAGACAGCAAAACAAGATAACTAACAACAAATATGATGATGATAATGATAATGATAATACAATAACAACACACAACACAACAACAAGATAAAGTAAAACAATAATAGATAATATGATAATATAATAATAACAATAAAAGTAATAACAATAATCACAAAATGATAATGATGATAATAATATAATATATAATAATAATATAAATGATGATGATGATGATGATGATAACAATAATGATAATATTAATAATAACAGTAATAATAATAATCACACTATACTAACGTCCATTGGAGCTTCTTTCTTCTCTATTGTCACATTTTAAGGAATGAGCAAATAAAGAGATAAGGCCTAAGGATGAAGAGATAAGGGTTAAGGATCAGGAGATCAGAGCTAAAGATGAGGAGATAAGGGCTAAGGAAAATGAGATAAGAGCTGAGGATAAAGAATAAGGGATAAGATAAGGAGATAGGGCTAAGGGCTAGAATGAGCAGTAAGGGCAAAGAATGAGAAAATAAGGGTTATGAATGAGGAGGTAAAGGCTAAGGATAAGGAGATAAGGGCTATGGATGAGGAGATAAAGCTCAACGATGATGAGACAAGGGCTGAGGATAAGGTAATAAGGCATAAGATGAAAAATATGGGCTAAGGATGAAGAGATAAGGATAAAGTGATGAGATAAGGGCTAAGGATAATCAGATCAGGGCTAATAAGAGATAAGTATGAGGATAAAGTATTGATGGCTAAGAATAAGGAGATAAGGGCTAAGGATGTTGATAAGGATTAAGGTTGAGGAGATAAGGACTAAGGCTAAGGAAATTAGGGCTAACAATAAGGAGATAGGCTAATGATAAGGAGTCAGGGCTAAAGATGGGGGGAATGTGCTAAGAATAAGGAGATAAGTGCTAAGGATGAGAGATAAGGGCTAGTGATGGATAAGGAGACAAGAGACAAGGATGGTGAAATAAGGGCTAACGATGAGGAGATAATGGTTAAGAATAAAGAGCTAAGGACACGAGAGAAAGAGAAAATTCAGGTAAGCCCAAAGAAAGGTAACTTACAGAGATGGGGATGAGTGACGCCATACAGGTAATGATCAAAGAAAGGGGACAGAAGCACTAAGGATGAGAAGATAAGCTGGGGGAAAGAACGATTCTTCTTTATCAGTTGATCAGAACGTTTAAGGCAGAAGGTGGTAGAGTGATGTGTGAAGGGGTACGTGTGACACGTGAGGAGATGAGAGTGATGTGTGAGAAGACAAACGTGACAGGTGAGAAGATAAGAGTGATGTTTGAACAGATAGAAAGAGTGATATTGAAGGGATGAGAGTGATATGGAGAAAATAAGAGTGATGTGTGAGGAGATAAGACTGATGTGTGAAGAGATAAGAATGGTGAATGAGGAGATAAGAGTGATGTGTGAGGAGATAAGACTGATGTGTGAAGAGATAAGAATGTGAATGAGGAGATAAGAGTGATGGGTGAGGAGATGAGAGTGATGTGTGAAGAAATACGAATGATGAATGAGGAAATAAGAGTAATGAGTGGGGAGAAGCAAGCATAGCTGAGGTAGTTCTGGGGGAATTGGTAGCGTGGTTTATTTTGACTCTAAGAGACTGAGTTCGAATCATCTGTGTGTGTGTTTTAATAAACATATTTCATGGAGTGCACTGATTGCAAAATTATTTCAAATTGTATTTTTCTCGTTTGTTTTAAAGGTTGTTTTTAATTGACATTCATAAACATTTGAGATGTTTTTTTACTTAATAAAATCACAGGAGTTATAGAGCTACTTTGCTTTAGTTTTCTAAAATTCTGTATTTTAAGTGTGTACTTATGTATGCAGTTTCTTGTTTTTACATGTAACTTCATTGTCTTCTTTGCCTTGTTGTTAATTTTTTCCTCTCAATTTTACTAGACATATTTCACTCTTTTTTTGTTTCAGGTTTTCTCTCTTTCTCACTCCAGACTCATCTACTCAAATGTTTGTTGGATTTCTGCAAAAGTTTGACAAACAGTTCACGTTGTGTAGTTATGTAGTTATGTGTATTTATTTACGTATGTTTATCTGTATCTCTTCAGTTAACACATTTGTAATTGCATTCATATCCAACAGTGAATTGTGACACCAAATGATATGGGCATTAGAAATTTGCATTTACAAAGCAGTACTAGAAAGATTGGTCAAACATCCTCCCTAGAGCAATCTGTTCACAAGCAGTGCCGTTACGAGTAGAGTAACAAAAACATCATAAAACATGGTCTGAAACAGAAGATGAATCAAGACTCAGAAGAAGACCTGTATTATTTCCTTGTTTCAAAAAGTCTGAAATTCAACTGCCAACCTGACTTCTGTAAAGTACTGGCCAAACCTGAGGGGAAAGAAAAGAAAAGAAAAAAAAAAAAGAAAAGAAAAGAAAAGAAAGGTTTGTGCGTACTTAATGTTCTAAAAGGTAGAAAACACTTTGGCCTGAAGCATTTACAGAAGCCATCAACTACTTTATTGAAAATAACAAATCACAACCTCAGATCGTTGCAGAAAACAGGAGAGTTCTTAAATGGACGCCCACCTTACACAGAAAAATACATGAAAATAATTTATTCAAAATGACAAAAAAGTTTATTTATCAATCTTGGAAAAGATATCATCAAAATATACATAATCAGACCAATCAAAGTGGTTCTCGTGATTACATGCACTGTTACTGTCTCTGGTCCAATCCCAACACACGTAAAACAACCACAGGAAATGCTGATGCATGAGAAAGGGTATGAGGGAAACTGAAAACTGGAACTAGACGTGTTTTACATTAAGAACAGAAAAAAGAATGCTCACACTGCACAGAATGGTACATAACAATTTACAGGAAAACTCATATTTTTTCCAATAACATGTTTTGATCTAGTACCAGTTTTATTATATATTCTCATAGGATCTAAAAAAACGTTTTCTTGAAACAGTACCATCCCATCAACTGTCGTTACCAAAGTTGCAGAGAGAACCAGAAAACCATCCCATCAACTGTCGTTACCAAAGTTGCAGAGAGAACCAGAAAATCTATCTGCAGTCTCTGGAACACAAGTTGACAGACTGTGATGTACAAACCCACTTTTCATATCACCTGAAACCATGTCATCAATTCTCTGTAACAGTAGCTTAAGACACTTCATCCACCACTACATCCAGACTACTAATTGACGAAGACCATGCTCGATGTGAAAGTGAATGGGAAAGTGACTTCAAACTGGTCAGAAACATACTGATTCTTTTCAGTTTTCCTACAGTCAAGAACAAGTTTTTTGAGTCTGGTAGCCACTTGTGCTCCAACCAGTGTATCATCTACAAACTGCACTGCGCCAGTCTTTCCAGAATCATTATACGACTTGGTATTATAATTTTAGCAACATGTGGAAACAAACTTGAAATAAATGGAGATAGTGAACAATGATTAATGCACATTTTGCAGTCGGAAGGGTGTTTTACTTTCTCAGCAGGAGATGAGCAATACAATTGAAAGCAAAGAAAAGGCACAATGAAATTTATGCCCATATACCGTAAACTAGAAAAGTGTTATTGGAGTTTCCAATCAGTGTGGCAAATAAATAGGCATACTGATCCTTTATCATTTGTATGTCTCTTCATGTGGGATACCTGCACGAGACCAATCTTGGAAGTTCTTCAACAGGCACTGCATGTGAAGGGCCCTGCGATCTTGTGTTCTGATTCTGCTGGTCCATCTTATGTCGAACAACAGATGTTAATAATAACAATAATAATTACAATATTTATATAGCGCAAAATCTTGATAAAATCAAATCTAAGCGCTGAAACAGACACACACGCACGCACGCACGCACGTACGCACGCACACACACGCACACACACACACACACACACACACACACACACACACACACACACACGCATGGCTATAAATGGGGAGAAAGAATAAAAGCAATAGAAGCAAGAATAAAAGCAATGGAAAATTATAGAGAGCATATCATATACAATTATATATTATAACAATGTGATTCCCCTCCGAGCGTAGACAGGCTGCAGAGGGGGGGGGGGAGGGTTGAGTGAGGTTAGGATTTTATGCAGAGGAGAAAAGGTGAGTTTTGAGAGCGGACTTGAAGGAGACAAAAGTAGGTTGCTGACGGACTGAGAGAGGAAGTTTGTTCCAGGAGAGTGGACCAGAAACAGAGAAGGCTCGTGGGCCATAGGTATTGAGCTTAGTGCGTGGAAAGCGAAAAGTCAGAGGATCGGAGGCAGAGCGGAGGGTACGTGAGGGAAGATAGATCTCAAGTAGGCTTGATAGGTAATCGGGGGCTGCGTTATTGAGGCTTTTGTAGCACATGGTGTCTAGTTTGTACTGTATGCGCTTTGATACAGGGAGCCAGTGAAGTTGTGCCAGGAGAGGAGATATGTGGTCAGCTTTTTTCTTTTTGAGTACAAGGCGTACAGCATTGTTTTTGAATGCGCTGTAGGATGTGAATGGTGGAGGCAGGAAGACCGGACAGGAGTGAATTGCAATAGTCAATGCGAGACATAATGAAGGAGAGAACGAGTTTTGCAGTTGTTTCCACAGAGAGATACTTCCTGATCAGCCTTATACGATGGAGATGATAGTAGCAAGATGTGGCAGTTTGAGAAACAAAGTTGTTCATGGAGAGGGTAGAGTCAAGGTCAAGGTCACATTCTTGACTGGATCATTTCTCGTGATCACCACAATTCAGCTACTAACAACTGCTTAGTTCTTTCTACCCGTCTAACTTCAGCCCTTCCATCTGACCACTCTGCAATTCTCTGTTCTCTTGACATTTCTCCTCCTTCCCGTACCACGCGCACAGTGACTCGACGCAATCTCAAATCTATCGACCTCTCCACATTTTCATCTGATGCCTCCCGTCTCCTTTCTGAAAAGTCACATAACCTTGCCGATGAATTCTATACTACTCTCCACCATCTTCTGGACACTCATGCTCCAGCCACAACCCGTCTTTTACCTGACCGCCCCCCTACCCCCTGGCTCACTCATGAGATTGCCTGTGCAAAACGTGCCCGCCGCAGAGCAGAGCGCCGCTGGCGCAAATCCAAACTCACTGTACACAGGCAACTTTTCCAAGCCTCTAAAACAAAAGTATCCACCCTCATTGCATCTGCAAAAACAAGCTATTTCCAAACCAAAATCCTGAATGCCTCTCCTTCAAAAGAACTCTTTACAACCATGAATCATCTCCTTGGCACACGAAAAGACTTACCTCTCCCAACAAAACATACAAATGAAGAACTCCCATCTGTATTCTCTAAGTATTTCACCACCAAAATACAAACTCTTCGTGACAGGCTTGACAGGACACCCTGTCAACCATGCCCACCTGACCCTTCCTTCTCTGGCACACCTCTCACTACTTTTACCCCAGTCTCACAAGAAGAAATTTTCAACACAATCAGATCCATGTCGTTCAAAACCTGCGAACTGGATCCTCTTCCAGGTTCTCTCTACTCCGATTGTCTCCCTACTCTCCTCCCATTCATCACTGACATCATCAACACTTCTTTTCAAACTGGAACTGTCCCAGATTCTTTCAAGTCTGCTATTGTTCACCCTCTCCTCAAGAAACACAATTTAGACCCAAATGAACTGAAAAATTACAGGCCTATCTCTAATCTCTCTTTCTTGTCAAAACTCCTTGAAAAAGTCGTCCTCAACCAGCTGAACTCTCACCTGTCTGCCAACAATCTCCTCAATCCTTTCCAGTCAGCCTACCGCCAGTGCCATAGCACTGAAACTGCCCTACTACACATTCTCAACAATCTCCTCCTTGCAACTGATACTGGCAAAGTCTCTCTCCTCACACTCCTTGATCTGTCTGCAGCTTTCGATACCATTGACCATGGTATTCTCCTTTCTAGACTTCATCATACTTTTGGCATCTCTGACATTGCTCTCTCCTTTTTCACTTCGTATTTATCAAACAGAAAACAAACTGTTCTCATCAATGGCACTTACTCTCAACCTGCATACCTGACCTGTGGTGTTCCACAAGGATCTGTCCTTGGCCCTGTTCTTTTCACTCTTTATACCTCCCCCCTGTCCACCATCATCAACTCCCATTCTATAAAACACCACTTCTATGCTGATGACACCCAACTTCAAGATAGTGACTCACCTGATAATATACAGCGCCTGTTGACTCGCACCACTGAGTGTTACTCGGACATTAAGAACTGGATGACACACAATAGACTTCAGCTTAATGACGACAAGACAGAAGCTATCCTCATTGGCACCCGTCAGAAACTTTCCCAGCTGCCTCCTCTTTCTCTCCCATTATGTAACACATCAGTCCCAATTTCTGATTCAGCTAAAAACCTTGGTGTCTGCATTGACTCTACCCTGTCTATGAACAACTTTGTTTCTCAAACTGCCAGATCTTGCTACTATCATCTCCATCGTATAAGCCTGATCAGGAAGTATCTCTCTGTCGAAACAACTGCAAAACTCGTTCTCTCCTTCATAATGTCTCGCATTGACTATTGCAATTCACTCCTGTCTGGTCTTCCTGCCTCCACCATTCACATCCTACAGCGCATTCAAAACAATGCTGTACGCCTTGTACTCAAAAAGAAAAAAGCTGACCACATATCTCCTCTCCTGGCACAACTTCACTGGCTCCCTGTATCAAAGCGCATACAGTACAAACTAGACACCATGTGCTACAAAAGCCTCAATAACGCAGCCCCCGATTACCTGTCAAGCCTATTTGAGATCTATGTTCCCTCACGTACCCTCCGCTCTGCCTCCGATCCTCTGACTTTTCGCTTTCCACGCACTAAGCTCAATACCTATGGTCCACGAGCCTTCTCTGTTTCTGGTCCACTCTCCTGGAACAAACTTCCTCTCTCAGTCCGTCAGCAACCTACTTTTGCCTCCTTCAAGTCCGCTCTCAAAACTCACCTTTTCTCCTCTGCATAAATTCCTAACCTCACTCAACCCCCCTCTGCAGCCTGTCTCCGCTCGGAGGGGAATCACTTTGTTTTAATATATAATTGTATATGATATGCTCTCTATAATTTTCCATTGCTTTTATTCTTGCTTTTATTGCTTTTATTCTTTTCTCCCCATTTGTGGCCATGCATGTGTGTGTGTGTGTGTGTGTGTGTGTGTGTGTGTGTGTGTGTGTGTGTGTGTGTGTGTGTGTGTGTGCGTGCGTGTGTGCGTGTGTGCGTGTGTGTCTTTTCGGCGCTTGGATTTGATTTTGTCGAGATTTGCGCTATATAAATATTGTAATTATTATGTATGCATGTGCGTACGTATGTATGTATGTATGTATGTATGTATGTATACGCTTAGATTTATGTATGTATGTATGTATGCATGTATACGCTCAGCTTAGATTTATGTATGTAAGTATGTAAACATGTATGTATGCATGTATACGCTCATATGTATGTAGGTATGTATGCATGTATACGCTCAGCGCTTAGATTTGATTTTATCAAGATTTTGCGCTATATAAATAAAATATATTATTATTATTAATGCAGACACCAAGGTTTTTAGCTGAATCAGAAATTGGGACTGATGTGTTACATTATGGGAGAGAAAGAGGAGGCAGCTGAGAAAGTTTCTGACGGGTGCCAATGAGGATAGCTTCTGTCTTGTCGTCATTAAGCTGAAGTCTATTGTGTGTCATCCAGTTCTTAATGTCCGAGTAACACTCAGTGGTGCGAGTCAACAGGCGCTGTATATTATCAGGTGAGTCACTGTCTTGAAGTTGGGTGTCATCAGCATAGAAGTGGTGTTTTATAGAGTGGGAGTTGATGATGGTGGACAAGGGGGAGGTGTAAAGAGTGAAAAGAACAGGGCCAAGGACAGATCCTTGTGGAACACCACAGGTATGCAGGTTGAGAGTAAGTGCCATTGATGAGAACAGTTTGTTTTCTGTTTGATAGATATGAATTGAACCAGGAGAGAGCAATGTCAGAGATGCCAAAAGTATGATGAAGTCTAGAAAGGAGAATACCATGGTCAATGGTATCAAAGGCTGCAGACAGATCAAGGAGTGTGAGGAGAGAGACTTTGCCAGTATCAGTTGCAAGGAGGAGATGTTCTGTGACATTCGTAAGCATTGTACCCTGTGTCCACTGCTGTCACCAGGTTGCTTTGTTGCATGCAGAATCTCGCCAGTTGGTAAAGATGATGCCTCAGTTGTTGAGTCTGGCCCTCAAAATATTCTTGCACTGATTTTGTTGTCTAGATGGTCTTAGTCTGCGTGCTTCAGTTTTCCATACAGAAGCATCTTTGGGTTGTAGTCATTTTCAATAAGGACAATATGTCTTGTCAGACAAAGCTGATATTTGAGGCATAAATTCTTTACATGGCAAGCCAAACTTCCTCAGAATTTGAAAGTTGCACATTTTATCTTAACAGGTGATGTGTAGGACATCTCTAGTGGAACTGTTCTGGTTGTTAAATGTGCCGTCTGTAGGTGGTCCAAATCTTGCAGAAGTACTTCAGGGCGCTCAAGACTACTTCCTTATGCACTCTAATCTTAGTGGCGAGACTGATAATAGGATCTTGCCACAACTTTTTGGTCAACCTTCCAGACATAGTTTTGGATATGCCAAGAGCCACGCCAGCATCATGGCATCCATGGTTGCTCTCTGTACTGCCCTGTACAGATAGAATTAATTTGCGAGAACATATTTTAAGTCATCATAGAATTGCCCTTTGTACTCAAAGAGGAATGGTAAAAGTAATTGTCCAAAAATCCACCATAAATAAGAAAAACATAACAATAACAAAATGTCATCTGTCAGACAAACATTGGTATCACATGTATGGTTGCAAAGACTGCAACGACGAGAAATGCAGTGCTTGGGCTTTTCCTGAATCGTAGATCAGTGTTTCTTATTTTGAAAAATCCATTGCGGTACAGTAAATAGGAAGCATTTGGACAAAAATGAAAAATATATGAAAAATATTGTTGTGTGGGGCTCTTAATTGATTTTACTATCTATTTATCTATCTATCTATCTATCTATCTATCTATCTATCTGTCTATCTATCTATCTATCTATCGATGTGCTATCTCTGTCTGTCTGCCTGTCTATCTATCTATCTATCTGTCTGTCTGTCTGTCTGTCTATCCATCCATCCATCTATCTATCTAGCTATCTATCTATCTATCTATATGTCTGTCTGTCTATTTATCTATCTATCTATCTGTCTATCTGTCTATCTGTCTATCTGTCTATCTGTCTATCTGTCTATCTATCTGTCTATCTATCGATATGTCTGTCTTTCTGTCTGTTTATCTATCTATCTATCTATCTATCTGTCTGTCTATCTGTCTGTCTTTCTGTCTATCTATCTATCTGTCTGTCGATGTACTTATCTCTCTGTCTGTCTGCCTGTCTGTCTATCTTTTAATCTATCTATATCGTGTTACATATAGATCATTCTCATGGGTAGGCGCATATGTGTGTGTGTGTGTGTGTGTGTGTGTGTGTGTGAGTGTGTGTATGTGCGTGTGTGTGTGTGTGTGTGTGTGTGTGTGTGTGTGTGTGTGTGTGTGTGTGTGTGTGTGTGTGTGTGTGTGTGTGTGTGTTGGAGATCAGGAGTTGGGACGATGGGTATTGTAATTCAAGTGTGAGTATGGACAGATGTATGCTATATATCATATTGACGAAGGTTGCTTTCTATGGTATGACTGTACAAGACATCCTTCAGGTCCGTTAATCCTAAGGAGTGATTGTTGTGCCTTCATCCTTTCCTAGTGTTTTAAACAGCTTAAACTATGCATTTCACTACAATGCAGCCTGGACTATCCAAAGAAAAGATTATATACAACTTATAATGGCTGTCTGCATATATTTTGTTCTACTTTAATCATTTTGCACATTATCGTTTAAGAACTCTGTCATATTTAAGAATTTAATCTTGTAATTTTTTTTTCAGAGTTTGAGAAAATTTTATTGTTGTTTAAATACATAAATGTACTTTGTATCTGTATATGTTTTGGACACTGTTACATATGTCTTTTCTTATCTTTTCATGTCATGAGATATACTTCAGATGTGTATCCTGTTACTTAAGAAGCTAGGACATTATAATGTGTTGACAAGCTATTGTAATTGTTCTACTCGGAGTTACTGTGTTGGTATCACTTGGAGTACTTTAAAAAATAAACATGAAAATTGCCAATGTTGGGAAGCACTACAAATGGCCATTTAAAGTGTCGAGGATTGCGGGATTGGAAGAAACATGTAATATGTGGTCTCCAAGACATACATTTTAATAAGAAATTAGAACAGCATGTAAATTCAGAAAGGGGCTATACATACTTTCTTTACCGCACGCTGGTCTGATTCAAGAGGAGTTGCTGTTTTAGTTTCGAACAACTTTGAATTTAAAATACCAAACACTAAACGAGACCAAAATGGTAACTTTATAAATCATAATTCTCATCAATAGAAGAAGACATGCTTTCAGTGAATGGTTATTGTCCCAACAAAGATGATTCAAGGTTTTGTGTGACTTGAACATTTCCATGGACCCAAAAATGGATTGTAATAACTACGTGCACATGAACAACTCAAAGGCCAGGGAAACGCTACAAAATATGATAAGAGAATTTACTTTGACAGATATCTGTCAAGAGAGCGATCCTGAATGTAGACGGTATACGTGGATAGAACTGACACCACCCAAACACAGCTGACTCGATTTTTTTTTTTTATTGTCGAATTATCTGTAGTGGTAGTGGTATTTTGAAAATGCCACTATTCTCTCAGGCTATCGTTCGGACCATTCAACATTTCTCTTACTATTCCATAAAGCCAAAAAGACAAAAAGTTTCCGCAATTTTTAACATTTGTATAAAGGAAGAATAATATATGAAAGAAATACATGAAGAAATGAAATTGCGACTGTGACCAAAGAGTATGTGGCTAAACATTACGAAAACATTATATAAAATGAATATGCTAGGCCAACTTCAAGAGTATGCCAACGCTTAGGGCCTATGTTAAGGAAATTAAGCAAGATTCTGAATGGCTTACATGTGACATGGATGAGACTCAACAAAGATATCCCATCCATCATAATAAGTCTAAAACACGTTTTAGCACCGCGCAGGAGCCTTCTGAACCCCGCCCCCCCCCCCCCACCAATCCGCTATAATGTTTAACCCACACTCCATTCATCAGTGGCTACATGCTGACCACTTCGCCACAGCGATGAGAAGATTCTAAAATAATACGATGTGTATGTTCTACTACAAAGCAGGCACATATTT
This sequence comes from Monoplex corrugatus, assembly GCA_030674185.1. Lineage (NCBI taxonomy): Eukaryota > Metazoa > Mollusca > Gastropoda > Littorinimorpha > Ranellidae > Monoplex > Monoplex corrugatus. The sequence goes on along the minus strand of JAPXFY010000026.1, from coordinate 13,803,363 downwards.
GTACAAAATAGATTGTTGTTTCTGCAACATTTATAGCACATTGTCTAGATACATAGCATATTGTCAAGAACACACATACAGTGTTGTTTGTTACAAACATAGTGTGCTGTCTATAACAAACATAGTGTTGTCTAGAACAAGCACAGTGCTGTCCAGATCAAACATAGAGTGTCCTCTAGAATAAACATAGAGTGCTGTCTGTAGTAAACATACCGTGTTGTCTAGAATAACTACAGAATGTTGTCTAGAACAAACATAGTGTTGCCTAATACAAACATACAGTGTTGTCTGAAACATAGAGTGCTGTCTTTAGCAATTATAGAGTGATATCTAAAACAAACATAGTATGTTGTCTTGAAGAAACATAGAGTGTTGTTAAGAACAAACGTAATATCTTGCCTGGAATAAACATAGAGTGTTGTCTACATGTAGAACAAAAATAAAATATTGTCTGTAACAAACATAGTGTTTCTGGAACAAACATACAATGTTTCTAGAGTGTTGTCCGTAACAAACATAGTGTTTCTAGAACAAACATACAGAGTTGTCTGTAACAAACAGAGTGTTCTCTAGAACAAACACAAGAGTGTTGTTTAGAATAAACATACTGTGCTGTCTATGATAAACATAGTGTGTTGACAAGAACAAAGATAGTCTGTTGTCCAGAACAAACACAAAGTGTTGTCTAGAATAAACATAGAGTGTTGTCAAGAACAAACATGGAGTGCCTTATAAAAAAAAAAACAGTGTTGTCTAGAACAAACATATAGTATTGTCTGGAATATACATATTGTGTTGTCTAGAATAAACACAGTATGTTGTCTACAACAAACATAGTGTGATGTTTAGAACAAACATAGTGTGCTGTCTAGAATAGACATATAGTGTTGTCTAGAACAAACATCGAGTTTTGTCTAGATAAAACATCAAGTGTTGTCAAGAACACACAGGGCGTGTTGTCTAGACAAAAAAGAGTGTTTCTTGTACAAAAATAGTGTTAATCTAGAACAAACATAGTGTATTGTCTAGAACAAACATAGTGTATTGTCTAGAACAAACACATGTATGTTGCTAGAACAAAAAGAGAGTGTTGTCTCGGGTAAACATAGAGTGTTGTCTACAATAATCATAATGTTGTCTAGAGCAAATATAGTGTTGTCTGGAACAGAAAATAATGTTGAGTTGAACAAATATGGTGTTGTCTAGAACAAACATTGAATATAGTCTAGAACAAACATAGAATGTCTAGAACAAACATAGAATGTAGTCTAGAACAAACACAGTGTTGTCTAAAACTAAAAATAGAGTGTGTCTCGAACACAGATAGAGTATTGTCTAGAACAAACACAGAGTGTTGTCTACATGTAGAATATACATTTGGTCGTCAGTACAGCATGACAATCTCACAGCAAATAAAACTCCAGCTGAACTGAAAATTGGTACACATTTGTACGTACATTTCTTGCACTATTAACAAAGTTATCAAATCATCCACCTTTTCCAATTTCAGGCAAGAGATGCACACGTTTCTCCTTAATTACCGCACTACATGTCACTGTACCACTGATGTTTGCTCTGTTACTGTCCTCTTTGGCCGTGCATTGCAGACAAAACTGCCAAACTCCCAGCACAATACTCACTTCAGAGATGCTAAGCAGAAAGACAGCAAGGCGTGACTGTGGATGATGCTTTACTCCTGGTTCAATATAGTATCGATCGCACCGAGTACTGGATGGACCTTTTGCTGCCATATGCTGTTACTTGTCTGTTGGAAGGCTGTAACATAGGCTTTGGATTGAATTTGCTACTCTTGTTCAGACAGCAGATTGATAGATACACCAGAATCTGCTGGGAAGCAAAAAGCATGTCCGTTGATGGAAGCGTTACAATGTGGAAGTTACATTGTGAAAACATACTCAACATCATCGTAGTCCGTAAACTGAACTTCAATAGTGTTGGCTTCATCTACATCTTCATCGCTGTCATTGAATAAATGGACACATGATTTTTTTTATGAGGCCAGTCATCTGCATTACTATGATGATAATAATGTAGTTGTGCCTTGTCAGAGGAAACTCAATGCACTTCTGCTGGCTAGATCATTGCTTTTGCTTGTTTTGATGTGAGTTCCGGTATGCGTGCATATACGAGTAAATCCTTCAAGGTCACGGCAGGGGTTCCTGGACCCTTTTCACGTACCTTATTGCTTTAGCAGCATGCAATTAAATTTGATTTCAGTATCTGTGTTGTTGGAGCACAGGTTGCTGCCAGCTGTTTCACTTCACCATGGTAGTCATCGAAAGGTATCTGTGAAATTCCACTTTAGTTTGACGATTGAAATGTTTAGTGATAGTGTCATGGAAAAAAATATGAAATTCAGCAGCTTTCAGTGGACAGTTGATCTTCTCCAGGAGTGTGAAGAAGTCTGTTTTGATAACCAGCACATCTAGCCTCTGTTCCCGGCTCGTCTCCTGTAGCTGAGTAAAAAAGATTCTGTTGACAGTGGATCCCTCTGCCCAGAAATCATACTTAGAATCTGGGTAGATGTGATCTACTTGTGGCTACAGTCTCTTCAAAACACTCAAGCAAAGGCCTTATCGATGTTGTTGAGCAATATCCCTCTGTGAGTATTACAGTCACCTTGGTCTCCTTTATTCTAGTGATGTTGGCACCTGGCATGTCTTGGTGAACTGATATTTTCTCCAGTACTGGCAGAGCAGCTTATGAAGATGCCTCAGGAACACTGGTTTACCCACACCGAATCATTTAAGCAGAGATATCGTCTTGTCTGGTACCTTGCCATAAACAAACGAGTCAATTACTTGTTATGTTCATCCTATGTTGGAGATAGGTCCTGATCACTGACGCCAAGCAAGTAAGGGATGCTGGCAAAGACTTGACTCACTGATCCACTTTTCAGTGAACTACGGGCTCTAGTAGTATGAACCCCCTTCTGCTTGGTATGGACTTTGATGACTTTCCCATCCTTGGGACTTCAGCAGAGCAATCTTGCCAAAGGTTGCCTTCATCTCCTCATGCATGGTTTGCACATTGTCACTTTCGGCATACTATTGGATGTTCTGACACAGGGTCTATCAGAAATTGTTTGTGTAGCATCTAGCCATTCATTAGGCATGGTTGCTTGTTGTACTCAGTGCAGTGAGTTTTTTATATTCAGACGCATCTCTTTTGCAACTGACCAGAGTTATTGTCTTGACACTGACGACAGGTACAATTCAACTAAGGGGGCCTCAAACCAGTCTTGGTTTCTCCTCTCCTTCTTGCCAAGGGTTGACATAGCGATGTTGCTGATGGTGTTATGAATGAATTCTCACCTTTTCCATGTGGGTGTGGTGGCATTTACATTGACAACCTTTTCCATTTGGTGTTCTTGGTTGTGCACCATAGTCGTGCTGATTTGTGGGCATCCTTTCTGTTTGATGAGTTGAATCCTTCTCAGTTTGAACAGTACTTTCCTTCATAGCGTGGAATGGTCTGTGTCACAGCCGGCACAGTAGAAGTTGTGTGTGAGAAGCACACTGTTGAGAAAATCAGACAGAGAGAACATGATATGATCATGTCCAGATGTTGGCAATGCCTGGATCCTGGGTGTCTCCAGGACATTTTACGGCAAGGCTTTTTTTTTAACAAGGCGGTAATTATGCACAGCTTGTGATAGGAGCAGAGCTCCAGCAGTCTCTATTAGTTTTGTTTTTCATCTTGCCAACACCAAAGCGTCCAAGTCAATCTTGGTATGAGATGCGATTTGATCTAACTCCAGCATTGAAATCACCAAGCACAGTGATATGCTCTGATTTAAAAATCTTGTTGATGACAGCATCAAGTTCCTTGTAGAACTGATCTATTGTTTCTTGATGTAAATACAACTCAATGACTTGCAGTATAAATGTGATCAAATCTACTTCTAACGAATCTCCTTTTATTTAGGCCTATTTGATATCTGAGATTTGCTTATGGCTCTGTCTGCTCACTGTATCTGGGTGTTTAATTACGATTGTGTCCCCACTGACCTACCACTGTAACCAAAGTATTATTACAATTTCATTGTCTCACGCTGCTGTACTCTAATAATCTCTGAGCATCTCCTTTCTCCTGCCTGTCTTTGTTCACTTGCTTATCAACAAAAATTTACTTTGTCATTGTTACACATATTGCTTATTAATTTCATAGCAGTCAAATAAGCTGCTTCCAACCAGTCGCTTGTATTGTTCATACTAATGAATACTGCTTACAACAGTTCTGAACGGAAATACAAGTAACAGAGTATGATACACATACAATTAGAGTCTCTGCATTGAAGAAAGACTTCCAGACCACCTAGCCCAGGCTGCAATACGTATCAACAACAAAATGGTCGTCATGCATATCTACTTTAGAACTTGCATTATTCTTGTGCAAAGAAAAGGATGCATGACACTGGTGGGAGAAACATTCATCTGACTGCAAGTGTAGTACACATTTATTCAGATAGATCACATGCAAATGTGATGGCAGCATGGAAAGACGCCTCCTTCACCCCCTACCCCAAGAGTGATCTGATCCTGTCATTGAAATGGCTGACCACACAAAAAGATCAGTGAATGACATTCCAATGCAAATAACGGATATCACGACAACACAAACAAACAACGACACAGAAAAAAAAACAAACAGCAGCAACGATTAACACTCCAGCAACACAGGAAATCAGTGATCACACTGTCACACAGATACCACCACACTCATACAGGCTATAAGTGACTCCACCATCACTTTGCAGGATGTCCCACTCACAGTGCTAGTGTGAACACGAAAACAAAATCCATCATAAACTCTGACACAAATATTACTACCAGCGGTGAGGGTACTTCCCAAGAGATAAACACGTCACAAATTAACACATCATTTACTGAAAACACATACACAGACACAGACATCGAATTGGACAATAAAGACTCATTAGATAATAACACAAACAAGAACAACAAAGACACACATACCGTATGTTGCCCACCAACATCAAGTCATGCACATTACTAAACAACTTTAAATGAATGCTTTGCAAATATCTGATTGAAATATCGTAAATGATTTTCTAAGTAAATCTTTCCTAGACCTACATGCTTTGTGCTAATATAATCTTTTGTGGGCCATATTCATCTCACTTTTATGCAATTATCTTCCTGTATCAAAAACACTCACTTTTTTGTCTTTACTCTGTCTCTATTGATTTAAATAAATGTGAAAATATTTAGCCATTTATTACTTGTTTGGCTATTGTATGTGTTACGGTTCATCTGTTTGCATCATAGCAATACATTTATCATGTCATCCCCTCTTTTTCTCTCTGTCCCCCACCCTAACTTTGGTTGGTCTTTGTTGCTTCTTTTACGTTCTTTTCTCATATGCTTGCATGTTAGTAGTCTGTAATATAGGCCTATTATTGTTGTTGTTAGAGTTTGACTTGCATTTGTTTTACGTGAATCATGTTGGCTCATCTTCCTATTTTTTCATGCTTTTATAATGCGCATGCTCGACTGACATACACATGGTGACTGGTAAAAAATCGAAAGACACCTTACACGGATTGTCTGATGAGAACCAACATACTCCTTTCATTGATTCTTCAACCTAGTAAGAAACAACAGACACCTTCTCTTGATTTTTCTGCCTGATAAGAACCAATAGACACATTACATTGATTTTTCTGTCTAGTAAGAATCAACCGACAAATTACATTGAAGTATCTTACTGATCTGGTAAAGAACACCATAACACGATACCTTACATTGATTCTTCTGACTGGTAAGAAACAATATACCTTACATACGATTTTCTGTGTTCTTTGTAAACACCAACAGGCACCTTACATGTCTTTGGAGAACCATGATACCTTACAGTGTTCTTCTGCTGGTAGACAAAGTATATTCATATTTTTCTGCTGGTAAGAACAACAACTTACATTGATCTTTGCTGGTAAGACAACAGACACCTTACATTTTCGTCTGTAAGAACAAATACATCTTACATTGATTCTTCTGTCTGGTAAGAACCAACATACACTTTAATTGATTCTTCTATGCCTGGTAAGAACCAATGGATACCTTCATATATTCTTCTACTGGTAAGACCAAAATATTATCATTATTCTTCTGTCTGGTAAGAACCAAAAAATTTACATTGATTCTTCTGCCTGTAAGAACCAATACAACACCTTACATTGAATTCGTCTTCTGTAAGAACCTATCATCTTACATTGATTTTCTGTCTCGTAAGGGAACCACAATACATTTATATTGATTTCTTCTAAGTAAGAACCAACAACATTCTTATGATTCTTCTTCTGGAAAGAACCCAAAAACACTTAATTGATTTTCTGTCTGGTAAGAACCAAAGAAACATCTTCATATGATTTTCTGTCTAGTAAGAACCAACAGAAACCTTACATTGATTCTTCTGTCTGATAAGAATCAAGATACTTCACTTGATTTTCTGTCTGTAAGAATCACAGAACCTTAATTGATTTTCTGTCTGGTAAGAACAACAGACACATTTACATTGATTCTTCTGTCTGGTAAGAACAACAGACACCTTACATTATTCGCTGGTAGAACCAAAACACACATTACTTTGTTGTAAAAACAACACCACCTTACATTGATTCTTCTGTCTGTTGGATAAGGAGAACCAGCAGACACTTCACATTGATTCTTCTAGAAAGTAAAATCAACAGACACATTACATTGATTCTTCTGTCTGGTAAGAACCAACAGACACCTTACATCTATTGCCTGGTGAGAACTAAAACACACCTTACTTTGATTGTCTGGAAAGAACCAACATACACCTGGCATTGATTTCTGTGGCTGGTAAGAACCAGCAAACTCATTACATTACATTATAAATAGAAAAAGTTAAAAAACCTTCAGAGATGTAGAGATTACTGTAAGTAGAAATTGCAATTTTCTTCAGAGGTGTCCATGCAGACTTCATGCAGCGTGACAGATATATTGATTGCATATCAGAGGCATTGTTTGAAACAGGGTAAACATAACACAGACAAGAAACAAACCACGAGCTAAATAACTTAGTCTTTCAAACACTCGACACACTTAGGAATTTGCCAATTATATCATAGCAGTTGTTTGGATGCCAAAATAGAGTCAAAACGATAGAGCAGTTTGACAATTGATGAAACTCTCTTTGAATTGTTGTGAATAGTGCTATATTGATTTGAGAAAAAAAGTCAATAGTTCAATCGTCCTGGATGTATTTGATGCTGGTACTATGCTGAGCACTACTTCAACTGTGAATTTTAACTACTCTATCGATGTCGTTCCTGAGATTCCAGATGGCTGCATTGTTTTGAATGTCACAATAGAATTTATTCCATGGGATAATCCTCACAATTTGATCAGCAGATCAGTGGCAAATACGTTGAGCAGTATTATCTATGGTATATTTCTGCCCTTACTTTTTCTCATCGCCTTTCCTTTAACATTCTTAACACAGTGATTTTCTTTAGACATGGAATCAAAGAGCGAATCAATTTGTGTCTGTTCTTTCTGTCACTGTGCAGACTGGATAGATCCTGGGCTGACTCATCATACCTTACGAGGAGCATTGATCCAGTTCATGCTGAAGAATTATCTCTCTGGTCTGTTTGGTTTTGCCTAGGCATCATCCTGGCAACGCGAAACCACTATCGTATTCTCCCTAGTACATTATGGTCAGAAAAAGAAGAAAAATGAAGAAAACGACGTAAATAGGTGCTCCAATGGAGCACCTTCGTCCGGTAGGGACTGTCATGTGGTGCAGGTGACACCTGACCATCAGCAAGCTACTGCGACCAAATTCAAACTCAAACTCAAAACTATTAAAATTGCAACATGGAACATCAGAACTTTGTTCTGAAAAGGTAACTTAGACAACATCAAAATTGAGATAGAAAGGCTTAACATTAGTATTTTAGGACTAAGGGAAGTGAGATGGAAGGGGGCAGGCATGATAACATCAGGAGAGTATACAGTAATGTACTCTGGAGGAAACTCACATGAGAGAGGAGTAGGCATCGTAACGGACAGGGACAAATCAAAAGCAGTTAAGGGATACTGGGCTGTGTCCGACAGTTTTGCTAGTCAAATTTGGAGGTAGACCATTTGATATCAACATCATTCAGGTGTATGCTCCAACATCCACAAGTACTCAGGAAGACATCGACAACTTCTACGAAGTATTAGAGATGGCCAAGGCCCAATGTAAATCACAAGAAGTTACAATAATAATGGGAGATTTTAAAGCTAAAGAAGACAGGATAAGGTGGAGGACACAGTTGGACCTCATGGCTTTGGTACACAAAATGGAAGGGGAGGGAAACTTGTACAATGGGCACAGATGAATGAGTCCATAGTAGGAAACACCTGGTTTGAGCAGCCTATATATAGAAGAAAATGGATTTGGATGAGTCCAGGAGAAAATACCAAAAATCAGACTGACTACATCCTGATTGGTAAAAGATTTAGAAATTCTTTACTGTCAGCAAAAACACTACCAGGCGCAGACTGCAGTGATCACAATCCTGTAGTGGGAAGATTTAGGCTGAAATTAAGGAAAAGGAAACAGACCAAAAGCAACATCAAACTAAATCTTGGACTCTTAAAGACAGTTGAAATGATACGTAAAAAATTAATGTACATGTTCAAAACAAATTCAGTGCTCTGGAAGACGTTGGTGACAGTGAGGAACAATGGACAAGGTTGAGAAATTCGATAAATAAAGCTTGTAAAGAAATCCCTGAAGTAGATAGAAAAGCAAAAAAGAACCGGATGACAAAAGAACATTTAGGCTTGATGGAGGAATGGAGGAAGACATAGAGAAACGAGGAGATATACAGGAAAATAAACAAAGAAAGCAGGAACAGATGCAATGAAGCTAAGGAAGCTTGGCTGAAAACAAATTGCAAAGAAGTAGAAGATCGACACAAAACGGATCCTCCTGGTATGTACAGACGAATAGAAGAAATTGTCCACAGGAAAAATACAAGCACATCAACTGGTTGCTTGAAATCGAAAGATGGTACACTTATCATGGAAAGAGACAAAATATTAGAAAGATGGGGAGAGTACATTAAAGAACTTTTTAAAGAGGATGGAAACAAAGAACACTTAAGAGAAAGAAGTTTGAAGGACCACTCCTAATGAAAGATGAAGTTAAAGCAGCATTGAAAGAAATGAAACCAGGAAAAGCCACAGGACCAGACAACATTACTACAGAGATGATTGAAGCCCTGGGGAGGAATTTGGTATTTAAAAAATGACAGTCCTCCTAAATGAAATTTTCGACACTGGAAAAATCCCAAAGATATGTCAAAATCAATTTTCATTGCACTTTCAAAGAAGATAGGGGCTATAGAATACGAACTCCATCGCACAATCAGTTTGATGAGTCATGTAACAAAAATCCTGTTAAGAATAATCATGTTGAGGACAAGGAATAGTATCAAAAGAGAAATAGCAGATGAACAGTGTGGATTTGTGGAAGGGAAAGGAACTATTAATGCCATATACATCCTAAGAACTATCATAGAGAGGTCAATAGAGATGAACAAGGATTTATATTTATGCTTTGTTGATTACACCAAGGCGTTCGATCGGATAAAACATGAAGAATTGATCAACCAACTAGGAAGACTCAATATTGATGTGAACGATCTAAGACTAATCAGAAATATGTATTGGGAACAAACAGCTGCAATGAGAATAAAAAACGATATAAGCTCTTTCCAAAACATAAACAGATGAGTCAGACAAGGTTGTTTTGTCACCAGATCTGTTTCCACTTTACAGCGAAAACATCACGAGAAACTTAGAGGAAGACCCTGGATTAAATGTTCGATGAAAAATGATAAACAACATTCGATACGCAGATGACACCATGCTAATTGCAAAATGTGAAAGAGACCTACAAAACCCTGTGAATATACTAGAAATAGAAAGCAAAGGTAAGGGGTTGGAACAAAACAGCAGGAAGACTGAAGTCATGGTGATCAGTAAAAACATGTAATCACCTCATGTAAAATAACAGCAAACAGCACAACCTTGAGACAGGTTGATAAGTTTAAATATGAGCGTACCTGGGTTTAATCATTTCACCAGATGGCAGATGCACAGCAGAAATAGCCAGCAGAATCAGCCAAGCCAAAACAGCATTCAAGAAGATGAAAAGCGTTCTTACCAACAAGTGCCTATCAATTAACATCAGGAAGAGAGTTCTTGAATGTTGTGTAGGACCAATACTATTGTACGGTTGTGAGGTGTGGACAGTCAACAAGCAAAGCCAGAACAAGATGGAGGCAGCCGAGATGTGGTTTCTAAGAAGAATGTTGAGAGTTCCATGGACAGCAAAGAAAACTAACGAGACAGTTTTGATGGAGGCAGACACAAGTATATCATTCATAAGGAAGATTAGGAAAAGACAGGCAACATTTACAGGTCATTTTATGAGGAATTGGAATTGGAGCACCTGGTCACAACAGGAAAGCTGGGGGGAAAGAAAGCATAAGGTAGACCCAGAGAGAAGATACTAGACGGACTTGTAGAGTGGCTGGGGACAAGGACGGTGGAAGAGATGCTTGAAGCAACAAGTGATAGAGACAGATGGAAGTCCATAATCGCCAATGCCATGCGGCAAGGCACTTGATGATAATGATCATCATCATCCTGGATAACCACCATTATTGCCTGTGAGTGGTGTTTCTGAGTGGTGAGCCCACTACGAGCTCAGTCCGTGCTGAAGACAAAGACTATGTAGGTCATCATCCTGCTGGCCTCCATTGTCCTTGTTGGTCTCTTCTTTGTGATAAATGCCAAGTGGGACATTGTGTGTGTCTTCTATCCTTCAGACAACACAACTCAGCACTCCTTGTACCCCAGTGACTTCTACCTGCGTAACAAGGATCTGATTGACACATTAGAATATGTAACGTTTGAACTAATTATTCCACAATTGTGTGTTATCACCGTCACACGTGCCATTATTATCACTGTCGTCAAGCTCAGGCCAATGACTGAATGGAGGGAAAAGTCATCTTTAGCTGCTGCCGCAGTGTCCAGCCGTGACTTGGCTCTGACGAGGATGCTGGTCGGAACGTCTGTCCTCTTCATTGTCTCTTTTATTCCACGTTCTTTAATGCGCATTGCCATGTTCTTTGTTTGTACAACACATACATGTTTCTCATGAACAGTGCAACGCTATTCACTTTCATTGATTCCTCTTTGAATTTCCAAATTAACTATTCCTTTGGTTCAAAATTCAAAATCACGCTTAAAATCTCTTTTGTAAAGCCAGAGTTGCAAGCCTGAAAGGCTGCAGATATTGAAACGCCAACAGACCAGGTAATGTATCCTATTCAGTCGTCTTTACGTGGATTTATAATTTATATGCGTGATGATAATGACAACAAAAACAACAAGAAGAATGACAACACAACAACAACAACAACAAAAATAATAGTAATAAATGAAATAATAATTATGACAAAATAATGATAATAATAATAATAATAATAATGATATAATGATACAATGATGATGATGATGATGATAGTAATAGTAAGAAGAAGAAGGAAAAGAATGATAATAATAATGATAATGATAATAATTATAATAATAATAATAACAACAATAATAATAATATAATAATAATAAGATTGATAATGATAATAATATAATAGGGTCCATTGGTGCTGTTTTCTTATCTCCTGCCCCAATTTAAGAATGAGGAGATAAGGAGGGCTAAAGATGAAGAGGTAAGGGCTAAGGATTACAAATAAGGGCTAAGGCTAAGGACATAAGGGCTATTATCATCATCATCATGCGCCCTGCCGCATGGTGTTGGCGATCATGGCCCTCCATATGCATCTATCCCTTCTCACTCCGAGTACATATTCCACCCTCTCTGTCCTCAGCCACCCTGCAAGTCCATCCAATATGTTTTCCCTGGGTCTACCTGGTGTTCTCTTTCCCTCCACAAACGCAAACACAAAAAGAACATTAATGAAGAAGATTGGGGAAAGACAAGCAACATTTATAGGATATTCTATGGAGCAAGATAAATTTGAGCACTTAGTCACAACAAAAAAGCTGGAGCGAAGAAGAGTACCAGGTAAACCCAAGGAGAAAATAGTGGAGGAGTTTTCAGAGTGGATGAAGACAGAGGGTGGATGTACTTAGTGTGACAAAAGACTGATTCGTAAAGAGGGCCATAATCGCCAGCGAAATGCAACAGGGCACATGATGATCATGATGATAATGATTTTACCAGATATTCATGAAGTAAGTAATTACTAGCGGGTTGGTTGTGCTTTCATACTTTCCAAGGTATTTTAAAGAGATTGGGATGTACATTTCACTAAAATGCAGCTCAAACTGCCCCAAAGAAGACGATATAAAATTAAAAATGCCAGCCTGCAGATATTTCATTCTACTTTAATCTTTTTGCACTTTACCGTTAGGAAATCTGTCATACCTAACCTTGTAATTTTCTTTAAAATTTTAAGACACTTTCATATTTGTTTAAATACACAGTTGTACTCTGTAATCTGTATGTATTTTCGACGTTTTTGGTTACATGTGTCTTATCTTATCTCATCATGCAATGAGATATACATTAGAAACGCACATGTCATTAAACACTCTGGTACATACTATACTGTATGGACAAGTTATTGTATTTATTTCACAAAGGTTTATTAGTTGGTATTGCTTGGGGTAATTTACCAAAAATATACATGAAAATTGCCAATATTTGGAAGAATTACAATGGCTTCTTGAATTGTCAAGGATTGGGGGATATGCGAAAATCAACAGATGTCTTCCATTATCTGGTATTGAAAAAATCAATACAAGACACACATTTTGATTAAAATTCTTAGAGCAGTATGTAACTTCAGAATCGATAATGGGTTGATTTTTGTTTGTTTGTTTGTTTGTTCGTTTGTTTGCATCATGACGATCTGATTCTAGAGGATTTTTTAAAAACTTTTTTAATTCATTTTTTGTTTCACAACAGATATACAATGTGGCAACGAAAAGAGACAACAAACCAAAACAAAACAATGTTTTGCACAAAATGAAAAGAAAGTGTTGACACATGAACTCCGCACAATATACAGAATGTACAATATGATATTTTTCATATTGTAAGTTTAAAAATGAACATTAACATCTAACGCATGTCAACACTTCCCTTATGAATCAATTTCAAAAATCACATTCCTTTGCTTAACGATAAGTAAATATTATAGCACACTATAGTAAAAGAAATTATTCAATTTATACAAATAAGACAATAATTGTTCACATAAAAAACAACCTATATCTTACAAAACATTTAAGATAATGTTTCAACCAATGATGGTTTTATCATCTACATCAATATTCAAGAAACGTGTCATGAAGAAATTCTGTTTTCTATACGGAGACATTGGCCTATTGTTGTTCCACTGAGCATTGAAAATGGACAAGTGAAAGCTTATTTTGCCATTATGTTAATCAAGTTTGAATCTCTGGTTTAGCATTCTTTGGAAAATATATATATTCGGAACAGGCTTGTCTACTTTGCATTCATATATAAATGAATTTGCAAGCATTATTATAAAATCAAATACTATGGGGGTTTTTTTCCATTTTGATCAACACTGAACAACACTAGGTTTCTTGTGATTTTGATGTTGTAGGTATTTTGCATTTTGCGCTGATTAGTTTTTCTGTTAAATTCCAAAACTTACGGACACAGTAACAGTTCCATAGAAAATGTTCAATAGAGTCTCTTGCATTCTTGCATTATTACACCATGCACAATTTGTCGTAGTTGCTGTACCCATTGTGTTTAATATTATATTGGTCGCAATAATCCGATGAACTATTCTTATTTGTAACCATTTTAATTTGACATCGTTTGATTTATGACTTTTTAGAAACACTTTTTCCCACGAAATGTTAATGTTTAGTTTCTCTGACCACCTTGAACAATTTAGTTTGCTATCATCAAATTTGATTTTTTCATAGAAAAGTCTTGCTCCCTTTTGTACACTCATCATTAGCCTTATTGCATTTGGCGTATTCAAATTGCTATTCGTGTTGTTGTTCATTTGAATCTGATTGTTCTTAAATGTTGTTTGACTGAAGATATGCATCCATTATAAGTGACATAATTAATACGGCAATCAGCGTTATTTTCAAATTCTTCATAGGTCATAAAAGAGCCATTTTCCTTAAGAAAATGGTTGATGCAGTAGTTTCCTTTCTCTGTTAATTTATCATTTTTTAAATTATTTTATCCACCTTTATTTTTTTCGTTGCAAGACAGGTTCAGCTAACAGTTCACATGAAATATTAGGTGTTATATGACACAAAATGTCATGTAGGCCTTAAATTTATCAGCCCAGAACATATCATTCTTCATGAAATCTGAAACAACCGCTGGTCAGTAGTATTTAACGTTGTTAAGAAACGGATACATTTCAGCTGCAAAACTTCCTTTATGGTTTGAAGTTTCAAACTTTCTTATCCATGGAAGTTTGAGAATATATGTATATGTTCTTAAATCCGTTCTATTCAATCCTCCTTGCTTTATATTTTAGTGGCAGTTTTTCTGCTGATTTTGTCTCGTTTTTCATTCCATACAAACTGAAATCATCACTTCTGTAGTTGTATAAAATGATCTGGTGGATCAGGCAATAACATCCATTAATGTATAAGTTATATATAATACAAGAGATTTTAGATCTACGACTTTACCAGTGGGAGTAATGGTTCTTTGCGATCAAATTATGAATAACATTTTCACTTCTGAAAATTTGTCATTATAATTCATTGTTTCGCTGTTTCTTAGATCTTGGGTGAACCAAATGCCTAGTATTTTAAACTTAGGAAGATTCCATATCATTTTGAAGTGGGAACAGTATATTATTTGTGATTTTCTCTCACTGCCAAGGCATACGACTTGCGTTTTTTCGCTGTTCATAAACAGGCCTGAAACTGTGCCGTACGTATCAAGTATACGAATAGATCTTTCAAAACTAGTTTTATCTCCTACATTTATTAATTGGGTGTCATCAGCAAACTGTGAAATTTTGTATTCTACACCATGAACCTATATTCCTTTTACTGAGTCTTCCTCCCTTATCATTGTGGCTAGAATCTCTGTACAAAGAATAAAAAGATATGGTGAGACTGGATCTCCTTATCTACGTCCCCTTTCTACACTAAACCATTCTGTAATCTGACCGTTTATAGTAGCAGTTGATCTTATGTTTACATAGAAAGTTTCAATCCATCGACAAACACCACTCTAATCCATAGGCTCTCAAAACCTTGTGCATAAATCTCCAATCAAGTGAATCAAAAGCTTTTTCGAAATCAATACAAAGTAACAAACCCGGCATGTTGTTGACATTTAAATAATTCATCAAATCATATATTAATCGTACAATATCTCCTATGTATATGTATCTGTTTGCCATAAAACCTGTCTGATCTTCATTAATAAGCATTGGTAAAACCTTTCTGATTCTGTTCGAGATGCATGCCGAGCCTCTTTTAAACACAACGTTAAGGAGAGAAATGG
>JAPXFY010000026.1:13710236-13782736 GCA_030674185.1 Monoplex corrugatus | reverse complement strand
AGGAGAAACAATTTTATTCAACTTCAAATGTGAATTATCATTGCCTGACCGTTTCAACTCTATCTAAGCGAGAATCACGGACGTCACATCGAACGCCCAAGTCATTCAAAATCTGAAAACTTTGTGACCTCTGCAGCTAAACAATATATATAGATGTAGACCCAAAAACACATGACGTGCTAACATTTCGAACATTAATGTACATGTATAATATACCTGTGCCCTTCTTAGGTCACACCAATCCACACTTACATACAGTTTCAGAGTTTGTTACATTAATTTAACATTTACGTGTATCCATCGTGAGCCACACAAGTCCACACTCACATACAGCTTCAAACTTTATTTACAAAAAAGGTATTTCAATTCATATACAAACTCTCTTCCAACTGCACAATCACAATAATCGCGGGACACAGACATATCGGGCGCATAAGTAAACATTTCAAGGTAAAGCAAATATACCGCAGCTATGTTTATTAAAGATGTGATGGCACATCAGGCATGTAAGTACAAACAGCTTAATAGCAGACATCCATCCGAACACAATATTTTAAACATTGACCTTGTCTTATTTGTTTTTATACCGATGCAATTAAAGTAAAATAGTGCAATAAAGGAAGTATATAACAATCGGTTGATAAATATGTCTTGGTGAAGGCTCTCATAAGGTTATGTTTGGTTTTAGTTTGACCAGTGCCGCTGTTGTTTGAGAGACTTTGATCTCTCTAGACAGATATTTAAACTGACTATTTCTAATTCTTGACAAGAGCTGTCGACCTCCCTGCCCCCACCACACACACATACACAGACAACCAAAGGTTCTTATCTTCAGGAGGTCTCCATCTTGAGGACTACCACTCTGTGAATACTCCGTCTGTCTGATGACACGGTGGATATGCCTGGTTAAGGACTCAGTTTGATGTGGAACAGTGTAAGCTGTGGATGAACAAGCTGATTCTTGAGTGACAGCTGTTGGCTGTGGCTGGATGGCCGCTGCCACATCTTTTCTTCTCTCTATTCTGTGTAGCTACAGTCGACTTTGTTCTCTGCTTTGGCGATGGATGCATGTGCAGCTTGTTGATGGGCACAGCAAGAAATCTAAAACAGCTAGAAATTATTGAATTTTGTTGGCAATACCTTCTGAGAAGATAGCATCATGCCTAATCAAAACAAAATCAAGAATGTCCTTGACCTCCCAACATCTACCAACGCAGCAGGATCTAAATCCTCTTGGCATGATGAACTTTTGTGGTTCCTACTGCATTCTCAATTGTACTTTGCTCACGCAATATCTTTAGGCTCAAGTTCATATTGCTTATAGCCAAGCCGACTACTAGAACTACATGTATATCACTGCTAACACCACGTTAAAACAATACCCAAGTTTAAGTAAAAAGACAACAGTTAAAAACCAAGCTCAATATTATTCTTTCAAGACTAAAATGCATTTAACCCTTTCAGTCCTGCCTATCTGTGACAACCTTCTTCCCTCATTGCTAAGTTTCTTACAAACAACAGTTCCTTTCATTCCTAAGTTTCTGGGGGAATTCGCTTAGAAATATGAGGTGGGTTTTTTGTCATTGACAGAGGTTGAAGCAGTGTAGAATAGGTATACTAAACCCTATGTCTCTAGGTGCAGAACTGTTATGGTAAAGTGTCTGATGGTGTCTGGATGTCACAGGTGACAATACTGGTGACACTTTTTTCTAATTGTTAGTTATGATCAATTATGCCATGAGACAAACAAAAAACGTACAGTACAACACGAACATTTCAAACTTATAACTGTGTCCACCAATAAATCCAATTCAGAGTGACTGCTTACACCTTGAATATTGTCACTGTTCTTATGTCTCAAACATGTAAGTTCTCTGTCGTGTTCTAGGGTCATACTGTACACTGTACAATGAGGTACCACTGTCCTTTTGTAGATATTACATTTCAGAACGGTCACAACACCCAGTCACTACAGATCCCTACACATTGCTACACTATGTTTACAAAGTGTAGCTCACACATGCCTGTGTGAAATGTCTCGAAAGAATGTGTCACATATCACACATGTCACATGCGTGTAGCAAGCTTTGAAACAGTCTTTGCTATGTTGCAACATGAATACACACTTCTTGCACATCATTGTGGTATTAGACACTTTGTAAGAACTGTCAGCACATTTCCAAGCTGTGCCCTCTGCTGTCCTGTTAAGTCAGTAAGATCAAAGTCATCTGGTAAAATTCATTATCACAAATCTGGTCACTGTCCGATCCTTCTCCCTCCATCTTAACCAAGTGTACATAGTAATCTCAACTCCTGGTAAAACTATACCAGATTCTCAGTGTCACTGACTCTCCTGCATTTTGGATACTATTAAGCATTTCTTACCAACACACCCTGCGGCTTATCAAAACACCTGTCACATCCTGTTACCCAAGCAGGCAGATGGGAGCCACCAATTAACAAGGTGTCAGGGTCAATTAGTTTTCAGAACTCTATATGTACAACCGCTGTAGGGGATGGCTAGAAGAAAGGAAGTCTTATCTCTTAACTGTTCAAGTGGTTGGCAGGAATGATATTAGTTTGGCCAACCACTTGAAAGGTTTAAAGCATCGCATCGTTTTACCAGCCTTACTTTACCAGAAAGCTGTGAATATCGCACACAGTAGTCACCAGGGCGTCAGTAAAACAATCGCACTTCTGCGACAGAAAGTCTGCTCTAAAGACATACAACCTCTTGTTGAAGACACAAAGATGAACTGTATGTCTTGCCAAATGGCAACATCCAAAACAAACCATAAACCATTCCAGATGTCTGATCTGCCCAACGCACCATGGACCAAAATATCCTGTGACTTTGGACATCTTCCCAATGATAAAAATTAAATTCATCCTTGTCGTCACTGATGAGTATTCCAGGTATCCCATAGTAATGCACTACACTCAACGTCAGCAAGTACCATCATTCCATGCTTGGATAAGGTTTTGCCAGATTTCAGAACCCTGATACCCAGAAAATTGACACTAGACCTCCCTTCATTTCCCAGTATACTCAATATTGTCAGCCAATGGGCATCAAATTTCTCGAGGTACCCATCTATGGCCCTTTGCCATCGCAGAAACTGAACACTTCATGCACACCAATAAAAAGTCATGAAATAGTCCATCTTTTCCAACTTCTGGCAGGAGATACACAAGTTTCTCCTTGACCAGTAAAACGTCACCATTAAAAATGGCATCAAATTATACACCTTTCCCAACTTCATACAGGAGATGCACAATGTTCTCCTTAATTACTGAAACTATTCACTGTACCACAGGCGTTTCCTTCGCTATTGTACTCTTTGGCAGTGTATTGAAGACAAAACTGCCCCAGCTGGCAGCACAATGCCATGTTGCTGGCCACAATATGCGCTTCAGATACACTAAACATATGTTGCTACTTGTTTAGAAGGCTGTGACATCGGTTTTGGTTTGATTTTGCAAAAGTCTTGTTCAGGCAGCAGATTGTTAGATACACCAGTCTCTACTACAAGAAGATACAAGATACAAGAATTTTATTTAGCCCAAAGCATCACAATGGGAAATTGTTTTGGCATTCGCATTAAAATACATATAGGCACAAGAACGCATAAACACATGTACACACATACTCTTACTCTCTCTCACTCTCTCTTTCACCCCTCTCTCACCCTCTTCCTCCCCTCATCTCTGTCCCCCTCCCTCTTTGTCGAAACAATATCAAAGATAATGACTAAATCTAAATATGTACGGTTAAAAAAGCACATCATAAGAGTTAGATGCCTTGGTCAGGACTTTTAACAATGGACAAAAAGGGCAATACTCATTGAAAAACAACTTTGGTAGGTATAGAAAAAATTTGATTAAAGATGCAACGTGATATGCACATTACAATCAAAATGAGTTAAATACAATAAAATGAGTATGTAGACTAAGAGGACAAGGTTAAACAAGAGAAGAACAAGAACAAGATTTTATTTTAGCCCAGTGCTCAGACACGTGGAAAATGTTTTGGCTATGCATACAATCACACTCACGCATCACAACAATTACAATGTTCAACATCATACAAGACAAATTCGTCGGTCATCCACGGAATCGAAGAAACACATGCACACAACACACACACACACTCTCACGCCAAGGCGCCCATATCCAAGCCACCTTAGCCCTGCCAGCTAATTTATTTAACAGCGCGCATCTGTCTTTCCCTTCCCTCTCCACACAAAACCCCCACCCATCCAGTGGTGGGCCACAGGCACACATTGAAGTATAGGCTTACAGATTGACCTAGATTCGACTAGGCCTACTCTATGCCAGTATCAGTCACTTCCTACACTCAGTCCCTCCCGAAATATCGTAGCAGTTACAAAGCACTGCTGTAGAGTGGTGGACTCTGGTCAAATCTGCCTGGCTAAAAATACAAGATACAAGATACAATATTCTATTTAGCCCAGAACATCACAATGGGAAATTGTTTTGGCATTCGCATTAAAATACATACAGGAACAAGAACGCATAAACAAATGTACACACATACTCTTACTCTCTCTCACTCTCTCTCTCATCCCTCTCTCACCCTCTCCCTCCCCTCATCTCTCTCCCCCTCCCTCGTTGTCGAACACAATATCAAAGATTATGACTAATTCTAAAAATGTACGGTTAAAAAAGCACATCATAAGTCAGATGACTTGGTTAGGACTTTTAACAATGGACAAAAAGGGCAATACTCATTGAAAAACAACTTTGGAAGGTATAGAAAAATTTGATTAAAGATGCAATGCAATATGCACATTAAAATCAAATTGAGGTAAAAACAATAAAATGAGTATGTAGACTAAGAGGACAAGGTTAAATTTTTTAAGTCAGTCGACAGAAACACATATACAAGCAACAGCCGACTCCCCATCCACCCACACACCCACACCCACACCCACACCCACACACACACACACACACACACACACGCGCGCGCGCGCACGCATGTGCGCGGAGTCAACACACACACATACACATGCACACGCACGCACCCACACACCCTCTCTATACCCTCTCTCACATACAACCCCACAATGCTATGCACACAATGTTTGCTCCAACATAAGTCAATTGTACACATCCGCACGCTCTCTCCTCTGCTCATCCTTAACTCCAAAGCCCCGGCACAACTCACGTGAACAAGTCTAAGTAGGGACAGTGTCACGGGCCGCCTTCACATAGAAGCTGTTGTTTAACCGGCTTGTCCTGGTCTTAAAGGACCTGAATTGTTTACCGGAAGGGAGGGGGGAGAAGAAAGTATTTGCCGGATGGCCCTCGTCGGCCACGATGGATTTGACCTTCTTTTCCATTCTTCTGAGATAGATGGACTCAAGGGGCTCCAAAGTGGTCCCAATAATTTTCGAGGCGGTCGGGACAACTCTATTGAGCCTCTCCCTCTCGGCTGTGGGGAGGGCGCCGTACCAGGCAGTGATCGAAAAGGTCAGTACGCTCTCTATCACCACCCGGTAGAACTGCACGAGTATATTTTGACCAACACCGAACTTTTTGAGTTGGCGGAGGAAGAACAGTCTTTGTTGGGATTTTGACACAACGTTGCTGGTGTTCTCCTCCCACTTCAACGAGCTTGATATTGTCGTACCTAGAATCTTGAATGTTTCTACAACTTCTACGGACTCTCCCTTAATCACAAGGGGAGTGACAGGGGTCTTGGATCTTCTGGTGTCCACAATCAATTTCTTAGTTTTAACAGCATTTAGTTCCAGATTGTTACTGTCACACCATCTGACAAGTTTCTGTATTTCGTTGAAGTATGCGGACTCGTCGCCGTTGTTGATCAGGCCCTCTACCGTGGTATCATCGGAGAACTTAAAGTACTTGACCGTGTCACTTGATGAGCGGCAATCGTTCGTGTACAGAGTGAACAAAAGGGGCGACAAGACACAGCCCTGAGGAGCACCAGTGCTCAGAGTGAGGGGGAGGAATGGATGCCGTTCACTTTCACGACCTGTTTCCTGTTGGATAGAAAGTCTGTGATCCACATGCACATTTGGGGTCTGATGTTGAGGTCTGAGAGTTTTGTGTGTAGTTTAGCTGGGATGATTGTGTTAAAAGCTGAGCTAAAATCGACAAAGAGAATGCGTGCGTATGTTTTGGGAGAGTCAAGGTGTTGTAGGAGGCAGTGCATGAGAAGAGAGACCGCATCGTCCATTGATCTGTTTACCCTGTATGCGAACTGAAGGGGATCAAGAAGATGGTCAGTTGCTGATTTAAGGTGTTGCAGGACAATTCTTTCGAAGACCTTCATCACGATGGAAGTCAGCGCAACAGGCCTAAAGTCATTGAGTGTCGACACTTTTGACTTTTTGGGGACTGGGATGATGTTGGCCGCTTTGAAGCAAGAGGGAACATGACAGAGCTCTAGCGACCTGTTGAAGATGTCGCAGAAAACAGGTGCTAGTTGGTCAGCGCAGGTCTTGATCACTGAAGGGGAGACGTTGTCTGGGCCCGATGCTTTCCTCGTGTTTTGTTTTTTGAAGAAGGATCTGACTGTGTGTTCGCTAACCACAAGAGGCCGGGGGCTGGGGGAGGGGGTGGATGGAGGGGGGAGGGGGGAGGGGTGGAGGAGGGGGAAGGGGATAGAGAGGGAGAGGGTGAAGGCCTTGTGGAGGTAGGGAAGGGAGGAGGGGCAGAGGAGGGAGAAGGGGGTGGAGGGGGAGGCCTTGTTGAAGAGGAAGGCGGAGGGACGGGAGAGTGGGAAGGAAGGAGCGGGGAGGGAGGAGGAGGGGGGAGGGTATGCCCTGGTGAGGGTGGGGCAGTGCTGGCGGGGGAAGCCTTGTTCTGCCTGTCGAAGCGTGCATAGAAGTTGTTGAGTTGGTCTGGTAGTGTGTGGTCCGTATTTAGCGTGTTTGATTTGTTCTTCATTTGTGTGATTGTGTGCAGCCCCTGCCAAACTGCACGAACGTCGTTGGAGGCAAACTGGCTCTCCAGTTTCTGACAATACTTCTTCTTTGCCTTCCTGATTTCTGCCTCTGCTTCCCGTTTTGCTTTGTTGAATTCTGTTTTATTCCCACATTTGTAAAGAGAATCTACTAGGGACGAAAAAGCATGCCCAATGATAAAAACGTTGAATAATGGAAGTTCACAGGAGTGATGTTTTGTGAAGACATACTCAGCATCATTGGAGTCGGTAAACTGAAGGTCACTAGCGTCGACTTTATCTTCATCTTCGTCGTTGTGGTTGACCAGATGTATATGGGACTATTTTCCATATTTCTTCCCGCTGGGCAGTTTTGGTTTCCCTGATAACTCTTTCATAGACAATGATAATGATGATGCTCTTGTACTGGTACTGGAAGGGCATATTAAAACAAAGTCATACAGTATTGAACATTTCTTGCTGCACTTGCTGTATGCTGGACAGGAACGTTGTCCATCTTGATGAGACCAGTCACCTCCACAACAACCACAGGTAGTAGATGTTAACGATGATAATGATGTGGTTGTGAGTTGGGAAAGAAAACACTATGTACTTCTACTGGCGACATCGTTGCTTTAGCTTGCTTTGATGTGAGTTCCAGCGTACTTGTGCATACTGATAAATCCTTAAGAGTCATGGCAGGGGCTCCTATCCCCTTTACAAGTACCTTTTTGCTTCGGCAGCTTGCAGTGACATTTGATTTCAGCATCTGTATTGTTGAAGCCACAGGTTGCTGACAGTTGTTTCAGTTCACCATAGTAGTCATCCATGTCATCTTTCTGTTCACAACGTTAGAAAATGTATTTATGAAATTCCAGTTTAGTTTCAGGATTGAAATGTTCAGTAATAGCGTCATACCGTCATGAAAAAAGATATAAAATTAAGCAGATTCAGTGGACAACTGACCTTCCCCAGGAATGCTAAGAGGTCTTTTCTGACAACCAGGTCATAGGTTGCCTTTGTTCCTAGCTGTTCTCCCGTGGATGTCCGCGTAAAAAGATTCTGTTGAAGTGGATCTCTCATTGCAGAAGTCATGCTAGGAATCTGAGTACATGTGATCTGCTAGTACTTGCTGTCTCTTCAAAATCACTCAGGCAAAAAGCCTCACCATTGGTGTTGAGCAATATCACTCTGTAATTATTACAGTCACTGCAGTCTCCTTTGTTCTCGTACAGGGTGACGATGTTAGCATCTTGCATGTCATGGAGAACTGATTTATCCTCCCAGTACTGGCAGAGTAGCTTATGAAGATGAGTCAGGAACACCGGCTTCCCATACTGAATCATTTAAGCAGGGATATCATCTTTGATATGTTCATCTTATGTTAGAGGTAGGTCATGCTTATTTATGACAGGCAAAGAAGAGGATACTGACAAAGACTGACTCACTGATCCAGTTCTCAATGGACTATGTGTTCTGGTAGTGTTAACCCCCTTCTGCTTGGTATGGTCTTTAGTGACTTTGCCATCGTAGGTACTTCAACAGAATAATCTTGTCAAATGGTTTCTTCATCTCCTCGTACATGGATTGCACGTCGTCATCTTTGTCATATAACTGATTGGATATTCTGACAAGGGTCTATCAGAAATTGTTTGTGCAGCAGATAGCCATTCGATAGGCATGGTTACTTGCTTGCTCAGTTGCAGCGTTTTTATTTTCAAATGCATTTCTTTTGCAGTTGACCAGAGCTATTGTCTTGACACTGACGATAGATACAATCTCAGATAGGGAACCTCAAACCGATCTTGGTTTCCCCTCTCTCTCCTTCTTGCCAAGGAATGAATGGCAATGTTGTAGAAGGTGTCATGAGTGAATTGCTGCCTTTCCCCTGTAGTTGTGGTGGGATTTACATTGACAGCCTTTTCCATTAGGTGTTCTTGATTGGTTCTGGTCACCATAGCCATGGTGATGTGTGGGCATCCTTTCTGATTGATGTGTTGAATCCTTTTCAGTTTGAGCTGTACTTTGCTGCATACCATGGGATGATCTGTGTCACAGCTAGCACTGTGGAAGCTGTGTGAGAGAAGCACACTGTTCAGGACAACATTTAATGTGATGATCATGTCCAGTTGTTGCCAGTGCCTGGGATCTTGGTTATCTCCAGGAGATTCTATGGCAATGTTTTCTTTTTAACAAGGCAGTAATCATGCACAGCTTGTGATATGAGCAGAGCTCCAGAGGTCTCTCTTCATTTTCGTTCATCTTGCCAACAGGAAAGTATCCGAAATAATCTTGTCACGAGATTTAGTCCAGTCCAACCCCAGCATTGAAACCACCAAGCAGATTGATGTGCTGTGATTTAAATGTGAACGTTGTTCTAGGTTTAATTGGAATCGTCATCATCAATGTATCGCAATGTTTAATTCTGACTGTGTCCCCCGCCGACCTACCACTGTAGCCAAATTAATATTGCAATTTCATTGCATCGCATTGTACTCTCTAAGCATCTCCTTTCTCTCTATCTGACTTTCTCACTTGCCCATCATCAAAAATATAATTGTCATTGTTACACATATGACTATTTTATATCTTAGAAATCTATAAAGCTGCTTCCAACGGGTCTCTTGTACTGTTCACACAAATAAAATACTATTTAGAGCAATTTTGAATGTGCTGGAACAGGTAACTTCATAATTTTGTAGCCCACTACCCATACATAGATGAACTATACCCATTCCAAATTTCACTCCATTCTCCCTCATCTTATATTCACTTTTTATCATGTTTTTGGGCCCAAAATCAAAGCCAAACGTGCAAAGAAACGATAAAAACAAAAGAAGGACCCAGATCAGATCAGTTTTACATACTCAGGTGACTCTCTGCTACATGTACACTGGCGGGCAGTTCTATAGAAACAGATACGTAAATGACTTCTCTTCCCTCCCCTTCAAGGATTTGTCATCCAATGGACGGACTACAAAACGCGTCCAGGTGGAAGAGGAGTAAAAGTAACACAATACACACATAAAGACAATGAGGGTCTTTGCATTGAAGAAAAAACTTCCAGATGACTTAGCCCAGAGAACAATACGTATCAATAAAACATGGTGGTCATTCAGATCTACTTCACTGCTTTAACACCCTTGTGGAAAGAAAAGTATGCCTGGCATGGGTGATAAAAGATTTCAAACGACTGCAAGCCGTGGTACACATACTTTAGATATATCATTTTCAAGTGTGATGGCAGCATGGAAAGGCGCCTCCTTCACCCACCCACCCCAGACCGCTTTGAACTGCCATTGGAACGACTGACTCCACAACAAACTCAGTGAATGATATTCCAATACAAACAATGGACATCACATCACAACAACACAAACAACAAAGGACATGGAAACAACAAAAGAAATTAATAATACCCATGAACACAGGAAATCAGTGATCATACTGTCACACACCACACCCATACAAACTGTGACTCTACTATCACTCAGCAAGATTTCCCACACACAGACAGTGCCAGTATGAACACAAAACCAATGATCAGTAATGCATGTGACCAGGAACCCATCATAAACCCTGCCACAAATATTATCAAGAACAGTGAGGATACTTCCCAAGAGATAAACGCATCACAAAGTAACATATCAGTTACTGAAAACACACACAAAGACAAGGACATTGAGCCAGACAAAAAAATCATTAACAAGAATAACAAACTCACACACACACTGTGTATTGCCCGCCAACATCAAGTCATGTACGTTACTGAACAGCTTTGAATTAATTCTTCACAAATCTCTCATTGATTATCGTTTTTTTTTTCTGATTAAAACGTCATTCCTAGATGTACATACCTGGTGCTGATAAAACTTTTAGTAAGCCATATTCATCCCACTTTCGTGCTATTATATTTCTGTATCAAAAACATTCAGTTTTTATTCTTTTTACTCACATTTCTTTTCTCTTTTTGTTGATTTCTGTTGTAAAGTCTCCACAATATACAGCAAGGAATATCATCAATGATGTACACAAATGAATATCATCAATGATGTACAGCAAGATAAGGGTTACTGGATACCCACGATGTATGGTGCGCAAGTAAAAAGGCGAAGTTCAGTAAAGAATAAATATAACTGTAAACTGTTACAAAGAGAATATTTAGAAAATGGAAAAGAGTCCATGAGATAATACTAAAAATCAAACTAAATGCATCCTGATGAATAAAAGATTGAGAAATTCTTGGCTGACAGCAAAAACACTACCAGGCGGAGACTGCAACTGTGACCGCAATCTAGTAATGGGAAGATTTAGGCTGAAACTAAAGCAAAGAGAACAGACCAAAAGAAACGTCAAACTAAATCTTGGACTCTTAAACACAGATGAAATGATACGTGAAAAATTTAACGTACATGTTCAAAACAAATTCATTTCTCTGGAAGACTTTGGTGGTGATAGTGATGAACAATAGACTAACTTGAGAAACTCGATAAAAGAGACTTGTGAAGAAATCCCTAGAGTTTACAGAAAAGCAAAAAAAGAACTGGATGACAAAACAAATTATGGGCTTGAAAGAAGAATGGAGGAGGGCAAAGGGAAAAGAGGAAAAATACAAAAAGATAAACAAAGAAATCAGAAATAGGTGCAATAAAGCTAATGAAGCTTGGCTTGGAAACTAAGCACAAAGAAATAGAAGACTGACACAAAATAGATCTTCAGAGTATGTACAGAAGAATTGAAGAAATTGCCCACAGGAAAAAGACATGCACGTCAACTGGTTGCTTCAAATTGAAAGACAGTACGCTTATCATGGAAAAAAGACAAAATATTAGATGGATGGGGAGAGCACATTAAAGACCTTTTAAACGATGACAGAAACGAAGAACACATTATATGAAAGAACGTTGAAGGACCACCCATAATGAAAGATGAAGTTAGAGCAGCTTTGAAAAAGATAAAACCAGGAAAAGCCCCAGGAACAGACAGTATTACAAGAGAATTGATAGAGGTCCTAGAAGATTTTGGCATTGAAAAAATAATGGTCCTAAATGAAATGTATGACACCGGAAAAATCCACAAAGATATATCAAAATCAATTTCTATTGCACTTCCAAAGAAAACAGGGGGCTGTAGAATGCGAAATCCATCGTACAATCAGCTTGATGAGTCATTAACAAAACTCCTATTAAGAATAATCATGATGACGAAAAGGAACAGAATCGAAAGAGAAATAGCAGAACAGTGTGGATTTGTCGGAGGGAAAAGAACTATTCATGCCATACACATTCTAAGAACTATCATAAAAAGGACCATCGAGTTGAAAAGGGTTTATATTCATGGTTTGTTGATTATTCCAAGGATTTCGATCAGATAGGACATGAAGAATTGATCAACCATCAAGAAAGACTCAATATTGGTGGAAAAGATCTAAGAATAATCAGAAATATGTATTGTGAACAAACAGCAGCAATGAGGACAGAAAACGATATAAGCTCTTTCCAAAATATCACAAAAACTGGTCAGGCAGGGTTGTGTTCTGTCACAAGATTTGTTTTTTGACTTTACAGCGAAACCATCACGAGAAACCTAGAAGAATGCCCTGGGATAAAATTTGGAGGAAAAATGATACGCAGATGACACCGTGGTAATTGCAGAAAATGAAAGGGACCTACATTACATTGTGAATATAATAGAAATAGAAAGCAAAAATAAAGGGTTGAAGCTAAATAGCAAGGTAATCAGCAAAAAACTTGAAATCCACTCATGCAAAATAACAGCAAATGGCACAACTTTGAGACAGGTTGATAAATTTAAATATCTGGGAACGATGATCTGACGATAGCAGATGCACATCAGAAATAGCCAGCAGAATCGGTCGAGGAAAAAAAGTATTCAACAAAATCAAATGCGTTCTTACAAACAAATGCCTATCAATTAACATCGCAAAGAGAGTTTTTGAATGTTATCATCATCGTCATCAGGTGCCTTGCCGCATGGCGTTGGCGATTATGGACTTCCATCTGTCTCTATGACTTGTTGCTTCAAGCATCTTTTCCACCCTCCTTGTCCCCAGCCACTCTGCAAGTAAGTCTAGTATGTTCTCCCTGGGTCACTGGTGCTCACTTTTCCTCCAGCTTTCCCGTTGTGACCAGGTGCTCCAAATCCCCTTTCCCCATAAAATGGCCTTTAAATGTTGCCTGGCTTTTCCTAATCTTCCTTATGAATGATCTACCTGTGTCTGCCTCCATCAAGACTGTCTCGTTTGTTTTCTTTGCTGTCCATGGAACTCTCAACATTCTTCTTAGAAACCACATCTCTGCTGCCTCCATCTTGTTCTGGCTTTGCTTGTTGACTGTCCACGCCTCGCAACCGTACAGCAGTATTGGTTCTATATAACATTCAAGAACTCTCTTCCTGATGTTAATTGATAGGCATTTGTTGGTAAGAATGCTTTTCATCTTCTTGAATGCTGTCTTGGCTTGGCCGATTCTGCTGGCTATTTCTGATGTGCATCTGCTGTCTGGTGAAATGATCGTTCCCAGGTATTTAAACTTATCAACGTGTCTCCAGGTTGTGCCATTTGCTGTTATTTTGCATGAGGGGATTTCATGTTTTTTACTGATCACCATGACTTCAGTCTTCCTGCTGTTTAGTTCCAACCCTTTACCTTTGCTTTCTATTTCTAGTATATTCACAAGGTTTTGTAGGTCTCTTTCACTTTCTGCAATCAGCACGGTGTCATCTGCATATTGAATGCTGTTTATCATTTTTTCATTCAACCTTTAATCCGGGGTCTTCCTCTAGGTTTCTCATGTTTTCGCTGTAAAGTGAAAACAGATCTGGTGACAAAACACAACCTTGTCTGACTCCTCTTTTGGTGTTTTAGATAGTGCTTATATCGTTTTTATTCTCATTTCAGCTGTTTATTCCCAATACATATTTCTGATTATTCGTAGATCTTTTCCATCATTGTTGAGTCATATTAACTGGTTGATCAATTCTTCATGTCTTACCCGATCGAAAGCCTTGGTATAATCAACAAAGCATAAACATAAATCCTTGTTCATCTCGATTGACCTTTCTATGATAGTTCTTAGGATGTATATGGCATTAATAGTTCCTTTCCCTTCCACAAATCCACACTGTTCATCTGCTATTTCTCTGTTGATACTATTCCTTGTCCTCATCATGATTATTCTTAATATGATTTTTGTTACATGACTCATCAAACTGATTGTGCGATGGAGTTCGCATTCTATAGCCCCTGTCTTCTTTAGAAGTGCAATGAAATATGATTCTGACATATCTGTTGGGATTTTTCCAGTGTCATGAATTTCATTTTAGAGGACTGTCATTTTTTGAAAACCAAATACCTCCAGGGCTTCAATTATCTTTGTAGTAATGTTGTCTGGTCCTGTGGCTTTTCCTGGTTTCATTTTTTTCAATGCTTTTATCATGGGTGGGCCTTCAAAGTTCTTTCTTATAATGTGTTATTCGTTTCTGTCATCTTCAAAAATGTCTTTAATGTACTCTCCCCATCTGTCTAATATTTTGTGTTTTTCCACGAGAAGCGTACCATCTTTCGATTCAAGCAACCAGTTGATGTGCATGTATTTTTCCTGTAGACAATATCTTCATTTCTTCTGTGCATACCCTGAGGATCCGTTTTGTGTCGGTCTTCTATTTCTTTGCATTTTGTTTTCAGCCAAGCTTCTTTAGCTTTAGTGCACCTGTTCCTGATTTCTTTATTTATCTTCCTGTATATCTCCTCGTTTCTCTTTGCCTTCCTCCGTTCCTCCATCAAGCCTAACATTTCTTTTGTCATCCAGTTCTTTTTTGCTTTTCTATCTCTTCAGGGATTTCTTCACAAGCTTCATTTATCGAATTTCTCAACTTTGTCCATTGTTCCTCACTGTCACCAACATCTTCCAGAGCACTGAAGTTGTTTTGAACGTGTACATTATTTTTTTTTATATGTCACTTCATCTGTCTTTAAGAGTCCAAGATTTAGTTTAATGTTGCTTTTGGTCTGTTTCCTTTTCCTTAATTTCAGCCTAAATCTTCCCAGTACAAGATTGTGGTCACTGTTGCAGTCTGCACCTGGTAGCGTTTGTGCTGACAGTAAAGAGTTTCTAAATCTTTCATTAATCAGGATGTAGTCAATCTGATTTTTGGTATTATCTCCTGGACTCATCCAAGTCCATTTTCTTCTATTACGCTGCTCAAACCAGTTTCCTACTATGAACTCATTCATCAATGCCCATTCTACAAGTTTCCCTCCCCTTTCATTTTGTGTACCAAGGCCATGAGGTCCAACTATATCGTCCACCCTATCCTGTCCCACTTTAGCATTAAAATCTCCCATTATTACTGTAACTTCTTTTGATTTACACTGGGCCTTGGCCATCTCCAATACTTCGTGGAAGTTGTCGATGTCTTCCTGAGTACCTGTGGATGTTGGAGCATACACCTGAATGATGTTGATATCAAATAGTCTGCCTCCTAATTTGACCAGCAAAATTCTGTTGGACACAGCCCAGTATCCCTTAACTGCTTTTGATTTGTCTTTGTCCATTACGATGCCTACTCCTCTCTCGTGTGAGTTTCCACCAGAGTATATTACTGTATACTCTCCTGATGTTATCATGCCTGCCCCCTTCCATCTTACTTCCCCTAGTCCTAAAATACTAATATTAAGCCTTTCCATCTCCATTTTGATGTTGTCTAATTTACCTTTTTGGAACAAAGTTCTGATGTTCCATGCTGCAATTTTAATATTTTTGAGTTTGAGGTTGAGTTTGGTCGCAGTATCTTGTTGACGGTCTGGTGTCACCTGCGCCGCATGACGGTCCCTACCGGACAAAGGTGCCCCATCAGAGCACCTATTTACGCGTTTTCTTCATTTTTCATGTGGTGACAAAACACAACCTTGTCTGACTCCTCTTTTAGTGTTTTGGAAAGAGCTTATATTGAATGTGAGGCATGGACAGTCAACGTGCAAAGCCAGAACAAGACTGAGGCAGCTGAAATGGGGTTTCAAAGAAGAATGTTGCGAGTTCCATGGACAGAAAAGAAAACAAACAAGACAGTCTTGATGGAGGCAGACACAAGACGATCATTGATAAAGAAGATTAGGCAAAGACAAGCAAAATCTGTAGGCCATTTTATGAGGAAGGGAAATTGGAGCACCTGGTCACAACAGGAAAGCTGGAGGGAAAGAGAACACCAGGTAGACCCAGGGAGAAAATATTAGACGGACTTGCAGTGTGGCTGTGGACAGAGAGGGTGAAAGATGTACTTGCAGCCACAAGGGATAGCTTCATATGGAGGGCTATGATCGCCAACGCCATGCGGCAAGGCACAGGATGGTGATGATGATAATTCCCATTTTATTGATTTAAATTAATGTAAAAGCCTTTAGCCATTTATGACTTGTTTTGACTATTGTAGTATTACTGTTCACCTATTTGTATCATAGCGTTACAATTGATATTTCAACCCATCTCTTTCTTCCACTTCCTTTTCCCCCGCTCCACAATTTTGTTTGTTCTTTGTTGTTTATCTTACCTACTTTTCTCATATGCTTGCCGTCAGTAATCTACAATGTAGGCTTACACTGTTATTGTTAGAGGTTCACTTGCACCTTCTTTACGTGTATCTGATTGGCATATCTGCCTATATCTCATGCTTTTGAAATGCACATGCTCAACTGACATACACATGGACATAAATTTCTCATTTGAACTGTTTATAACTGCTATGATGTGGTATACGTTACAGTTAATGTATTATCATAATTTTGTTAATTGACATATCCTGACCCCCTCTATTTTTCTTAATGCTTCCTTTACTTCCTCCTTTCTCTTTCATTTTCTGTCCTTAATTTGCTATTTCTTTTATTTTTAGATAAAATAGTAACACGACTTTTAGCAATAATACTATTCTATTGATGTTATTCTTGTTGTTATTGTCAGGGGTTTACATGCATTTACTTTCATGTGTGTGCTGTTGTCGCTCATGCCTTTATTAAGTGCATGACCCGTTGGCATATATGTGGTCAATTGTTTTCACATATCATACTATAACGTGTTTCACAATTTATATTTCATTTATTTATTATTATTTATTTGTGTATGTTCATTTAATGCATAAAGTTTGAGTGTGCAATAGTAAGGAATAGCTGTACAACAAGTCCAATGGGGCCTCTTGCCAGCATTGTTAAGTCTTAACGTATTCTGAAATCTGAAATATTTGTCTTTCATCCTGAACCACTCATGCATCTGGTACCTAGAAAACTTTCATAGGCAAAATGACCTGAAAATGATGGTACTGTTGATACAAAGTTTCCCACAGGACAAAATATGCATGTAATGTGACCATTCAATGCATTTTGGTGGATAGTATAAAACAAGAGGGAAACTAGTGTTGATAGTGATTCGTCTTCCTGGTAAGAACTAACTGACACCTTACAGTGATTCTTCTGTCAGGTGAAAACCAACAGAAAACTTAAATTGATTGTCTGGTGAAAACAAACAAGACACCTTACATTGATTGTTCTGCATGGTAAGAACCAATAGAAACCTTGCATTGACTGTCTGGTAAGAACCCAACAGACACCTTACATTGATTCTTCTACCTGGTAAGAATTAATGGACACCTTACGTCAATTTTTCTGCCTGATAAAACCCAACAGACTCAGATTCTTACCTTGAGTCTTCTGTCTGGTAAGAACCTTCAGACACCTTACGTTGATTCTTCTCCCTGATAAGAACCAAAAGATACATTACATCAATTCTTCCGTCTAATAAGAATCAAGACACGTTACATTGATTCTTCTCCCTAGTAAGAAACAACAGACATCTTACGTTGATTCTTCTGCCTGGTAAGAACCAAAAGACACCTTACATCGATTCTTCCATCTGGTAAGAATCAACTGACACTTTACATTGATTGTTTGGTAAGAACCAACACACACCTTACATTGATTCTTCTGCCTGGTACGAACCAACCGACATCATACATTGATTGTCTGGTAAGAACCAGCAGACATCTTACATTGATTCTTCTGCCTGGTAAGAGCCATGATTGTCTGGTAAGAACCAACAGACATCTCACTTTGATTCTTCTGCCTGGTAAGAACCATACGAACTCTAACATTGATTGTTCTGTCTGGTAAGAACCAACAGACGTCTTATATTGATTCTTGTGTCTGGTAATAATCAACCAACACCTTACATTGATTCTTTTGCCTGGTAAGAAACAACACACACCTTACATTGATTATTTTCCTTGGTGAGAACCAACAGCCACCTCACATTGATAATTTTGCATGGTGAAAACCAACAGACTTCTTACATTGATTCTTCTGTCTTGTGACAACCAGCAGACACCTTAATTTGATTCTTCTGCCTGGCAAGAAACAACAGACACCTTACATTGATTCGTATTCCTGGAAAGAACCAACAGATGTCTTACATTGATTCTTTCCTGTGGTAAGAACCAGCAGATATTTTACACAGATACTTCTGTTTGGTAAGATTCAACAGACACCTTACAAGTAAAAACCAACAGACATCTTACATTGATTCTTCTGCCTGGTAAGAACCAAGAGATTCAGTGCATTACTCTATAAGAAGGAAACTTTAGAGATTTAGCTATTACTTTAAGTAGAAATTGAAATTTTTCTTACGTGTGTCCATGCAGACTCCATACAGCGCAACAGAAATATTGATTACATGTCACGGATATTGTTTGAAGGAAAGTAAATGTAACACAGATAAAAAACAAACTGTGAATCAAATAAGTTAATCTTTTAAGTACTTGACACCACTCAGCAATCTTCCAATGATATGGAAGTTATTTGAATATCAAAAAGGATTCACGACAACGGAGCAGTTTGAAAATTGATGGAACTCGCTTTGAAGTTTTGTAAATAATGCTATATTATCAATTTGAGAAAAAATAATTAAATAGTTCAATCGTCATGGATGCATTTTCTACTAGTACTGTGCTGAGCACTACTACAACTGTGAAGTTCAACTACTCTTACAATGTCGTTCCTGAAGTTCCAGATGGCTGCATTGTCTTAAATGTCACAACAGAGTTCATTCCATGGGATAATCCTCACAATTTGATCAGCAGATCAGTGGTAAACACGTGGAACAGAATTACCGATGGTATATTGTTACCCTTACTCTTTCTCATCAGCTTTCCTTGTAACATTCTTAGCACAGTGATTTTCTTCAAGCATGGAATCAAACAGCGAATCAATTTGTGTCTGTTCTTTCTGTCACTGGTGGATATGATCTACATGCTGCAGGCCTTTTGTCATTACGCAGACCGCATATATCTTGAGCTGACTCACCAGCCCTTACGAGGAGCCTTGATCCAGTTCATGCTGAAGAATTATCTCTCTGGTCTGTTTGGTTTTGGCTGGGCATCATCCTGGATAACCACCATTATTGCTTGTGAGCGGTGTTTCTGTGTGGTGAGTCCACTACGTTCTCAAACAGTGCTGAAGACAAAGACCATGTGGGTCATCATCCTGCTGCCCTCCATTGTCCTCATTGGTCTCTTCTTTCTGATAAATGCCAAGCGGGACATTGTGTGTGTCTTCTACCCTTCAGACAACACAACTCAGCAATCCTTGTACCCCAATGACTTCTACCTGCGTAACAAAGATCTGATTGACACATTAGACTCTGTAATGTTTGGACTGATTATTCCACAGTTTTGTGTTATCACCGTCACTATCGCCACCATCATCACTGTCGTCAAGCTCAAGTCACTGACTGAATGGAGAGAAAAGTCATCTTTAGTCGCTGCTGCAGTGTCCAGCCGTGACGTGGCTCTGACGAGGATGCTGGTAGGAACGTCTGTCCTCTTCATCATCTCTTTTATTCCACGTTCGTTTTTGCGCATTGCCATGTTGTTTGTTCAAGGTCTTAGGTTTGGGGGACATTTGTACAATACATACGCGTTTCTCATGAACACTGCCACGCTATTCACTTTCATCAATTCCTCCTTGAATTTTCCTGTTTACTGTTTCTTTGGTTCCAAATTCAGAACGACGCTTAAAACACTCTTTGTAAAACACAAGTTGCAAGCTTGAAAGACTGCAAACAGAAAAAATTCAAAAATACAAGGTTTTGTATCCTAATCAGTCTTTAAGTGAATATGAGAAAGGGTATGAGGGAAACTGAAAACTGGAACTAGACGTGTTTCACATGAACAAAAGAAAAAGGAATGCTTACAATGCACAGAATGGTACATAATTTACACGAAAACTCATATTTTTCTCAACAACATGTTTTGATCTAGTACCAGTTTTATTATATTTTCTCCTAGGATCTATAAAAAAAACAACGTTTTCTTGAAACAGTATCATCCCATCAACTGTCGTTACCAAAGTTACAGAGAGAGCCAGAAAAACTGTCTGCTGTCTCTGGAGCTTCAGTTTTTCATACAGAAGCATCTTTGGGTTGTAGTCATCTTCAACAAGGACAATGTGTCTCTTTCCAACAAAGCTGGTATTTGAGGTGTAAATTCTTTACATGGCAAGCCAAACTTCCTCAGAATGTGAAAGTTGGACATTTTATCTTAGCAGGTGATTTTTGATATCTTCAGGACATCTCTGTTGGAGCTGTTCAGGTTGTTAAATGTGCCATCTGTAGGCAGTCCAAGTCTTGCAGAAGTATTTAAAGTGCTCAAGACTACTTCTTTGTGCACTCCAACTTTACTGGCCTGACTGATCATAGGGTTTTGCCACAACTTCTTAGTCAACTTTCCAGAGATAGTCTTGGACATGCGTAGTGCCACATCAGCATCAAGAGATCCATGATTGTTCACTGTACTGCCCCCGTACAGATAGAAATAATCAGAAAAGCTTTTTAGTCATCATACCATTGACAATTTTACTCAAAGAGGAATAGTAAGAAGAACTGTCTAAAACTCTACCTACCAACCTACCTACCTACCTACCTACCTACCTATTCAATGGAAAAGACAATTGAGGTGCAGTAAAGAGGAAGCATTCGGACAAAAATTAACAAAAGTAGGAAAATATTGTTCTGTGGAGCTTTTAATTGATTTCAGTGTCTATCTATCTATCTTTTTATCTTTCTATCTATCTGTCTATCTATCTATCTATCTATCTATCTATCTTTCTATCTACCTAACCTATCTATCTATCTATCTATCTATGTGTCTGTGTGTCTGTCTGTCTATCTATTTATCTGTCTGTCTATCTATGTATCTGTGTGTGTGTCTTTCTACCTATCAATTTGTCTATGTGTCTATCCATCTATCTATCTATCTATCTATCTATTATCTATCTACCTATATGTCTGTCTGTCTGTCTATTTATATATCTGTCTGCCTGTCTGTCTTGTGTCTATCTATCTACTTATCTGTCTGTTTGTCTGTCTGTCTGTCAATCTATCTATATCGTAAAACAAAACATTAAAAAGTACCTTGTTTGTAAATGATCCTTTTCAGTATAAAAAGACTACGTTTCGAGCCCAGGCCCTTTGTCAAGTGAAAGAGAAGTGGAAAATAAAATTGACAGAGCAGTACTGAAAACAGTTCAAGGAAAGAGGGGACAAAGTGAGTGAGTGTTACTCAGGATAGACAATAGAGAAATTATCAGTAAAAACCAAACTTAAAGTGACAGAGCAGAACTGAAAACAATTCAAACGTAGACTGTAGAGGTATATGAAAACAAGGAAGGGGTGGGGGTGGGGTGAGGGAGAAGAAGGGGAAACAGTAGGGACTAGTAGGACAAGGAAAGGATCCGGGCACCGCAACGCATAGCCAGTTCTGGGCCTGGGCTTGAAACGTCGTGTTTTTATACTCCAAAGAATCATTTACAAACAAAGTACTTTTTAATGTTTTTGTTTTACCCTCAAACAACGAACGACACAGAAACAACAACAGCAATGACTAACACTCTACCAACACAGAAAATCAGTGATCACACTGTCACACAGATACCACCGCACTCATACAGACTATAAGTGACTCCACCATCACTCTGCAAGATGTCCCATTCACAGTGCTAGCATGAACACGAAACCAATGATCAACAATGCATGTGACCAGGAATCCATCATAAACCCTGACACAGATATTACCAACAGCAGTGAGGGTACTTCCCAAGAGATAAACACGTCACAAATTAACATATCATTTACTGAAAACACATACACAGACAGAGACATCGAATTGGACAATAAAGATTCATTAGATTATAACATAAACAAGAACAATAAAGACACACAAACCGTATATTGCCCACCAACATCAAGTCATGCACATTACTAAACAACTTTAAATGAATGCTTCACAAATATCTGATTGAAATATCGTAAATGATTTTCTAAGTAAATCTTCTTTCCTAGATCTACATGCTTTGTGCTAATATAATCTTTTGTGGGCCATATTCATCTCGCTTTTATGCAATTATCTTCCTGTACCAAAAACACTCACTTTTTTGTCTTTACTCTGTCTCTATTGATTTAAGTAAATGTGAAAATATTTAGCCATTTATTACTTGTTTGGCTATTGTATGTGCTACGGTTCATCTGTTTGCATCATAGCAATACATTTGTCAAGTCATCCCCTCTTTTTCTCTCTGTCCCCCACCCTAATTTGGTTGGTCTTTGTTGTTTCTTTTACTTTCTTTTCTCATATGCTTGCATGTTAGTATTCTGTAATATAGGCCTATTATTGTTGTTGTTAGAGTTTGACTTGCATTTGGTTTACGTGAATCATGTTGGCTCATCTTCCTATTTTCTCATGCTTTTATAATGCGCATGCTCGACTGACATACACATGGTGACTGGTAAAAAATCGAAAGACACCTTACACGGATTGTCTGGTGAGAACCAACATACTCCTTTCATTAATTCTTCAGCCTAATAAGAAACAACAGACACCTTCTATTGATTTTTCTGCCTGATAAGAACCAATAGACACATTACAGTGTACATTAATTTTTCTGTCTAATAAGAATCAACTGACAAATTACATTGATTCTTCTATCTGGTAAGAACCAACAGATACCTTACATTGATTCTTCTGACTAGTAAGAAGCAACAGATACCTTACACTGATTTTTGTGTCTTGTAAAAACCAACAGGCACCTTACATTGATTCTTCTGCCTGGTAAGAGCCAACATACACCTTCCATTGATTTTTCTGTCTAGTAAGAACCAACAGACATCTAACATTGACTTTTCTGTCTGGTAAGAACCAACACACACCTTACATTGATTCTTCTGCCAGGTAAGAACCAATGGACACCTTGCAGTGATTCTTCTGCCTGGTAGACCAATAGATATATTGCATATATTCTTCTGCCTGGTAAGAACCAGCAGACAATTTACATTGATTCTTCTGCCTGGTAAGCACTAACAGACACTTTACATTAATTCGTCTCCCTAGTAAGAACATACATACATCTTACATTGATTCTTCTGTCTGGTAAGAACCAACATACATTTTATATTGATTCTTCTGTCTGGTAAGAACCAACACACATCTGATATTATTTCTTCTATCTGGTAGGAACCAACACACATCTTATATTGATTCTTCTGTCTGGTAGGAACCAATATACACATTCTATCGATTTTTCTGCCTCGTAAGAACCAATAGAAACCTTACATTGATTGTTCTGCCTGATAAGAACCATCAGATACCTTACATTGATTATTCTGCCTGATAAGAATCAAGAGATACCTTAAATTGATTATTCTGTCTAATAAGAACCAACATACACATTTCACTGATTCTTCTGTCTGGTAAGAAGCAACAGACACCTTACATTGATTCTTCTGTCTGGTAAGAACCAGCAGACACTTCACATTGATTCTTCTGTCTGGTAAGAATCAACAGACATTTTTCATTGATTCTTCTGCCTGATAAGAACCAACAGACACCTTACATCGATTGCCTGGTAAGAACTAACACACACCTTACATTGATTGTCTGGAAAGAACCAACAGACACCTGACATTGATTTCTGTGGCTGGTGAGAACCAGCAAACTCATTACATTACATTATAAATAGAAAAAGTTAAAAACCTTCAGAGATGTAGAGATTACTGTAAGTAGAAATTGCAATTTTCCTCAGAGGTGTCCATGCAGACTTCATGCAGCGTGACAGATATATTGATTGCATATCAGAGGCATTGTTTGAAACAGGGTAAACATAACACAGACAGAAACAAACCATGAGTTAAATAACTTAGTCTTTCAAATACTCGACACCACTTAGGAATCTGCCAATGATATCATAACAGCTATTTGGATGCCAAAATGGAGTCAAAACGATAGAGCAGTTTGACAATTGATGAAACTCTCTTTGAATTGTGAATAGTGCTGTATTAATTAGAGCAAAAATAGTAAAATAGTTCAATCTTCATGGATGTATTTTATGCTGGTACTATGTTGAGCACTACTTCAACTGTGAATTTTAACTACTCTATCGATGCCATTCCTGAGGTCCAGATTGTTTTTTGAATGTCACAATAGAATTTATTCCATGGTATAATCCTCACAATGTGATCAGCAGATCAGTGGCAAATACGTGGAGCAGTATTGTCTATGGTATATTTCTGCCCTTACTTTTTCTCATCAGCTTTCCTTGTAATTTTCTTCAAGCATGGAATCAATTTGTGTCTGTTCTTTCTGTCACTGGCAGACTTTGATCTACATGCTGCAGGTCTCTTGTCATTACGCAGACTGGATATATCTTGAGCTGACTCACCAGCCCTTATGAGGAGCCTTGATCCAGTTCGTGGTGAGGAATTATTTCTCTTGTCTGTTTGGTTTTGCCTGGGTGTCTTCCTGGATAACCACCATCATTGTCTGTGAGTGGTGTTTCTGTGTGGTGAGTCCACTACGTTCTGAAACAGTGCTGAAGACAAAGACTATGTAGGTCATCATCCTGCTGGCCTCCACTGTCCTCATTGGTCTCTTCTTTCTGATAAATGCCAAGTGGGACATTGTGTGTGTCTTCTACCTTCAGACAACACAACTCAGCAATCCTTGTACCCCAATGTTTCTTACTGCGTAACAAAGATCTGATTGACACATTAGACTGTAATGTTTGGACTAACTATTCCACAGTTTTGTGTATCATCGTCACTATCGCCATCATCATCACTGTCATCAAGCTCAGATCAATGACTGAATGGAGAGAAAAGTCATCTTTAGTTGCTGCTGCAATGTCCAGCCGTGACGTGGCTCTGACGAGGATGCTGGTAGGAACGTATGTCCTTTTTTATTCCACGATCTTTTATGCGCATTGCCATGTTCTTTGTTCAAGGTCTTAGGTTTTTTGGGATTTTTGGGGGGTGGGGGTGGGGGGCATTTGTGCAACACATACATGTTTCTCATGAACAGTGCAACGCTTTTCACTTTCATTGTTTCCTCCTTGAATTTCTAAATTAACTATTTCTTTAGCCCAAAATTCAGAACCACACTTAAAACACTTTTGTAAAGCAAGTGTTGCAAGCCTGAAAGGCTGCAGATGCTGAAACGGCAAACAGACCAGGTACTGTATACCTGTTCAGTTTTTATGTAGATATATAATTTCCATACGATGATGATAATGATAACAAAAACAACAAACAAACAACAAGGATGAAAACAGCAACAAGAACAACAACAACAATAATTATAATATAACAACAACAACAACAACAACAACAATAATAATAATGATAAAAAGAAGAAGAAGAAGAACAATAAAATTATAATATGATGATGATGAAGATGATGATGATGATGATGATGATGATGATGATGATGATGATGATGAGATGATGATGATGATGATGATGGATGATGATGATGATGATGATAGATGATATGATGATGATGATGATGACAGCTGATGATGCTAGAAATAGTGAAAAGAAGAAGGAGAAGAAGAAGAATGATAATATAATGATAATAATAATAACAACTATAATAATAATGATAATAATATAAGAAAAAATAATAATAATAACAATAATGATAAAATAATGATAATAACAATAATAATAATAATAATAATATAATAGGGTCCATTGGCGCTCTTTTCGTATCTCCTGCCCCAATTTAAGAATGAAAAGATAAGGGCTAAAGATGAAGAGTTAAGTGCTGAGGATGAGGAATAAGAGCTAAGGATAAGGACATAAGGGCTATCATCATCATCATCATCATCATCATGTGCCCTGCCACACAGAGTTGGCAATCATGGCCCTCCATATGCATCTGTCCCTTCTCTCTGCAAGCACATGTTCCATCCTCTCTGTCCTCAGCCACATCGCAAGTCCATCCAATGTTTTCTCCCTAGGTCTACCTGGTGTTCTCTTTCCCTCCACAAACGCAAACACAAAAAGAACGTTAATGAACAAGATTGGGAAAGATAAACAACACTTATAGGACATTCTATGGGCAAGAGAAATTTGAGCACTTAGTCACAACAGGAAAGCTGGAGGGAAGAAGAGCAACAGGTAAACTCAAGGGGAAAATAGTGGAAGAATTTTCAGAGTGGATGAAAACAGAGACGGTGGGAGATGTACTTAGTGTGACAAAACGACAAAAGACAGATTCGTGCAGAGGGCCATAATCGCCAGTGCCAAGTGGC
This sequence comes from Monoplex corrugatus, assembly GCA_030674185.1. Lineage (NCBI taxonomy): Eukaryota > Metazoa > Mollusca > Gastropoda > Littorinimorpha > Ranellidae > Monoplex > Monoplex corrugatus. The sequence goes on along the minus strand of JAPXFY010000026.1, from coordinate 13,756,160 downwards.
AGGGCACATGAAGATGATGATGATGATGATGATGATGATGATGATAATGACTTTACCAGATATTCACGAAGTCAATAATTAATAATGGGCTGGTTGTGCTTTCATCCTTTCCAAAGTATTTCAAAGAGATTAGGATATACATTTCACTAAAATACAGCTCAGAATTCCCCAGAGAAGACAATATAAAATTAAAAGTGCCTGCTTGTATATATTTCATTCTACTTTAATCTTTTTGCGCTGTATCGTTAGGAAATCTGTCATACTTAACCTTGTAATTTTCTTTCAGATTTTGAGATACTTTCATATTTGTTTAAATACACAGTTGTACTCTGTAATCTGTATGTATTTTTTACGTTTTGGGTTAAATGTGTCTTTTCTTATCTTTTCATGTCATGAGATATACATTAGAAACGCACATGCCATTAAACAATATGGTATATATTATACTGTATGGACAAGTTATTTTATTTATTGTACAAAGATTTAGTAGTTGGTATGCTCGGAGTAATGTACCAAAAATATACACGAAAATTGCTAATATTTGGTAGAATTACAATCGCTTCTTAAAATGTCAAGGATCGGGGGATACGCGAAAATCAAGAGATGTCTTCCATGATCTCTTATTGAAAAAAATCAATACAAGACACACATTTTGATAAACAAATTAGAGCAGTATGTAACTTCAGAATCGAGTATGACTTTGATTTTGTTTGTTTTGTTTTTTGTTTGTGTGTTTGTTTGCATCATGACGATCTGATTCTAGAGGAGTGTTTCTTATTTTCAAACAATTTTGAACTTGAAATAACATTATTAAACAAGACAAAAATGGCAACTTGATATATAATTACATCAATCTCTGCAATGGAAATGGATTAAGTTTTCCTGGATGTTTATTGTCCTCACAAAGATGATCTGAAGTTTTATAATCATTAAAAGAACCGAGTTACATGTACAATAAAATCAACAACATCATTGTTGTAGGTGACTGAAACATTGCTATGGGCCAAAAAACATGGACTGTTATAACTTTGTGCACATTAATAACCTTAAGGCCAGAAAAGTGCTACAAAATATGAAGAGAGAACTTAATTTGATAGATTTCTGGAGAGAGAACAATCCTCAATGTAGACGGTATCCTTGGAAAAAGCCAGACACCACTCAAACAAGCCAATTCGATTATGTTCTAGTGTCGGAATATCTGTACTGGTATTTTGAAAATAACAAGATTCTTTTAGGATATCGTTCAGACCATTTAATGGTAACACTTCACTTACAATTGCACAAAACCTAAAAGACGAAAAGTTTCTAGAAATTTAATACATCTCTTATAAAGAATACACAGCATGCGAAAGAAATAAATGAGGAAATTTCTAGTGATGAAAGAGTATGTGGCTAATCATTATATAAAATATTGTATGAAATACATGCACTTGGCATGACAACAAAACTGCCATCTAGGCCTCTTTAAAGAAATTGAGCAAGATTCTTAATGGCTTACATGTGACATGGATGAGACACAACAAGCATATCCCACCCTTCCCAATGAGTCCATAACATGTTTAGTCCCGTGCAGGAGGCGTGTGGCGCCGAAAAATTCCACTTTAATGTTTAACAGGACTGTTGGGAATCAAATACACTTTAGTCATCATCTATGCACTGACCACTTCCCATAGCATAGTATATCTTATATCTTAGCGTGTAATTTTACTACAAAATACTCAATTTACATAATAAGTGTTGTCTAAGTAGAACAAGCACGTGTCAGTACAACATGACAAATCAAAATAAATATTGTCAAATTGTACGAACTGATACATCGTTGCACATACCAATACAGCTCGTTATTTTGACGACTTACGACAATACAGGTGACATGTAAGTGCGATGTGAAAATATCTTGACAAAGAAGAAGAGAAAGAGAAGAAAAGAGAGAGAGGAGAGAGGAGAGAGAGAGAGAGAGAGAGAGCAAAGAGAGAGAACAGAGGGGAGATTGAGTTATATAAAGACGAGTGGCTGTTGTAATATGTGAGATGGTGGTGTGTGTTGCGTCTTGTGGTAATTGGTGTGCTGACGTGTGTGTGTGATATGTTGTGTGTCGCTGTGTGAGGAGGAGTGTGTTGTGTATGTATGAGAATGTGTGTGGATGTGTTGTGAGTGTGGTGTGTGTCTGTGTGTGTGTTGTGTGTGCTGTGTATTAGCGACTGTGTGTCGTCTGTATGCGTGTGTTTGCAATGAGTGTCTGTGTGAGTAGAATCGAACTTGATTTGCGTGCTTTAAGAAGAAAAAAGAGAGAAGAGAGATGAAGACGAGAGAGAAGCTCAGAAGAGATATGCAGTAAGAGAGTGGGGAGATGAAACAGAGCAGAGAGAAGAACAGCAGACAGACATCAATGACACAGAGTTACAGAAGACAAGAAGAGGACAAGCGAGAAGATGTCAAGAGAAAGCGATGCGAACATGGTATACACTACACAGTGCTGACATTTTGTAAAATGTAGAGATGAGAGTAGAGATGATGATCGTGTGTAATGCGTATGAACATTGTGTCCTCCGTGTTCTTCAGCGGTGTGTGATGCAGTGATGTGAATGAATGTTGTGTGTGCAGAGAGGAGACAGACAGGAAAAGTGTGATTGCTGTATCTTGTCTCTGTGTATGTGACTAATCGTCACTACTCTCGGATTTGTCTTCTGTTTCATCAATAGTGTTAATGCACTAAGAAATGCTGGTTTATGCGTAATGTTTTGTTGTTTTTCAAAAAACATCACATTGACGATTTGCTAAACACGACTGTGTAAACGCACGCATATCATCAAAGTTCACAGACACACACACACACACAACACACACACACACACACACACAACAGCTATACAACAAACAACAGACACATTGCACACTACACCCACACGAGTCCACACACACACATACGCACATGCACACGTAAATACACGTACACACATATACACATATGTACACATACACAAACACACCTATGCACACGCACAGATACATTTTTAAATTATCTTGATAATGATTTGGAATGAAACAAACTTTGCCGTAATTATTTTGCATAGAAATGCAGACAATGACTGATCAATCAGACATAGCTTTCATCCCTAAACTCGAATTTATGAAAAAAGAAATATTCTGATATGTAAATAGAAATAGCTTTCAAGTACAGATTTGTTGAAACGAATTGTTAAAACGAATAGTAGATCGGATTTATATCCATGTAATTAAAGTTATTAACTGCTGGTCTTCTCAACACATTTAAAGTAAGGTGTGGTTATTCTATGATATTCATCAAAGGGAAAGACCTCCGCCTCTGCATATGTTTAAAAGGTAATGTATGGAGTAGGCTGCACGAAAAGCCAACATACGTCTTAGGAAAACAACTTTATCAACTTTTTATACCTGTTTTTGAACAACATAACTATTTCTAGCACATAATTTGAGCTTATATCACGTTAGACATTAATAAAAAGCAGCTTAGAGATGAACAATGATTTTGGCTCTTAGCTTCAGGGAAAATGTTGCCTTGTCAACTTATGGTTTGTATTTGGAATTGGAGTAAATAATTTTTGGATAACAAAAAATATTGAACAAAAGAAATAATACATTCTTCACGATTTATTTTAAAGTAATAGTTTCACTGTCCTGTGTGATTTTAGATCTTGTCATGTGCAAAAATATTAAATATCTGTTTACAACGATATAAAGTACATGTATTCAAGATAGCTTAATGCCTGCCTTAATGATAGTATCTGGATTGAAGAGGACACGATATATAGCACATAACAAGTGGAATTATCCAGATTACTTGTGGCATTGAACCTATAAGTAAAAATGACAATCTGCCAGTTTATCACATGGCATGATTTTCAGCTGACGACCAGACAAGCTGATTCATATTAATGATTTAAACATAACCTTGAGATTGAAGACGCAGCTTGATATAGCAAGAAATAATTGTGAAGGAGAAACAATTTTATTCAACTTCAAATGTAAATTATCATTGCCTGACCGTTTCAACTCTATCTAAGCGAGAATCACGGACGTCACATCGAACGCCCAAGTCATTCAAAATCTGAAAACTTTCTGACCTCTGCAGCTAAACAATATATTTAGATGTACACCCAAGAACACATGACGTGCTAACATTTCGAACATTAATGTACATGTATAATGTACCTGTGCCCTTCTTAGGTCACACCAATCCACACTTACATACAGTTTCAGAGTTTGTTACATTAATTTAACATTTACGTGTATCGATCGTGGGCCACACAAGTCCACACTCACATACAGCTTCAAACTTTATTTACGAAAGAGATATTTAAATTCATATACAAACTCTCTTCCAACTGCAGCAATCACAATAATCGCGGGACACAGACATATCGGGCGCATAAGTAAACATTTCAAGGTAAAACAAAGATACTGCAGCTATGTTAATTAAAGATGTGATGGCACATCAGGCATATAAGTACAAACAGCTTAACAGCAGACATCCATCCGAACACAGTATTTTAAACATTGACTTTGTCTTATTTGTTTTTATACCGATGCAACTAAAGTAAAATAGTGCAATAAAGGAAGTACATAACAGTCGGTTGGTAAATATGTCTTGGTGAAGGCTCTCATAAGGTTATGTTTGGTTTTAGTTTGACCAGTGCCACTGTTGTTTGAGAGACTTTGATCTCTCTAGACTGAGAGATTTAAACTATTTCTAATTCTTGAGAAGAGCTGTCGACCCCCCCCCCCACCCCCATGCCCCCCACCACACACACATACACAGAGACAACCAAAGGTTCTTACCTTCAGAAGGTCTCCATCTTGCGAGCTTCCACTCTGTGAACACTCCATCTATCTGATGACACAATGGATGTGCCTGTTGAAGGACTCAGTTGGATGTGGAACAGTGTTGGCTGTGGATGAACAAGCTGGTTCTTGAGTGACAGTTGTTGGCTGTGGCTGGATGGCCACTGCCACATCTTTCCTTCTCTCTATTCTGTGTAGCCACAGTCGACTTTGTTCTCTGCTGTGTCGATGGATGCACGTGCAGCTTGTTGATGGGCACAGCAAGAAATCTAAAACAGCTAGAAATTATTGAATTTTGATGGCAATACCTTCGCGGAAGATAGTATCGTGCCTTATCAAGATAAAATCAAGAACGTCCTTGGCCTCCCAACATCTACCAACGCAGCAAGTTCGAAATCCTCTTGGCATGATGAACTTTTGTGGTTCCCACTGCATTCTCAATTGTACTTTGCTCACGCAATATCTTCAGGCCAACTACTAGAACTATATCACTGCTAACAACAGGTTGAAAACAATACCCAAGTTTAAGTAAAAAGACAATAAAAAATTAAACTCCATATTATTCTTTCAATTCTAAAATGCTTTTAACCCTATTTATGACAACCTTCTTCTTTCATTCCTATGTTTCTTATGAACAGCAGTTCCTTTCATTCCTGAATTCCTGGAGGAATTCGCTAAGAAATATGAGGTTGGTATTTTGTCTCTGACAGAGACTGAAGCAGTGTAGAATAGGTATACTAAACCATATATCACTAGGTGCAGCACTGTTATGGCAAAGTGTCTGATGGTGTTTGGATGTCACAGGTGACAACATTGGAGATACTTAATCTTTTTTTCTAATTGTTAGTAAATGATCAATTATGCCATGACACAAACAACAAACAAACAGTACAACACAAATGTTTCAAACTTATAACTTCGTGTCCACTGCTAATTGAAATGTTCAGTAATAGCGTCATGCTGTCATGGAAAAAGATATAAAATTAAGCAGTTTCAGTGGACAACTGATCTTCTCCAGGAGTGCAAAGAGGTCTTTTTCTGACAACATGGTCAGAGGTTGAGTTTGTTCCTGGCTCTTCTCCTCTAGCTGTCTGAGTAAAAAGATTCTGTTGGCAGTGGATCTCTCTGCGCAGAAGTCATGCTGGGAATCTGGGTAGATGTGATCTTCTAGTGCTTGCTGTCTCTTCAAAACCACTCATGCAAAGGCCGTACCAAAGGTGTTGAGATATCACTGTAATTATTACAGTTACTGCTGTATCCTTTGTTCTGGTACTGCGTGATGATGTTAGCATCTTGCATGTCATGGAGAACTGATTCATCCTCCCAGTACTAGCAGAGTAGCTTATGAAGATGACTCAGGAACATTGGCTTCCCATACTGAATCATTTAAGCAGGGATATCATCTTTGTTATGTTCATCTTATGTTGAAGGTAGGTCCTGCTTACTGATGACAGGCAAGAAGAGGATGCTGGCAGAGACTGACTCACTGATCCAGTTCTCAGTGGACTATGTGTTCTGGTAGTGTTAACCACCTTCTGCTTCGTATGGTCTTTAGTGACTTTTTCCATCGTTGATACTTCAGCAGAACAACTTAGCCAAATGCTTTCTTTGTCTCCTCGTACATGGATTGCATGTTGTCATCTTTGGCATATGATTGGATATTCTGACAAGGGTTTATCAGAAATTGTTTGTGCAGCAGCTAGCCATTCAATATGCATGGTTGCTTGCTGTGCTCAGTTGCAGTGAGTTTTTATTTTCAAACACATTTCGTTTGCAGTTGACCAGAGCTTTTGTCTTGACACTGACAATAGATACGATCTCAGATAGGGAACCTCAAACCGATCTTGGTTTCCCCTCTCTCTCCTTCTTGCCAAGGAATGCATGGCAATGTTGTAGAAGGCGTCATGGGTGAATTGCCGCCTTTTCCCTATAGTTGTGGTGGCATTTACATTGACAACCTTTTCCATTAGTTGTTCTTGGTTGGTTCTGGGCACCATAGCCATGGTGATGTGTGGGCATCCTTTCTGTTTGGTGTGTTGAATCCTCTTCAGTTTCAGCTGTACTTTGCTGCATACCATGGGATGATCTGTGTCACAGCCAGCACAGTGGAAGCTGTGTGTTAAAAGCACACTGTTCGGGACAACATTTAATGTGATGATCATGTCCAGTTGTTGCCAGTGCCTGGGATCTTGGTTATCTCGAGTAGATTTTATGGCAAAGCTTTATGTTGATCAAGGCGATATTTATGCACAGCTTGTGATAGGAACAGAGCTCCAGTAGTCTCTGTTCATTTTCAACTGCAAAATGTCCGAAATAATCTTGTCATGAGATTCAGTCCAATCTGACTCCAGCATTGAAATCAGCAAGCAGTCTGATGTACTGTGATTTGAAAATCTTGTTGATAATAGCATCACGATCCTCGCAGAGCTAATCTTACTTTTCTTGATGTGATCACAACACTGTGACTTACAGTACAAACGTAATGAAATCTTCTACTGAATGTCCCTTTGCTTAGGCCTATTTCATTTCTGAGTTTTGTTTATTACTCTATTTGTTTGTTTATTTTTATTTATTGCTCATTGCTTTCTTCTCGTTGATCATTGTCTCTGCAAACATTTGAATAACTTACAATGCATCATTGTCCCTACAAACATATTTGCTTACGTTAAAAGATTAAATACAAACATTGTTCAAGTTTTCATTGGAATTATCAGCATCAATGTATCTCAATGTTTAATTCTGACTGTGTTCCAACTGATCTACCACTGTAGTCAAATTAGTATTATAACTTCATTGTCTTACACTATTGTACTGTAACATATAATCTCTGATCATCTTTTTCTCTGTCTGATTTTCTCATTTGCCCATCAACAAAAATTCAATTTGTCACTGTTGCACATATGGCTATTTCATTTCTTAGAAATCAGCAAAGCTGCAAGCAACGGGTATCTTGTATTGTTCACACTAATAAATACTACTTAGAGCAATTTTGAATGATACCCAAACATGCAATTTCATGATTTTGTAGCCTACTACCCCTACATAGATGAACCCTAACCATTCCAAATTTCACTCCATTCTCCCTCATCTTTTATTCATTTTTTCATCATGTTTTTGGGCCGAAGATCAAAGACATACTTCCAGTTAGTTAGACATAACGTGCAAAGAAACGGTCAAAAAAAAAAATAGGACCCCGATCAGATCAGTTTTACATGCTCAGGTGACTCTCTGCTACACTGGCGAGCAGTTCTATAGCACATATACGTAAATAACTTCTCCACCCTCCCCCTCAAGGATTTGTCATCCAATGGACGGACTACAGAACGCGTCCAGATGGAAGAGGAGTAAAAGTAACACAATACACACAAAAACATTGAGGGTCTTTACATTGAAGAAAAAAATTCCAGATTACTTAGCCCAGACAACAATACGCATCAATAAAAAAAAAATGGTGGTCATGCAGATCTACTTCACTACTTGCAACATCCTTGTGCAGAGAAAAGAATGCATGGCATGGGGGAGAAAAGATTTCAAACGACTGCGAGCCGTAGTACACATCCTTTCAGATATATCATTTTCAAATGTGATGGCAGCATGGACAGGCGCCCCCTTCACCCCTCCAGACTGCTTTGACTTGCCATTGGAACGACTGACTCCACAACAAACTCAGTGAATGATATTCCAATACAAACAATGGACATCACAACAACACAAACAATGGACATCACAACAACACAAACAACAAAGGACATGGAAACAACAAAAGAAATTAATAATACCCCATGAACACAGGAAATCATTGACCACACTGTCACACACCACACCCACACAGACTGTGACTCTACTATCTATCAGCAAAATGCCCCACACGCAGTCAGTGCCAATATGAACACAAAACCAATGATCAGTAATGCATGTGACCAGGAACCCATCATGAACCCTGACACAAATACTATTAACAACAGTTAGGATACTTCCCAAGAGATAAACACATCACAAAGTAACTCATCAGTTACTGAAAACACACACATAAACACAAATAATGAACCAGACAATAAAATCGCATTAGAAAATAACACAAAAATTAACAACGAAGACACAGACACTGCATTTTGCCCACCAACATCAAGTCATGCACATTACTGAACAGCTTTGAATGAAACCTTCACAAATATCTCACTGAATATCGTTAATATTTTTCTGCTTTAAACGTCTTTCCTATATGTACATGCCTAGTGCTCATAAAATTTTTAGTGAGCCGTATTCATCCCACTTTTGTGGTATTATCTTTCTGTATCAAAAGCACTAAGCTTTTCTTCTATTCACTCCCATTTCTTTTCTCATTTTGTTAATTTCTGTTGAAAAGTCTCCTCAAAATACAGCAAGGAATATCGTCAATGATATACAGCAAGGAACAGCTTATTTTTCATTTATGATGTACACAAAGGAATATCATCAATGTTGTACAGCAAGATAAGGGTTACTGAATACCCACAATGTACGATGGGCAAGTAAAAAGGCGAAGTTCAGTAAAGGATAAATATAACTGTATACTGTTACAAAGAGAATATTCAAAAAATGGAAAAGAGTCCATGAGATAATATTAAAAATCAAATTGATGCATCCTGATAAATGAAAGATTTAAAAATTCTTGGTTGACAGCAAAAACAGGCTGAAACTAAAGAAATGAAAGCAGACCAAAAGTAACATCAAACTAAATCTTGGACTCTTAAACATAGATGAAATGATCCACTAAAAATTTAACGTACGTGTTCAAAACAAATTCATTGCTCTGGAAGACGTTTGTGACATTGAGGAACAATGGACAAAGTTACAAGAAAGACTCTATATTGATGGAAAAGATCTAAGAATAATCAGAAATATGTATTGGGAACAAACAGCAGCAATGAGATAGAAAACGATATAAGCTCTTTCCAAAATATCAAAAGAAGGGTCAGGCAGGGTTGTGTTCTGGCACCAGATTTGTTTTAACTGTACAGCTAAGCCATCACGGAAAACCTAGGAGTATGCCCTACGATAAAATTTGGACGAAACATGATACGCAGATGACACTGTGGTAATTGCATAAAATGAAAGGGACCTACATTATCTTGTGACTATAATAGAAATAGAAAACAAAAATAAAGGATTGGAGCTAAATAGCAAGAAGATTAAAGTCAAGGTAATCAGCAAAATAGTTGAAATCTGCTCATGCAAAATAACAGCAAATGGCACAACTTTGAGACAGGTTGATAAGTTTAAATATCTGGGAACGATAATCTCACAATGACAGATGCACATCGGAAATAACCAGCAGAATCGGCCGAGCCAAAACAGTATTTAAGAAGACGAAAAGCGTTCTTACAAGCAAATGCCTATCAATTAACATCAGGAAGAGAGTTTTTTTAATGTTAAATAGAACCGATACCATTATACGGTTGTGAGACGTGGACAGTCAACACGCAAAGCCAGAACAAGATTGAAGCAGCTGAAATGAGGTTCCAAAGAAGAATGTTGAGAGTTCCATGGACAGCAAAGAAAACAAACAAGACAGTCTTGATGGAGGCAGACACAAGACGTTCATTGATAAAGAAGATTAGGAAAAGACAAGCAATATCTATAGGTCATTTTATGAGGAAAGGGGAATTAGAGCACCTGGTCACAACAGGAAAGCTGGAGGGAAAGAGAACACCAGGTAGACCCGGAAGGAAAATATTGGACGGACTTGCAGGGTGGACAGAGAGAGTGGAAGATGTACATGCAACAACAAGGGATAGATTGATATGGAGGGCTATGATCGCCAATGCATGTGGAAGGCACAGGATGGTGATGATGATGACTCCCATTTTATTGATTTAAATTAATGTAAAAGACATTAGCCATTTATGACTTGTTTTGACTATTGTATTATTACTAATCACATATTTGTGTCATAGCGTTACAATTGATGTTTCATCCCATCTCTTTCATCCACTCCCTTTCCCCCGCTCCACAATTTTGTTTGTTCTTTGTTGCTTCTCTTATCTACTTTTCTCATATGATTGCCGTCAGTAAAGCTATAATGTAGGCCTACACTGTTATTGCTAGAGTTTGATTTCACTTTCTTTACGTGTGTTGGATTGGCCTGTCTGCCTATATCTCATGTTTTTGAAATGCACATGCTCATCTGACATACACATGGAAATTGATTTCTCATTTGAACCTTTTATAACTTCTATGATGTGGTGTACGTTATAGTTAATCTATTATCATAATTTTGTTAATTGACATATCCCAACCCCCTCTATTTTTCTTGATGCTTCCTTTATTTCCTCCCTTCTCTTCATTCTCTGTCCTTAATTTGTTATTTCTTTTATTTTTAGATAAAACAGTAATACAACTTCTAGCAATAATGCTATTCTATTGATGTTATTCTTGTTGTTATTGTCAGGGATTTACATGCATTTACTTTCATCTGTGTGCTGTTGTCGCTCATGCTTTTATTAAGTGCATGACCTATTGCATATATGTGAAGTCAATATTTTATCGCAAATCATATTATAACTCGTTTCATAATTCATGTTTCATTTATTTATCATCTATTTATTTGTGTGTGTTCATTTTATGCATATGAGATCTATGTTCCCTCACGTACCCTCCGCTCTGCCTCTGATCCTCTGACTTTTCGCTTTCCACGCATTAAGCTCAATACCTATGGTCCACGAGCCTTCTCTGTTTCTGGTCCACTCTCCTGGACAAACTTCCTCTCTCAGTCCGTCAGCAACCTACTTTTGTCTCCTTCAAGTCCGCTCTCAAAACTCACCTTTTCTCCTCTGCATAAAATCCTAACCTCACTCAACCCCCCCCCCCCCCCCCTGCAGCCTGTCTCCGCTCGGAGGGGAATCACATTGTTATAATATATAATTGTATATGATATGCTCTCTATAATTTTCCATTCCTTTTATTCTTGCTGTTATTGCTTTTATTCTTTCTTCCCATTTATAGCCATGCGCGCGCGCGTGTGTGTGTGTGTGTGTGTGTGTGTGTGCGCGTGCGTGTGTGTGCGTGCGTGCGTGCGTGCGTGCGTGTTTGCGTGCGTGTGTGTCTGTTTCAGCGCTTAGATTTGATTTTATCAAGATTTTGCGCTATATAAATATTGTAATTATTATTATTATTATATTATTATTATATTATTAAATATTGTAATTATTATATAGTTTGAGTGTAGATTAGCCAGGAATAGCTGTAAAACAGGTCCTTGGGACCTCATGCCACCATTGTTAAGTATTAACGTGTTCTGAAATCTGAAGTATTTGTTTTTCATCCCCAACCACCTTTAAGTTCTAGTGCAGCTGGTACCTAAAAACTTTCATTAAAGTAAAATGACCCGAAAATGTTGGTAATGTTGATACAAAGTTTCTCACAGGACAAAATATGCATTTAACGTGATCATTTAATGCATTTAGATGGGAAGTGTAAAACAAGTGGAAACTAGTTTTGATAGTGATTCCTCTCCCTGATAAGAACCAATAGACAACTTACATTGATTCTTCTGCCTGATAAGAATCAATAGAAACCTTACAATGATTGTCTGGTGAGAACCAACAGACAACTTACATTGATTCTTCTGTCTGATAAGAACCAACAGACTTATTCTTACCTAGATTCTTCTGTCTGGTAAGAGCCATCAGACACCTTACATTGATTATTTTCCCTGGTAAAAACCAAAAGACACTTTCCATCGATTCTTCCATCTGGTAAGAATCAACTAACATTTTACATTGATTGTCTGGTAAGAACCAACAGATATCTTACATTGATTCTTCTGCCTGGTACGAACGAACCGACACCTTACATTGATTATTTGGTAAGAACCAGCAGAGATCTTACCATCTTACACTGATTTTTCTGCCTGGTAAGAACCATAAGACATCTAACATTGATTCTTCTGCCTGGTAAGAACCAACAGACTTCTTACATTGACTCTTCTGCCTGGTAAGAACCAACATACATCTCACTGTGATTCTTCCGCCTGGTAAGAACCAACAGACACCTTACGTTAATTTTCCTGCCAGGTAAGAGGTAACACACACTGTACATTGATTCTTCTGTCTAGTGTGAACAAGCAGATTTCTTACATTGATTCTTCTGCCTGGCAAGAAACAAAAGATACCTTACATCGATTTTTCTGCCTGTTAAAAACCAACAAACATCCTACATTGATTCGTCTCCCTGGTAAGAATCAACAGATGTATTACATTGATTCTTTTGTGTGGTAAGAACCAGCAGGTACTTGACACCACTAAGCAATTTGCCAGTGATATGGAAGTTATTTGAATGTGAAAAAGGATTCAAAACAATGGAGCATTTTGAAAATTGACGAAACTTGCTTTGAGTTTTTGTAAACAGTGTTTTATCAATTTGAGCAAAAATAGTAAAATAATTCAGTCGTCATGAATACATTTTATGCTATTATTATGTTGACTACTACTTCAACAGTGAAATTCAACTACTTTAACGACGTTGTTCCTGAAGTCCCAGATGGCTGCATTGTTTTGAATGTCACAACAGAATTCATTCCATGGGATAATCCTCACAAATACGTGGAGCAGTATTGTCTATGGTATATTGCTGCCCTTACTCTTTCTCATCAGCTTTCCTTGTAATATTCTTAACACAGTGATTTTCTTCAAGCATGGAATCAAAGAGCGAATCAATTTGTGTCTGTTCTTTCTATCACTGGCAGACTTGATCTACATGCTGCAGGTCTTTTGTCATTATGCAGACCGGATATATCTTGAGCTGACTCATCAGCCCTTAGCAGAAGGAACCTTGCTCCAGTTCATGGTGAGGAATTATCTCTCTGGTCTGTTTGGTTTTGCCTGGGTGTCATCCTGGATAAGCACCATCATTGCCTGTGAGCGATGTTTCTGTGTTGTGAGTCCACTACGTTCTCAGATCGTGCTGAAGACAAAGACCATGTGGTTCATCATCGTGCTGCCCTCCATGGTCCTTGTTGGTGTCTTTTTTGTGATAAATGCCAAGTGGGACATTGTGTGTGTCTTCTATCCCTCAGACAACACAACTCAGCGCTCCTTGTACCCCAGTGACTTCTTTCTGCGAAACAAGGGTCTGATTGACACATTAGACTCTGTAATGTTTGGACTAATTATTCCACAGATTTGTGTTATCACCGTCACTATCGCCACCATCATCACTGTCGTCAAGCTCAGGTCAATGAGTGAATGGAGAGAAAAGTCATCTTCAGTTGCTGCTGCAATGTCCAGCCGTGACGTGGCTCTGACGAGGATGCTAGTAGGAACGTCTGTCCTCTTCATCATCTCTTTTATTCCTCGTTCTTTGTTTCGCATTGCCATGTTCTTTGTTGGAGGGCTTAGTTTAGGGGGACATTTGTACAACACATACACGTTTCTCATGGACAGTGCCACGCTATTCACTTTCATCAATTCCTCTTTGAATTTCCCTGTTTATTGTATCTTTGCTTCCAAATTCAGAACCACGCTTGAAACACTCTTTTGTAAAGCAAGAGTTGCAAACCTGAAAGACCGCAAACACTGAAACACCCAAAAAAACCAGGCTGCGTATCCTATTCAGTCTTTACGTGAATATCTATTCTGTACATAATGATGACAAGGACCTCAATAACAACAACAACAACAATCACGCTATCAACAAAAACAATAACTACTACTACTACTACTACTACTACTACTACTACTACTATGACAAGAATGATGATGATGATGATGACGACGACGACGACGATGATGATGATCATCATCATCATCACCATTATCATCATCATCATCATCATCATCATCATCATCACATACATGTATTAGGATCCATGGGTGCTCCTTTCTTTTTTTAAACTTTCTTTTTCGTCTTTTGTTTCACAACAAACGGACATCTAACATACAATGTGGCAATGAATAATGACAACAACAGTAAAATTTACACATATGAAAAGACAATGTTGACGTATGAAGTCCACATACAGAATATACATAATGATATTTTGCACATTGGCAGTTTAAAAATAAACATTAAGATTAAGCACATGTCAACATTTCCACTATGAACCCGTTTCACAAAACACATCCCTTTGCTGAATGATAATAAAGCATCATTGAAAAATGTGGTAACAGAACTTATTCAATTTATACAAATAAGCCTATTCTTGTTCACATAGAAAAAGAACCTATAATTTACAAAACATGTGAGACAATATTCTAATCAATGATGGTTTTATTATGTACATCAATATTCAAGAACGTGCCATGAAGAAATTTTATTTTCTACGGGGAGAACTTGGCATATAGTTGTTCCAATGAGCATTAAAAATGGACAAGTGAAACTGTATTTTGGCATTATATTATTCAATTTTGAATATTTGGTTTAACAATTTTGGAAGGTATGTATATTCAGAACACATTTGTCTACTTTGCATTTATATATAAATGATTGTGCAAGCATTATTATAAGATCAACTACTCTATCTGTTTTTACATTTTTACCAACACTGAACAACACTAGGTTTCATGTGATTTTGATGTTGAAGGTATTTTCTCATTTCGGGTTGGTTAGTTTTTCTCTTAAGTTCCAAAACTTACGGACACATTGACCATTCCACAGAAAATGGTCAGTACATTCCCTTGCACGATTACACCATATACAATTTGTCATAGTTTCTATACTCATTGTGTTTAACATTATATTGATTGCAATAATCCAATAAACAATTCTTAGTTGTAACCATTTTAATTAAGCACCATTTAGTTTATCAATTTTAGAAAAAAAAACACTTTTCCCACGAGATGTTAATGTTTAATTTCTCTGACCACCTTGCGCAACAAATTGGTTTGCTATCATCCAATTCAATTTTTGCTCCCTTTTGTATACTCAGTATTAGCCTTATTGCATCTGGCGCATTCAAAATACTATTCATGTTCTTGTTCATTTGAATTCTGGTTGTTCTTAAATATTGTTTGATTGAAGATATCCATCAATTATATGTGACAAAATTAATACGGCAATCGGTGTATTTTCAAATTCTTCATAGGTAAAAAAAGCCATTTTCTTTAAGAAGATGTTTGATGCAATATACTCCTTTTTCTATTAGCTTATCATTTTTGATTATTTTGTTATCTACCTTATGCTTTCGTTATAAAAGACAAGTTACGTTAACAGTTTACTTGAACTCTTAGGGGTTATCTGATTACAAAATGTCATGAAGGCCTTAAATGTATCTGTCCAGAAGATAGTGTTCTTCATGAAATATGAAACAACCGCTGGTCCATAGTATACAATGTTGTTAAGAAACAGATACATTTCAGCTGCAGAACTTTTCCATTTATGGTTTGAAGTTTTAATTTTTTTTATCCATGGAAGCCTGAGAGCATCTATATGTGTATGTGTGTGTGTTCTTAAAGCTGGTATATTCAATCATCCTTGCTTTAAATTTTAATGGTAGTCTTTCTGTTGATTTTATCTCATTTTCCATTCCATACAAACTGAAAACATAACTTCTGTAGCTGTTGTATAAAATAATCTGGTGGATCCGGCAAAAATATCCATATATGTATAAGTTTAGATGATACAAGAGACTTTAGAACTTCGACTTTACCAATCTGGGTAATGGCTCTTTGTGACCAAATTTTGAATAGCATTTTTACTTCTGAAAATGTGTCATTATAATTCATTATTTCGCAGTTTCTTAGATCTTGAATGAACCAAATGCCTAGTATTTTAAACCTAGGGGTGCTCCTTTCTTATCTCCTGTTCCAATTTAAGGATGAGGAAATAAGGGCTAAAGACAAGGAGATCAGGATTAAGGATAAGGAGATAAAGGTTAAGGAAAAATAAGCACAGGAGAGAAAGAGAAAATTTAGGTAAGGTCAAGGAAGGGTGACGTCATAGAGAAGAAGAGGAGTGACATCATACAGGTAATGACCAGGCAGGGGCACAGAAGCACTAGAATGAGGAGATAGGCCAAGGGGAAGCGACTGATTCTACTTCATCATTGGATCTAAACTTTTAATGCAGGAGGTGATAAGAGTGATGTGTGAGGAGATACGAGTGATGGGTGATGGGGTAAGAGGGATGTGAAAGGAGACGAGAGTGATATGTGAGGAGAGAGATAGAAGTGATGGGTGAGGAAATTAGACTGATGTGTAAGGAGATAAAAGTGATGTGTGAGGAGAGAGATAGAAGTGATGTGTAAGGAAATGAGTGGTGTGTGAGTTGATAAGAGTGATGTTTGAGGATATGAGTGACGTGTGGGGAAATGAGTGATGGATGAGAAAATAAGAGTGATGTATGAGGAGATAAGAGTGCTGTGTGAGGAAATAAGAGTGATGGCGAAGATATAAGAGTAACGGGTGAGAAAATAAAAATGGTGGGTGAACAGAGAAGAGTGATGGATGAGGAAATAAGAGTGATGTTTGAGGGGATAAGAGTGATGGTGAAGAGATAAGAGTAACGGGTGAGGAGATACAAATGGTGTGTGAATAGATAAGAGTGATGTGTGAGGAGATCAGAGTTTCGAGAGAGAAGATAACAGTAATATGTGGGGCGTTAAGGGGAGATAGGAAGAAGTAATTCAGAAGTGATAACATGCCACAAGTGAAAACAGTCATATGATGAGCTAATACTCATCATGTTTACACATAGCAAGGAAAATCTGGACCAATATGGGGTTTAATAACATGCTGCAAGTGAAAACAGTCATATCATGTACTAATACTCATCATGTTTACACATAGCAAGGAAAATCTGGACCAATATGGGGTTTAATAACATGCCGCAAGTAAAAACAGTCATATCATGTGCTAATACTCATCATGTTTACACATAGCAAGGAAAATCTGGACCAATATGTGGTCTCGAATACGTGCAGTGGATTTCACTGATCCTTACATTGTTTGCAATTGTTGCCAGGATAAGTGCTGAGGAGAGCACTGGAACTGCACAGTTTGATCTTGTCACCATCATCAATTTCATTTTCCTGTATCTGCAGGAACAATTTAAAAACTCAAATATCTAATAATCTTGGAAATGATATCATCAAATCTCACGTATACAGACAGTCACACTGGTTCTCATCTTTACTTGCAATGTACCTCCTGTTATTGTCAGCCACTGTCCCTGATTCAATCCCAGCACTAAGGTTTTTTTCATGTAAAGCAACCACAGGCCACACTACATGAAATGCTGAAGGTATGAGAAAGAGGATGAGGGAAACTGAAAACTGGAAATAAACACGTTTCACATTAAGAAAAAAGGAAAGCTCACACTGCACAGAATCATACATAACAAGTTACATGAAAACTCACTATTTTCACAAAACATTTTTGCTCTGATCCAGTACAGTTTTATAATATTTTCTCCTAGGATCTAAAAACACTTTTTCTTGAAACAGTATCATCCCATCAACTGTCGTTACCAAAGTTGCAAAGAGAGCCAGAAAAACTATCTGCAGTCTCTGGAACACACGTTGACAGACTGTGATGTGCAAACCCACTTTTGATATCACCCGAAACCATGTCATCAATTCCCTGTGACAGTAGCTTAAGACACTTCAGCCACCACTACATCCAGGCTGCTAATTGACGAAGACCATGCTTGATGTAAAAGTGAATGGGAACGTGACTTCAAACTGGTCAGAAACGTACTGATTCGTTTTAGTTTTCCAACAGTCAAGAACAAGATTGTGCAGTCTGGTAGCCACATGTGCTCCAACCAGTGTATCATCTGCAAGGAACACTGAGTCATTCTTTCCAGAACCATCATACAACTTGGTATTATAATTTTAGCAGTAAGTGTAAACTTGAAACAAACAGAGACAATAAATAACGATAAAAGTATGTTTTGCAGTTAATGGCGTATTGTACTTTATCAACGGAGAAATGAACTGCAGAGACTGCAGATAGTTTTTCTGGTTCTCTCTGCAACTGCGGTGACGGCAGTGAATGGGATGAGACTATTTCAAGAAAACGTTTTGCAGATCCTAGTAACGATATTATAAAACTGGTACTGGATCAGAGCGATCATGTTTTGTGAAAATAAAGAGTTTTCATGTAACATTTTTATGTATCATTCTCTACTGTGTGAGTTTTCCTTTTTTATTAGAAAGAAAAATAAAAGCAACATGAAATGTATGCCTACATAGCGTACACTAGCAAAGTTTTATTGGAGTTTCTAATCAGCCTGGCAAATAAATAGGCGTTCTGATCCTTTATCGCCTGTATGGGTCTTCTTGTGGGATACTTGTACAAGGCTAATCCTGGATGCACATTTTCTTCCACAAGTGCTGCATGTGAAGGGGTCCTGCAATCTTGGGTTCTGATTCTGCTGGTCCCTCTTATGTTGAACAACAGATGTTCTGCGCTGTTCAAAAGTATTGTACCCTGCGTCCACTGCTGTCACAAGGGTGCTTTGTTGCATGCAGAATCTATCCAGTTAGTAAAGTTGATGCCACAGTTGTTGAGTCTGGCCTTCAAAATATCCTTGCATTGATTTTGTGGTCTCCATGGTCTTATTCTACGTACTTCAGTCTTCCACACAGAAGCATTTATTGGTTGTAGTCATCTTCAAGAAGGACAAAATGTCTTGTCTAACAAAGCTGGTATTTGAGGTGTAAATTCTTTACATGGCAAGCCACACTTTTTCAGAACTTGAAAGTCGGGCATTTTATCTTAGCAGGTGATGTGTAGGACATCTCTAGTGGAACTGTTATGGTTGTTAAATGTGCCATCTGTAGGTGGTCCGAGTCTTGCAGAAGTACTTCAGGGCGCTCAAGACTACTTTTTTTATGCACTCCATCTTAGTGGCGAGACTGATAACAGGGTTTTGCCACAACTTCTTGGTCAACCTTCCAGAGATAGTCTTGGAGATCCATAGCGCCACGTCAGCATAAGAGATCCATGATTGCTCACTATACTGCCCTGAAAAGATAGAAATAATCAGAATAGCTTTTAAGTCATCAGACCATTGACAATTTTACTCAAAGAGGAATAGTAAGAACTGTCCAAAAATCTATCTATCTATTAATCTATCTATCTATCTATCTATCTATCTGTCTATCTATCTATCTATCTATCTGTCTGTCTGTCTGTCTGTCTGTCTATCTGTCCATGTGTACATCCATCCTTCGATCCTTCCATCCATCTATCTATCTATCTTCTATCTATCTATCTATCTATCCATCTATTTATATATGTATGTATTATGTATGTATGTATGTATGTATGTATGTTCTATCTATCTATCTATTTATTTATATCTATTTATAGCTATATCTATTATCTATCTATCTATCTATCTACTTATCTGTCTGTCTGTCATTCTATCTATATCGTGTTATACATATATATCTCTCATGCCCGCACATGTGTGTGCATGTGTGTGTATGTATACACACACACACACACACACACACACACACACACACACACACACACACACACACACATATATATATATATATGTGTGTGTGTGTGTGTGTGTGTGTGTGTGTTTGTTGGGTATAAGGAGTTGGGACGATGGACATCGTAAGTTATGTGTGCTTTTGGACAGATGGATGCTATATGTGTTATTGACGAGGGTTGCTTTCTATGGTATGACTATACAAGACATCCTTCAGATCCTTCAGTCCTAGGGGTGTTTGTGCTGTCATACACTCCCAGTGTTTTAAACAGTTTGGAATACATGTATGCATTTCATTACAGTGAGCCTGGATTATCAAAACAAAAGATGATAGATAAAACTAAAAATGCCTGTCTCTACACAGTTCATTCTACTTTAATCTTGTTTGCAATTTACCATTGGGAACTCTCTTATATTCAATCTTTTACTTCTCTTTATTCAGATTTTGTGAAAATGTTATTGTTGTTTAAATACATAAATGTATTCTGTATCTGTATATATTCTGTACCTGTTACAATCTTTTCATGTCATGAGATATACTTTAGATACATAATGTCATATCAGAACCTCAGACATATTATAATGTATTGACAAGCTATTGTATTTGTTCTACTGGAGTTACTGTATTGGTATCGCTTGGAATACTTTCAAAAAATAAACATTAAAATTGCCAATGATGGATCAAATGCATATTTAAAGTGTCAAGGATTATGGGAGATGCAAAAGCGAAGAGACATCTTCTATGATCTGAAATTGGAAGAAGTATATAATACATTGTCTCCAAGACGTACATTTTAACAAGAAATTAGAACAGTATGTAAGCTTAGAATGGGGTTATACATGTTTTTTGTGCACCATGTTGGTCTGATTCGAGAGGAATTACTGTTTTATTTTCGAACATCTCTGAAAATACAGTAACAAGTATTAAAAGAGACCAACATGGTAACTGTATATCATTCTCTTTGATGGAAAAAGACTTGCTTTTAGTGAATGCTTATTGTTCGTTATTTCTTTTAATGTCTATTCACATATGTGCTTTAAACGAAAATTCAAAAAGTAAAGTCGTATCAAAAATGAATGGAAAAATGAATAGATAGATATATGAATAATAAACAAATAAATAAATAGATAAATAAATAAATAGATATAGAAAGAAAGAAAGAAAGAAATTATATAGAGAGGTGTCTATGGGATGGATGAATCCATGACGTCATATTAGCATTGCACCATATAAAGTATCATCAGACGATTCAAAGAGCAACAGAAAAGCATTCAGAACGTTATAACAGCCAGGCTTCATTAGTTTGTGCAGGTTGGTGTGTGTGTGTGTGTGTGTGTGTGTGTGTGTGTGTGTGTGTGTGTGTGTGGTGTGTGTGTGTGTGTGTGTGTGTGTGTGTGTGTGTGTATGTGTGTGTGCGTATGTATGCGTTTGTGTGTGTATACATATACCTATGTATATGTATATACGTTATATATAATCTCCTCTCTCTCTCTCTCTCTCTCTCTCTCTCTCTCTCTCTCTCTCTGTGCGTGCGTGTGTGTGTGTGTGTATGTATGTTGTGTGTGTGTGTGTGTGTGTGTGTGTGTGTGTGTGTGTGTGCAACGAGCATGTAGGTGCCTGTGCTGGCGTATGATAAATCATCTGCTATTGTCTGGTAGGGTAAGGTGGAGAAGAGGACCTTCCTATCGAAGTAAAAGCGTTGTGTCAGTCAAATAATAAGGAAAGACCTAACAAGCAAATAAACATGGATAGGTGAGAGTTACAGGTATAAAACAATCGGGCTTAATCAAAGTAAACGACCTTCGGGACTGTGCAGTAAATGCCTAGCAATATGTAAATACAGAGTGACATCGGTAAGTTTCTGTTTTAAATCTGTAACCGATGCACGGAAATAATGTAGCATTTGCTGACAACACAAAAGATCAATAACTTATAAAATCACTACATCAGCATTTTATGGTTTTACTGAATTTAGTTCGAAGTGAGTTGAGACATAATCTGTAAGCTAAAGTTATTTCCTGTCTTGTAAACCCTGGTAGTTTACGATGAAAGGGCGAAGTTTGCATGTGCTTAATGTTGTTCTCTAATATAGCATTCATTTCATGGTCAGAGAATTGTAAGTCAAGTTTTGTACTGCCAGCTCTAATCATTGCTGCACATTTAGCTATTCTGTCAACCCAGTCATTATATATGATACCACAGTGTGATGGGATCCAACAAAAAGTAACTTGGGTATTGTTTGTAATTAAACAATGAATAAAAATTTATCTCAAATGTTAACACACTATTTTCTTTATATTCGCAACTTTTTAGGGGCTGTAATGCACATTTCAAACCTAGAAGAAGACCCTGGATTAAAGGCTGGAAGGAAAATGATAAACAACATTCCAAACGCAGATGGCACCGTGCTAATTGCAGAAAATGAAAGGGACCTACAAAACCTTGTGAATAGACTAGAAATAGAAAGCAAAGGTAAGGGGCTGGAACTAGACAGCAGGAAGACTGAAGTCATGGTGATCAGTAAAAAACATGAAATCCCTCGTGCAAAATAACAGAAAATGGCACAACCTTGATAAATTTAAATACCTGGGAACGATCATTTCATCAGACGGCTGATGCACATCAGAAATAGCCAGCAGAATCGGCTATGTCAAAACAGCATTCAAGAAGATGACAGGCATTCTTACCAACAAATGCCTATCAATTAACATCAGGAAGAGAGTTCTTGAATGTTATATGGAACCAATACTGTTGTACAGATGTGAGGCCTGGACAGTCAACAAGCAAAGCTAGAACAAGATTGAGGCAGCCGAGATGTGGTTTCTAAGAAGAATGTTGAGAGTTCCATGGACAGCAAAGAAAACAAACGAGACAGTATTGATGGAGGCAGACACAAGTAGATCATTCATAAGGAAGATTAGGAAAAGACAGGCGACATTTATAAGCCATTTTATGAGGAAGGGGGGTTTGGAGCACCTGGCCACAACGGGAAAGCTGGAGGGAAAGAGAGCACCAGATAGACCCAGGGAGAAAATGCTGGACGGACTTGCAGAGTGGTTGGGGACGAGGAGGGTGGGGGAGATGCTAGGGGCAATGAGAGATAGAGACAGATGGAATCCATGATTACCAACGCCATGCGGCAGGGCACCTGATGATGATGATGATGATGAATGCATATTTCGAATCTACACATAATAAGGTACTAAACAAAGGTGGGTAAATCCACTATATATTTCAGTGCTGTAAGGATGGCAACTAATTCAGAAGTGAAGATTAAATGTCCCTGTCCTAAAGAGTGAGCCTTTTCTACTTTTCATTTTGGAATTACAAAGCCAGCGCCGGCTGTACCATTGTCTAGAACAGAGCCATCAGTAAATATTTCAAGTGATGTAAATATTTTTTTATGTAGATGTGACAGAACGTCGATTGCTAACAAATATGGATCTTTCCTCAAGTCATTATCAATGTAGTTGATATCAAAAGTTGCAGTGGATAATTCCCAAGGGGGTGGAGGACAACGTACCAATGTATGTGAAACCTTTGTAGGTACTACCCTGGACATTTCGAATAGCTCATTTGTGTAATGGATATTGTTTCTTGTGCCTTTATTGTTCTTGCTCTCTTGGGGAAATGGGTGTCAGACCGAATTTTAAGTTCCGTATCGGCACAACTAGCTACTGCATTTGCTCTAACTATATATTTAGCAGCCGATAACTTCCTCCATTCTTCCAAATTAAGGATGCCAACTGTTTCATATACTACTTGTGTTTTTGTATATACGGGTAGTCCAAGAGCAAATTTAACTGCTTTACTATATAAACTTTGAGGCTATTTCAAATAGCATTTTGGAGCTGAAAAATACATCTCTTGGCCATAAGTCAACTTCGATCTGACTAAAGCTGTTACAAGATTAACAACGTTTTAGTGTCCTGACCCCATGACTGTTTACTAATTGCTTGTATTAAATTATAGCTTTTCATAGTTTCATATAATAAGGCATCAATGTGTTCTTTCCGTTGTAAGCTAGAAGTCACATGTACTCCCAGAAATTTCACCTGAGTTGTATATTTCAGTACCTAATTATTAATTCTAAACAACGGTAAATCTTTAGGACTAAGACCATTAGTAAACAGCATCATGTATGTCTTTTCATTGGATATTTCCATACCGTTATCTATCATGTAACTTGAAATATGATCAATTTCACATTGATAAACCTTTTCAATGTAATTGATTTCTCTTAAGGAAGTTTTCCTTTCCAATATAACATTCATCCAGATCGATGTATCATTGGCGAACTGAGCTAAGCTTACATTGTTTGAGACCTATTCTGGCAGGTCATGGAACAAAATATTAAATAATACAGGAGACATTGCGGAACCCTGTGGAATTCCATGTTAACTGATCGTTTTTCGGGGTATGTATGACCTATTTCAGCAATTATACTTAGAAATGCTTTAATAATATAATAGCAATAATAATAATAATAATAAATAATAGTAATGATAAAAATATATATATATAGTATCATTGTTATTATTATCATCGTTATTAGTTTTGTGTGTGTGTGTGTGTGTGTGTGTGTGTGTGTGTGTGTGTGTGTGTGTGTGTGTGTGTGTGTGTGGTGTGTGTGTGTGTGTGTGTGATACAAATATTGTGTTCCATCGACCTGTAGAAATCTGTGAAATTTATTTTCGTTGTCAACAGAAATGGGCAATGCCAGGAGCAGTTTCTTAGATTAGGTGTGTAAATGAATTGATAAATGTGTGCATTTAATGTTTGTTCCCAGGTGTTAACTTGTTTGTTTTTCATACTTTTTTTCCTGGATTAATGAGGTGTTGAGATGTTTATAGCCCTGAGATGGTGCTGTGCAATGGGCTGACTTTTATACAATAAAATAATAATAACAATAAAAATAATAACAACAACAATAATAGTATTAATAATATGATGATGATACTAACTACTACTACTACTACTACTACTACTACTACTACTACTAGTGATAATGATGATAATAATTATAATAATAATAATAATAATGATAATATAATAATAATAATAATAATAATAATAAGAAGAAGAAGAAGAAGAAGAATGATAATGATAATAACGAAGTAATTTGAAAAAAATGTTAACTGTTATGATTTTGAAAATATAGTGTTGTTGTAATTCCAAATCTTCTGACTGAAAATAGGATGAATAGTATATAGGGGCCTTAACTGGCTACAACTTTACACATATGTTATACAGTAATAAACTTTGCATCTCCGGAAGGGCTTCAAATTGTAATTTTCAAAACCGTCCAAATACAAACATAGGCAAAACAGGCAATGCACCTTTTGTCATATACATACGTGGTGTGTTTGTCATTTGCTTTCATCAAGATATTGAGTGCACTTTGTGAAAGCAATGTATTATAATTGGTTCCTTACGCATGTCCACACAGTTAATATGTACAAAAATACATTGGCACTGTGCATGTATATATCATAACAAACTTTTATTTCAGATACGATCAAGTACAACAGCTGGCAAGTAGCAAGTTCACAAATGTCACATTTTCTACTTCATTAATACAAACACTCTTTTTTTCCCCATGTCATCCTTTGCTTTTTCTAATAAAAACAGAAAATGCAAACAGCAGAACTGCATCTCTCTCTCTCTCTCTTTCTCTCTCTCTTTCTTTCTTTCTCTCTCTCTCTTTCTCACATACGCGCGCGCACACACACACACACACACACACACACACACACACGCGTACACACATCCGCACCCACACACACACATGCACGCACACACACACTCTCTCTCTCTTCTTTTTTTTTAATAGAACTACAATGTCCTGCTTGAATCGTAACTATACAGACTGTGACTGAGAAATAATTCCTGAAATGTTTTGCTTTCACGTCTTTTGTCTGATGGGAATTAAAGGCAGCAGGAGGTGAAAAGCCAAACTGAGCAGGGAAACCAAGCATAGCTTGGCTGCTTGAGAAGCAGTGGGCTGTTTCTTAAACAGGTTGATTTTTAGGTTTTTCTCTCTCAGCAACTTAATGTTGTTTTTCTTTTGGCATTTCTATTTAAACCTTTGTTACCTTGTCATAAATTCCTTTCAGTTTTCACTTCTTGCTCTACAGTTTCCAAAAGAGAACTGTATTTTACTGTGTCATGTGTCACTTTTCCTCATCATATGAACACGTGTTTTTACTGGCGCTTTTGAGCCTAAGGGCCTTTTGCTTGTGGTGGGGAGCTGGAAGCATGTCATCAATGGTTTGGCTGTTTGTGTTTTGGAAGATGCTGTTCACTCTGGAACCGTACTGTGACCTCTTGATACTAACGGGACACCCACGTGTCGCTGCAGCTCCAGTATATCATCTGTAAAACGTACTGGATGAAATACAAAATGCAATTAAATTAACAAGGAATACAGAGTAAAAAAAAAGTAAGAAATAGAAGTAAATGAAATCTGAAAAAAACTAAAATGAAAAATTGTAAATATATACATACCATAACACTCCACAACACACACACACACACACACACACACACACACACCACACACACACACACACACACACACACAACCCCACACACACACACACACACACACACACACACACACACACACGCTGAAGCACTTTTTGTCTCATGTTTATCCAATGAACATTTTATTACGTTTGTCCAGCTGAAACACAAATACATATTTATTTGATGGGGGGGGGGGGGTGGGGTGAGGACGACAGGAATAACAATACCACTATTCCTGGAAAAGTGATAAATATTGTCTACTTCAAGCAATGGGGTTGAGAAGTGGAAATTGATGTGCCTGGCACCTGTAAACAGATATTTTTGTGTGACAGAAGATATTTGTGTGTGTGTGTGTGTGGTTGTGTTGTGTGTGTGTGTGTGTGTTTGTGTGTTTTGTGTGTGTGTGCGCGTGTGCGCGTGTGCGCGTGTGTGTATGTGTATGTGTGTGTGTTCTTCAAAACCAAATACAAATGGTATCACAATTACAATACTACTTTTTACGCTGACAATTTCAAGAGAACACAAACACACAGAGTTATTTTCCACATAAGCTATATACTGTTCTGTATTGTTTCTTATACATCACCCTTACAAATTCACATTTTTGTCACACCTCGTCTAAAAAAGCTGTATTGGGTAAGAGGGAGATGGAATGCCTCAGCAGAAGTGCACACAGACTCATTCAAATGAAACAGATGATGAAAACAAAACACACTAAACAAACAGTGAGCAGGCAGGTCTACTCCAATACCCACACATGTGCACGCACAATACCCACACATGTGCACGCACAATACCCACACATGTGCACGCACAATACCCACACATGTGCACGCACAATACCCACACATGTGCACGCACAATACCCACACATGTGCACGCACAATACCCACACATGTGCACGCACAATACCCACACATTTGCACGCATGCATGGATACATACTATGTGCATATATAGCATTAACGATAACAGAATGTACACAAATGATAATCATATTGTTGAATTTCACAGGTTCTGTTCTTTTTTGTTTCTGGTTGTAAACAGGAAAATATGTCTATTATTTTATTACACGAATTAACAACCTACCTACCCCCCCCCCCCACACACACACACTCACACAGACACAGACACACACACACACACACATACACACACACACACACACACACACACACACACACACACACACACACACACACACACAACATACACACTGGTCTTCTGGTCTTCCATAGCATACAGCAGTTTTCCCACAGTACCGCCATCTATTCTGTAAACCTATAAAATAGAAACTGGCTGGAAGGAGGAGAATCTTCCAGACACAAACACAACAAAGCAGGTATTTCCATGTCTTCAATATTCTCCCCATCACCAGCGTCTTTAATGACAACTTCATCTGATGGTAAGCAGAGAAAAATCAGAAGCACAAATAAAAGACAATAAATGTATGTCATTTTCACCTCTAGAACATTTTTTCACAAAACCACAAGCCAGACATGAATTACAGGATGATACATACAGTGCTCAGATGTATTTTTATTACATCTGCATTGAACAGTATGAGCCAAAGTGATAAATATTTGTTCTGTGACCATTTCGCAAGGAATGGGAAATCTCTGTAACGCCAACCCAAGTAGTATTATCTTAAGTGTGTGATACATATTATTACTTTGTTAAGACTCAAGTAGATGTTAAAGTTGGCATTAGGATTCACTAGTCAATGAAAGAAATAACATAACTAAACAGTTACACAAGTCTAGAAGACTAAAACTTACAGCAATTAATCTACACAAAATAAGAGGGCATCAACAGGTGCAGCACCAAACAGGTTGGACTTGCCATCTCTACACAGAATTTACATAACTCAATTCAGATACATGAATGCTTTTAGAATTAAAGAAAAATGCTGATCGTTGTTAGATATTTAATAAAACTAATCTTTTGACAAAAGAAAAATCTGATGAGGAAAGCAAAACTGAAAATAAGTTCACCAAATATTAAAAACAATAAATCAACAACAATAGTAATAATAATTATACTAATAATAATACAAAAAGCAATTAATGATAATAATTTTCATATTAGGTCACAAGTATTATTATTGTGTGCGTACGAGTGTAGTGTGTGTGTGTGCACGTGTGCATATAATTTAGAAGGTTGAGGTTCTCTCTTTTTGTTTGTTGTTTGTTTGTTTTCTTTTTTCTTTCTTTCTTTCTTTCTTTCTTTCTTTCTTTCGTTCTTCTTCTATGTTGATATTATACTCTCTGTAAATGTGTCATGCGCAATGAAAGAGAAAGAAAGAAAGAGAGAGAGAGAGAGAGAGAGACAGAGAGAGAGAGAGAGAAAGAAACAGACAGACAGACAGACAGAAAGGGGGGCAGAGACAGAGACAGACAGACAGAGCAGAGACAGAGGCAGAGGCAGAGACACAGGCAGAGACACAGGCAGAGATCAGTGCTTCTGTATGCATTACATTCTGTTTGTTGTCAATGTGTGACACGCAGTGAGTCCAAATGAATTTCTGAAAAAGTACTATACCAGATTTTGTATTAGTAGTATCGTTAGTAGTAGTAATAGTAGTAGTAGCAATATTAGTAGTAGTAGTAGTAGTAGTAGTAGTAGTAGTAGTAGCAATAGTAGTAGTAGTAGTTTAGTAGTAGTAGTAGTGGTAGTGGTAGTAGTAGTACATCAGCTTCATAATCAAAAACAATAATGATAATAATGATGATGATACTAATAATGATAACAATGATAATAATGGTAATAATAATAGTAACAACAACAACAACAGTAATAATAATGATAATGACAATGATAATAACAATGATAATAATAATGATAATAACAATAATGTTATCATTGTCATTATTTTATTATTATTATTATTATTATTATTATTATATATTATCATTGTTATCATTATTATTTTTTTAATAGTAGTAGTAGTAGTATAATCAGTGCTACTTTCATTGATGTTATTATTATATTACCATTGTTATTATCATCGTTATTATTTTATCATTACCATTATTATCATTATTATTATGATTATGTTAACATTGTTATTACTATTATTATTATTATAATTACTATATTGTTATATTATTATTGTTGTTGTTATTATGAACATCATCATCATTAGTAGTATTATTGTATAAAAGACGAGCCTAAGGACATTCAGATTTGAGAATATACATTTTATCATTCAAGTATTTTTCGTCATTAAAAATGTCAGTGACGGTGCATGACAAAAAAGCTTACCAAGCTGCACTAAACATAAAGTGACTTATTTGTGAAATGATTTACGTATTCAGATATGATTTCTTTTCACGAAAAACAAAAACAAAAAATCTGAATATGACATCTATGACAACCTTGGGAATCGTTACTGTGTGTACTCTATGTGTGTTCATGTTAGTTTTTAATCCATTTATTTTTTGTTCTAAATTTAGTTATCTATAGTCGTTGTTGTACGGATGTGAAGCGTGGACAGTCAGTACGCAAAGCCAGGACAAGACTGAAACAGCTAAAACGTGGTTTCTAAGAAACAAAGTCGAGTTCCATGGACAGCACTTATAGTGAAAAGACGCTAAATGGAAGAACGAATGAACACACGCACACAATAACAACACATACATACTAACAACAAACATACTAACAAACACAACAACAAACAACAACAACAACAACAACACACACATGTGCACGTGCGCGCGTGTAAAAGTACGTATATACATGCACACGCACACACACACACACACACACACACACACACACACACACACACACACACACACACACACACACACATGTGCACGCGCGCGTGTGTTAAAGTACATATACACATCAACACTTGCATATGTGTTTGTGTGTGTTGATGGAAAAAGGGGAAGTAACTTATCACCGAACGCGTTTCTCTTTTAAATAAGAGTTTTGTACATTTGCTTTTTTCTCAGTATTGAATTAATACGAAAAGTGATGGTGGTTGATGATGTTTAAGACCATGAGAATGATGATGAAGAGGAGGATGAAGAGGAGGAGGAGAAAGAAGATGATGACTACGATGACGACGACGATGACAATGTTGAACTGATATGTTATGATTCATTTGTCTTCGGTCGCTGCCGTCAGCTGGTGAAGCCGCATCTGGTGATGTGAGGTGGTAAAGACCTCAATTCTGGTCTTGGGACCGTTTTGTTTTCCGTTTGAATCGAGGTCAACAACCACCTCAGCTGACATGGCTGATGGAGATCACCATCTCATGAAGTGGAGAAAGGGACTGATGGAAGATGAATGAGATCTGCCACTGGGGATTACCAGGCCTCTCAAAATAAATGGCTTTTACTGTGCAGCTTTCAAAGTGGTGTGTGAATGGTGCACTAATAAATAATCAGGTCCAAAATTAACCCCCAAGCAGTGAACTACCATGATTTGTCAGGATCTGTAATAAGGACAAACAAACTGATAAGTTTGACAGAAAGTTAAGAGATATTATTAGTTCTATACAAATATGTTGTAGTCTGGTGGATTATATTGACCATTTTGTTTGTGAAGAAAATATAGATAAAGAGGGGAAGAAATTCCTTTACTGTGGTATCTGTCTGTAACTCTTTGAATGGTTTTGCAAATCGTGGTGGTGGTCTTCGATTTCATGTCTATTCACTAAAGTGATTTTAGACAAACAAACAAAAAAACAAACAAACAAACAAACAAAGAAAAAAACAAAAAAGGGGGGAGGGAATACAGGAGTGAAGAGGGTATTTGAAAATTGTCAATTTTGATCTTGAGAAAAAATGATCCAGAAAACAATTATTTTGAGGAGGGGAAGGTAAAGCTAACAAATAATGTTATCACAATTAAAGATTTAAACAAACAATCTAATAAACAAAATTAATAAATATATAGAATAAATGAATAACAGTAAAAACTAAGAATCGACTACCCACAACGGTGAACAAGTGAAATAACATGTTGCAGATCGTGTGGTTGTACAGGTGTGTCCTACTGTTTACAATGGTTGGGTGTCTGTACGTCTTAATGGCCAATATGATGCGTCTACATGTACATGTAGTGTGTTGCTAGAGACTGTGTGCATGCCGTCTCTCACTTTCAGCCTGCACCGTTGTCTAGCACTGCTGCCTGCAGCTATGCGAAAAGGAGAGCAGAATACAGAAGCCTCTCTTTGTCAGTACATAGTATCTCCATCAACAAGCCCTACGTAGTGCCTCCTGTAGCGACCCCACATGGTAACTGAGCACCTCGTGGACTCTGGCTGAACTTTTGAGGAACTTAAAGGAGGTGTGGACCCCAGACGTCCGGCATACAGGCCCACCAGTGTATGCACATGCCCTTGTACCCACGAACCAGACCCTCAACTATGGAAATAAAATCTTGGGAGAGACCAAAGCTGAGGAAGTAAACCCTGCTTTGTGGTTGTTTCAAGAGAGACCGAGGCTAAGGGAAAAATTCGCACAGAAGATCAGCCCCAATGGCCTTGTAGGTAGTCGTGGGAACGACAAAGGCCAGCAGAGAGTTCGTGGAAAAAACTGATGGAAGACAACGGGAAGCCACCATCGTGTCCTGCCAAGTTAATCATGGCCAGACATAATAAAATCATCAAGAACGACGTAAACAGGGACTCCACTGAAGGACCTTTGTCTGGTAGGGGAAGTCATACTGAGCAGAAACACAAGACCACCATCAAGTTACTGCGATCAGATTCAAAAATATGAAAATTGCAACATGGAACGTTAGAACAATGCTCAAGAAGAGAAAACTTGAGTTCAGCTTGATATAGCACAGCTGACTACTGAAGCCATATCAGGACTAAAGAGAAAACTAGAAAATGCCAACGGGCAAGTAAAAACGATATATTATGGTGGGGACACACATGAAAGAGGGATAGGCATCATAATGGACAGTGACAAGCCAAAGACTCTCAAAGTACTGTGCTATATCACACCGCGTTTTACCAGTTTTACAAGTGCACTGGAGGGCAAGCAATTCGATACCAACACTGTCCAAGTATGTGTACCAACATCCGCAAGTACTGGGGAAGAAAGTGGTAACTTCTATGTAGAATTAGAGACAGCCATGGTTCAGTGCAATGACAGGAAGTCACAATCACAATGGGAGATTTAAACGTTAAAATGGGAATAATGCTATAACGGGACAGGAAAAAAGTAGATGATTTTGTTGGACCTCATGGCTTGGCATGCAAAATGAAAGGGGAAAGAAACGTGTTGAGTGGGCACAAGTAAACGGATTCATAATATGAAACCCCCGGTTTGACCAACCTAACAGAAGAAAACGGACATAGATGAACCCAGGAGATGGCAAAAGAAATCAAATTGATTACGTTCTGATAAATAAGATATTTGTTTAAGATTCTTTACTAATAGCAAAAAATATGACGATGCTCAAACTACAACTGTGACCAC
Organism: Monoplex corrugatus; assembly: GCA_030674185.1. NCBI lineage: Eukaryota > Metazoa > Mollusca > Gastropoda > Littorinimorpha > Ranellidae > Monoplex > Monoplex corrugatus. The sequence goes on along the minus strand of JAPXFY010000026.1, from coordinate 13,722,942 downwards.
AGTCCTGTAATAGGAAAATTTACGCCAAAACTAAAGGGAAGAAAACAAACCAAAAACAACATCAAACTAAATCTTTGACTTTTAAAGACGGATCAAATAATTCATGCAAAATATAGCGTATATGTTCAAAACAAATTCAGTGCTCTGGAGGACGTGGGGACAGTGAGGATAAAGATGAAAAATTCGATAAATGACACTTGTGAATAAAATCCTAGAGCTGAAAGAAAAGCAAACAAGAACTGGATGACAAAACAAATCTTGAAAAAGAAAGGATCGGCAAAAAAGAGAAATGCAAAAAGATAAACCAGGAAATCAGGGATAAGTCAACAAAGCTAAGGGAGCTCGGCTAGAAACAAAGTGCAAAGAAACAAAAGACAGACACACAACAGACCCAAAGTTTATGTACAGAAACACTGAAGAAATTGCATACAGGAAAAAGACATGCACATCGACTGGTTGTTAAAATCAGAACATGGTAGATTAATATGGAATATGATAAGTAGTTAGATAGATAAGGAGAGTATACTAAAGACCTTTTAGACGATGTCAGAAAGTAGGAAGACATCATAATCAAGGACACTCCACAAATAATGAAAGATGACGTTAGAGCAGTGTTTTCAAAGATAAAATATGGAAAAGACCCAAGACCAGACAAGATTACCATAGAAAAAATAAGATGCTAGAGAAATTTAGTATCAAAATTTAATTCAGGACACTGGAAAAAAAATCCTAAAGAAATGTCAATATCAATTTATATTGCACTTCCAATGAAAGCATTGGCCATAGAATGCTAACGCCATCATACAGCCAGCTTGGTACATTTTTCAACAAAGATTCTATTAAGACTAATCATGACGAACACAAGGAACAGAATCAAAAGAGAAATATTAGAAGAATAATACCGATTTGTTGAAGGGAAAGGAACTGTTAAGGCCATATACTTCATTCAGTTGAATTAGTATCTATGTTTATGTTTTGTTGATTTTACCAAGGCTTGTGATCGAGTAAGCCACAAAGAATTGATCAACCAACTGGAAAAGCTCAACATTGACGGAAAAGATCTGTAAATAATATAGAATATGTATTGGGAACAAACAGCAGTAGTGAGCGTAGCAAATGGCATAAGCTCTTTTCAAAATATCAAAATAGGAGTTAGACACCTGGTTTACTTTCATTTTATTTCGAAAACATCATGACAAACCTTGAAGAATGTCCCGGGATAAAGGTTGGAGGAAAAATGTTAAATAATCTTCATTATGCAGGTAACACCGTTCAAACTGCCGAAAATCAAAAAGACCTACAAAATCGTGTAAATATAATAGGAATGGAAACCAGAAATGAGGGCTAGAATTAAATAGTAAGAAGACTGAAGTCATGACAAATCAATAAAGATAAGAACCCCCCCCCCTCCCCCCGTGAGAAATAACCGCAAATGGCAAAACATTGAGACACATTGATAGATTTAGATATCTGGAAACAGTCATCTCACCAGACGGCAGATGAACATGAGCTGCAATGGCGAAGCTAAAGCAGCATTCAAGAAAACGAAAAGAGTTTTTGCACACACATACCTATTGTTCTTCAGTGTTACATAAAACCAATACAGTTGTACGGAGCCAAGCCTGGACAATCAACAAGCAAATTCAGAGTAAGATTGAGGTAGCTGAAATGAGGTTTCTAAGAAGAATGTTAAGAATTCCATGGACAGCAAAGAATACAAATGAGACTGTCTTGAAAGAAGCAAACACACAGACACAGATACAGACACAGAAATACAGAGACACACACAGAACACACACACACACACACACACACACACACACACACACACACACACACAAACACACACACACACACACAGAAACGCAGAGACACACAGATACACAGACACACACACACACAACACACACACACACACAGAGAGAGAGAGAGAGAGAGAGAGAGAGAGAGAGAGAGAGAGAGAGAGAGAGCTATTAATGAAGAAGATTATAAAAGACAACATTTATAGGACATTTTATGAGGCAAGAGAAGATTGAGCACCAAGTCACAACAGGAACGCTAGAGAAAAAAAAGAGCACCAAGACGACCTAGGGAGAAAATTTGAGACAGTTTTGTCAAGTGGATGAGGACAGAAGTGCTAGGAGATATACTTGCAGGGACACAAGAAAGATTCGTACAGACGGTCATGATGGCTAGCACCGTGTGGCATGGCACATGATGATGATGATGTTGCTGCTGCTGATGATGATGGGGGTCTGATTGTGAAGAGGTATGTCCTAATTTGTAAACTGTTGCGGGTCTGATTGTGTACAGGTGTGTCTTATTTTGTTCAATGGTTGAGGGTCTGATTGTGTACAGGTGTGTCTTATTTTGTACAATGGTTGGAGGTCTGATTGTGTACAGGTGTGTCCTATTTTGTACAATGGTTGGATGTCTGATTGTGTACAGGTGTGTCCTAGTTTGTACAATGGTTGAGGGTCTGATTGTGTACAGGTGTGTCCTAGTTTGTACAATGGTTGAGGGTCTGATTTGTACAGGTGTGTCTTATTTTGTACAATGGTTGGATGTCTGATTGTATACAGGTGTGTCCTAGTTTGTACAATGGTTGAGGGTCTGATTGTGTACAGGTGTGTCCTATTTTGTACAATGGTTGGGGGTCTGCTTGTGTACAGGTGTGTCCTAGTTTGTACAATGGTTGAGGTCTGATTGTGTACAAGTGTGTCCTATTTTGTACAATGGTTGGATATCTGATTATGTACAGGTGTATCCTATTTTGTACACGTGTTGGGGGTCTGATTGTGTACAGGTGTGTCCTAGTTTGTTCAATGGTCAGAGGTCTGATTGCGTACAGGTGTGTGTCCTATTTTGTACAATGGTTGGAGGTCTGATTGTGTGCAGGTGTGTCTTATTTTGTACAATGGTTGGGGTCCGATTGTGTGCAGGTGTGTCTTATTTTGTACAATGGTTGGAGGTCTGATTGTGTGCAGGTGTGTCCTATTTTGTACAATGGTTGGGGTCCGATTGTGTGCAGATACTAGGTGTGTCCTGTCTTGTGCAACGATTGGAGGTCTGATTGTGTACAGGTGTGTCCTATGTTGTACAATGGTTGGGGTCTGATTGTGTACATGGGTGTGTCCTACGTTGTACAATGGTTGAGGGTCTGATTGTGCACAGGTGTGTCCTATTTTGTACAATGGTTGGGGTCTGATTGTGTACATGTGCGTGTGTCCTACTTTATACAATGGTTGGGGTCTGATTGTGTGCATGTGTGTGTCCTACTTTGTACAATTGTTGAGGGTCTGATTGTGCACAGGTGTGTCCTATTTTGTACAATGGTTGTAGGTCTGATTGTGTACAGGTGTGTCGTACTTTGTACAATGGTTGGGTCTGATTGTGTACAGGTTTGTGTTCTACTTTGTACAATGGTTAGGGGTCTGATTGTGTGTCCTATTTTTTAACGATGATTGGGGTCTGTTTGTGTACAGGTGTGTGTTCTATTTTGTACAATGATTAAGGGTAGGGGTCTGATTAGGTACAGGTATGTCCTATCTTTTTCAGTTTTCCTTCTTTCTATTTGTCCTGGTTTGTTCGCTTTTTGTGTTTGTTTCTTTTTCGTTATTACAATTCATTATTTCTTTTCTTAGTCATTGTGTACTGTGTGCTATCTATTCTTTTCCTTTTTTCATCTATCATTTTCCCCAAAAATGTGTTGGCTTGGAATAATGTTGATATGATTTGGTAATATGGGGTACAGATTTTCCAGTGGCCTTAACTCTGCGAGTCGATTAGAGGCGGAAATACCGTGGTGAAGGATCATTTCTGAAAAATTTACAAAATTGTTACAAAATTCATAAAGGGGAAGAAAACCCTCAAATCATAAGAAATAAACACACATTCGTGTAAAATTAAAACATTTATTTTTTTCATCTTGATAACATGCAACTTGTACTCACAGTGTGAGGCCAAAAATGGTGTCCAACAGGGTGACCTTATCAGTCACGCCCTTGTGGACAATAATACTCATATTAGATGCAGTCTATGAATACAGTCACTGCAGGCTGTCAGATATGTTGTGTACATGTCTTGCTTAGTGTGATAGACCTCAAAGCAAGACAGACAAAGAGCCCTTTTGTGTGGAACACATTGCATATTTGTGGCTGTGTCCAACTCATCTTTGTTTTCAGCTTAGAAAATCACAAACTGATGATGCGAAACTCGACGACATAATGCTTTACATAAGGGAATTAACACCGTTCATTTCTTTGCTTTCGCAAAAAAATACATGTTACTTCCCTTTAACCGTTTTAGGTTTCAGGGGAACCGTTTTAGTCCATGAAAATTGTCGATACATGTACGTACATTGGCACACTGGTACGTCAGTAATGGAATTCCCGAGCGTCTGTGTGCCAGCTAAAACAACAAAAATAACTGCAAAAACAATAGCAATAATAATAACAACAACGATAACAATCATCACTATCATCATTACCATCATCACCATCGTCATCATCACCACCATCACCACCACCACCATCATCATCATCATCATCATCATCATCATCATCATCATCATTATCATCTCCATCTCCATGATCATCATCATCACGTGCCCTGCCGCGTGGCGTCGGCAATCACAACTCCCTATATGAAACTATCCCTTGTCCCCTGTCGCCACAAGTACATCTCCCACCCTTTCTGTTTCCAGCCACTCCGCAAGCCCGTCCAATAATGATAATGATGCATATACGATGATAATAATAATAATATAATAATAATAATAATAATAATAATAATAATAATAACAATAACAACAATAATAATAATAATAACAATAATAATAATAATAATGATGATGATGATGATGATGATGATGATGACGATGACGACGATGATGATGATGATAATAATAATGATAATATGAATAATAATACGAATAATATAAATAACAATATGAATAATAAGAATAATAGCAAAAACAACAACAACAGTGACGATGATGATAGTAACACTAACGATAACAATAACAATGATAACAATCATAATGATAATAGTACACAATAGATAATGAATGATAACATCAACAGCAGCAGTGACGTTCCATGGTGACAAGAACCAAACCCAAACGCAAAACCCACCAGCCACCAAAATAGCAACTCAACAACGACCAAGACTCCAACGTTGTGCAAACAGCGCACACAAACCACGAGGGGACACGGCTGTGCAAAATGACCAGAAACAGCATCTTTAGTTGCTCAAGAGGTGTGGCTCTTAGCCTGGCCCTTGACCCCCCTGATCACACGCTGTGATAGACATTCCAGTGTCAGCAAGCAACTGACGCGGGTCTTTCCCTTCTTTATATCTGTTAAAAAGTGGCGATTTTTCGCTCTTTTTGACAGCGACTTACAAACAAGTCAAGGTTTTGTCGGCATCCACGTTTTGTCAAGTAAAAGTTCTGTCTCTTGACTCTGTCTAGACGAAAATTGAAAAATTCATCGTTAATCGTTTGTGATTTATTTGTCCTTGATTTGAATATACCGTCAGCATTGCTCAGTGAGATTAACGTGAAATAGACGATGTTCAGAGTGGGTCACATAGCGTAATGGAGTGAAGTGGAATTAAGTAAGCTATTATATGGAGTGAAGTGGAATTAAGTAAGCTATTGTTTGGCTATGATTGTTGAAATGACGGTGTTCTCTCTCTCCCTCTCTCTCTCTCCCCCCTCTCTCTCTCTCCCTCCCCGTCACACTGAGAAAGCGGAAAATCACAAAAGCTAAACACAAAGGACACTTATTCAGTGTGTTGGTAATTGAAACTTATCAATAGGAAACAGGCTTTTCTGTTATATTGTGTTTGTTCCTGTGCCAAACAATAGATGTGTTACGCTATGAACTGGTAATGGCATTGTTTCCAGCATCTGATATTTCCGATGGTGATACACTTTCCGACAGTTCCGTAACCTGTAACCTGTATAATTGGCCTGCAGGAAAGTATACACACTTGTGACGAGAGAGAGAGAGAGAGAGAGAGAGAGAGAGAGGAGAGAGAGAGAGAGAGAGAGAGAGAGAGAGAGGGAGAGAGCACTATGGAACAAAATGCCACACTCATGTCAACTTTATGATCCCCTAACACAGACTCAGTGAAAAGGCATGTGTAATATAGTGTACAGACTCGTGTCTATCGTTTCCTTTAACCAGAACAAGAATACATTTGCAAATATTTTATAGTGACAACAAATATGTCGTTCTTATCCCACTTTATTTAGCAAAATTTTAAATACTGTAATGCTTACCAGGATCAATCGTGTGTAGTGACTTGCGAGAATGATGGCAACACATTCTGTGACATCGAATACATTTGAATGACATCTCTTTGTTAGTACAGACATACAGGCACAGCTTGGACGTTGTCGTATATGTATAAAACCTTGCTTTCTAAAATGTGTGAATTTACCTTTCTTACATCTGTTTGTCATAGTATTCTCACAAGCTGGGTCCAAATTGCCAACATAATATTCTGCATTCACCGACAAACACAATGGAACATAATACATAATGTCAATTATATTTGGCTGCAGTAAAACATATGCTTGAATTAAACATAAGATCTACTATTTTGAGTGATAAACCTGTTGTTTCTGTTCGTCAATACTGATGTAACCTTATCAAAAAGGCAATGAAGGTGAACAGAAACGATTGTGTCCGAGTGCCCCACTCTAATGTGCATGTATTAAGCGACTCAAGCAGTAAAAAAAATCACAATGGCAAAACATAAATAAGTAAACAAATAAAAAAACAACAACACTTCGAGTGCTTAGTGTGCTCTTGCCAAGTTAGACAAGTCAAGTGGCCAACTTCGTGAAGGTGGGGTACTTAACTTGCGTCGCTCTCCTCGCTCGAATTAAGCCGGAAACCATCTGCTGGGATGTGATAAGTGATCATCAATACGTATGACAATGTTTGAAGATTGTAGCATCTCTCTCTCGAACACAAGAAAAGAGAATGGAAACGGTCTGTACAAGGTGAAACATCGTGTCGGTTAAGTTGTCGCTCTACAGTGGGGTAATTATATCGCGTCTCTCTCCTTCCCTGCCGAGGAGGAATTTTTGTGCTTAAGTGAAGACGCTTTCCGAAGTGTTAAATTTTGTGTGACATAGTTCTAATAGTGTGTGAATACCTCAGAAGCTTAGCTAGAACGGTTGAAAATTACGGGGAAAAAACCCTGAGATCATGACAAAATCGCTCTACTTCCTGAAATTAAGCCAGTTTTGTGCAGGATACAGTAGCGTAGTCTATTAGATTAATCTGGTCGTGTTTGGTATCATTTTAATGCTACTTGTATCGGCAACACGGTCATTTACATATCAGACAGACTGTTAAAAGGCGCTGTAAAATCTAAGACTATATAGCAACTAACTCATTTTTCTTCCTTCCACTGCACAACCACTATCAGCAGGCGTGATGTGCATGGTCGGCCCTCTCCGGCTGAAATAAGGTCAGGTCACAGCTTGGGGCTTCTGCAACTAAAGAGTCGGATTGGAACAGCCGTGGGGAGGACATGTGGGAAGAAGGACGAGGAGGAGCCACTCAGAGGGTGAAACCACTGCCGGACAAACTGGCACGCCCCCAAACCGAACCATAAGGAAGATGGATCATGTGACCGCCAAAGAGACTGGGGAATGTCGTTAAAGTTATATCATAGGACACCAAGAAGGAGAGGGGACCGCTCGTGCAACATTCCTACAGGGGAACCCACGGACAACCAGCACCAGAAGCAGAAGAGAGAGGTGGGGAATAGGTGTACACCTGGAGGTGGTTACGAACGTGCCAGGCACCAACGACATCCCTATGGTACAATGCCTCAGCCACCGTTGGAACTCCTCGTGAAACAGCCAGGGGAGAAAATGAGACAAGGGGGGCGACTTGACCATGTCTAACACCAAGAAGAACAAGATGGGTTGCGGAACTCCGAACACATCACGAGAATGGAACAGTAGAAGGCGACGTGTGTGTGTGTGTGTGTGTGTGTGTGTGTGTGTGTGTGTGTGTGTGTGTGTGTGTGTGTGTGTGCGTGTGTGCGTGTGTATGTGTGTGTGTGTGTGTGTGTGTGTGTGTGTGTGTGTGTGTGTGTGTGTGTGTGAGTGAGTGTGTGTGTGTGTGTGTGTCAGCAGCCACTCAACCATAGTCTATATGATACTTTCAATGTTTCAGCCGTTTTAACAAAAGAGAAAATGCGATTACCGAACGAAAGTAAGCGTGACAGTTAAAATGAAATATAAGGGATTAATAAACATAGAGAAGAAAAGAGGAACAGAGACAGACAGACAGACAGACAGACAGACAGAGACAGACAGACAGAGACAGAGAGACAGGGAGACAGAGACAGACACAGACATTTATTTTCAGTGTGGTAAGACATTCAAAAGTCATCATTATGTTCCTTTTCTAAACTCTTCTTCTCAGCTTCCCCCACAGCAGCAGTGTGCGTTCTTTCAATGACGTGCACAGATCTCTCCATTGATGATGAATACCCGCAACAGCCGAACAGAATCTTCAAGAACTCTGTCCTGAATTTCGTTCCAGTCAAGCAATACAGATAAAAATTCCAGGCAAAGTTGCAGAACCCAAAGACGAAGAAGAAATCGTAGAGAAAATAATGTAACCGCCGTGAACTGTTGTCTTGAGAAGCGTAGCCATGAAAGAAGCTGTGGTAAATCATGAGAGGAAGCGTTATCACCACAAAGGCTGTAGACACGATTATGATCGTCACCGTCGTTGAGGAAGCCATTTTTTCTCGCGTGTTTGTCTGATCTCCTTTCATGGATGAAAACTGTTTCTTCACTTCCTTCACAGACACCCTCAACTTCCATCCCAGAACTGCGTTGCACACTAACAAGAACGTGCAAGGTAGAAGGCAATACACAAAGATATCCACTCTCACCCACATGCTGACCCAAAAGTGCTGATAATCAGGAAACCCAAACGTGCACCTTACAGACGTGTTGCTTTCCAATTGGACAAGGTCGTAGCCGAATAACATATGGGAGTAGATCAAACTACACGCGAAAATGATAACTACAATTATGATGACGCTTTTCTGACGTGTACACAGGATATTGACACGATGAGGCCACACCACGGAAGCAGCCCGCTGGGCTGTCAAGGCAACCAGTAACCATGCCGACGAGACTGCTGTGGTGTGCATCACCCATATCATCACTTTACAGGCCACCACGTGGCTAGCAAAAAGGTCAAAGTTCATGACTTTTCTCGTCCACATTGGCAAAGCTCCACTATACAGCATGGCGGTATCAGAAATGGCCAGAGCTGTCAGGTACACATTCATAGCGGACCAGCCAGACCGCAGTTTACGTAGAATTAGTATAGTCATCACATTCCCAAACGTCCCAAAGACCAAAACAAAAGAAGTTCCAATTTTCCCAAACCAGCCACCATCCAGACTGTCTGTGACTACTGGAATAGCCTCCAGGATGCCGTCATCTTCCTCAATACTTTCAGAGTCTTGGAAGGAAGAGTGTGTGTTTGAAGCATTGACTGACCTCTGAAGAGAATCCATGCCTTTTGACTCTTGTCTGTGGTGCTGGTCAGTTTATGGCTCCACGGCTGAGACAAAAGGAATAAGACAGTGTTGGGACGGGTTCTAATACTCATTTGTTTTCAACTTTTACTTTTTATCTAATTTTATTTTTGTAAAGATTGTGGCTTAATAATTTTTCTTATTTCTTCATGTGTTAATCTATTAACCCACGCATTTCTTCTTCTTCTTCTGCTTACTGTGATTATTACTATTCTTTATTATTATTGTTATTATTATTATAATTACAACTATTATTATTATTATTATTGCTATTGTTATGTTCATTATTGTTACTATTCTTTGTTATTATTACTATTGTTATTATTATTATTATCATATTATTATTATTATTATTATCATTGTCATTAGTACTACTACTACTACTACCGTTATCATTATTGTTGATGTTGTTATTGTTGTTGTTGGTGTTGTTGTTGTCATTATTATTTGTAGTATACAGGGGCGAACTATTCATCTAAGTTGGAATAATTCATAGCAGGCATATATACATGTGCAAATGATTGACACTAAGGTTGAAGACAAGCATAACAGACATGTACACAAATGACTGACTCGTAGGTTAAAATTAATCATAACAAATTGGTATACAAATGATTGAATGTCGACCCAGTATATTGTTCTTCAGAACTTGGTATACGTCTTCATGTGGGATAGAAGGTATACTGATCCTCTGTGTGTATGCGTTTGTGTGTGTGTGTGTGTGTGTGTGTGTGTGTGTGTGTGTGTGTGTGTGTGTGTGTGTGTGTATGTATGTGTGTGTGTGATTGTGTGTGTGTGTGTTTGTGTGTATGTGTGTGTGTGCGCGTGTGCTGGTCTGTATATATACATGTATATAAATATATATATATATATGTATGTATATATAATATATATTAGAGAGAGAGAGAGAGAGAGAGAGAGAGAGAGAGAGAGAGAGAGAGAGAGAGAGAGAGAGAGAGAGAATAGAAAGCGATATAAGCTCTTTCCAAAATATCAAAAGAGGAGTCAGACAAGTTCGTGTTTTGTCACCAGATCTGTTTTCACTTTACGGGGAAAACATCGTGAGAAACCTAGAAGAAGACCCTGGATTAAAGGTTGGAGGGAAAATGATAAACAACATTCAATACCCAGATGACACCGTGCTAATTGCAGAAAATGAAAGGGACCTACAAAACTTTGTTAATATACTAGAAATAGAAAGCAAATGTAAGGGATTGGAACTAAACAGCAAGAAGACTGAAATCATAGTAATCAGTAAAAAACAAGAAAACCCCTCATGCAAAATAACAGCAAAAGCCATAACTTTGAGACAGGTTGATAAGTTTAACAATCTGGGAAAGGTTATCTCACCAGACGGTATCTGTGGCCTTTTTCGTCGATGGCGACGGTCGGCAGCGGAAAATTAGTTATCTTAAAACACAGCGACACTCATGGCTAAAACAACCAATGCGCGATCGGCACATTTTCTGACAACGACTACAGTAGTAGTATACTGTGGAGTCATCCACCGTGGGGCATTTGTGTCTTTGTCTAGCCTCTGTAGCCTCTCTCTCAATGTATCCTCTTCATAGCTCTTTGCTTCCGCGAAAACAGCAGCTCTCCACCCCACTCGAACCTGCGCAACCGTATCCCAGTTCGCAACATTGATAGAAATTCTATCATGGACGTTTTACACTGGTCCTTGAAGCATAGCTTGGGTCGTCCAATGTTACGCGTGCCCTCAGACAGTTCCCCATACAGTATCTGCTTCGGGATTCTGGAGTTATCCGTGAGCGCAACGTGACCAAGCCGCCTGAGACGCCGAGACCGCAGGATGGATATAGTTAATGAATGCCAGCTCTTTTGAGCACTTCTGAATCCGTGACTCTATCTTGCCATTTAATTTTTAAAATTTTTCGTAAACACCATTTAATCTCCTCTCCTGACCAGCATACAAGGTCCACGTCTACTCCCGTAAAGGAGTGTTGAGAGGACGCATGTATGGTAAATTAGTCTTGGTTTTAATCCTAAGCTTATCATTTTCCCATGCTCTTTTCATAAGTTTCTTGAATGCGGCTGTAGCCTTTCATATTCTGCTTGTCAATTTCTCATTCAAAGATAAGGTCGATGTTATCATGGATCCCAAGTAAACAAACTCATCTGCTGTTTTCAGAGATTCACCAACGAGTTTTATCTCTGGTGGTCAGTTTTCTTGACGCTGATTGTTAACCTGAAGAGATCGCATGCTTCCGCTAAACGATCGACTAGTCTTTGAAGCTCGATTTCACCGTGAGCCGCTATCACAACTCTCTGATCAACACTTCAGTCGTCAGTCGTTTCGACTTTAGTCTTTTCAGATTAAAAAGGGATCCGTCGAACCTGGTTTTGAGGTAAACTCCATCCTCACTGTCATCAAAAGCATGGTGCAGGACAGCAGCAAAATAAATGGCAAAGAGAGTGGGTGCCAGGACACATCCCTGTTTAACACCACTCCTCACCTTGAACGGCTCTGATGTATTTCCATCCAATTGAGTGCATGCATTCATGTCCTCGTGAAAAGAAATGACTGCAAAAGAATAGGTGGACAACCGATTTTTTTCCAGTAGCTGATAGAGCGATTTCCGGCTCACAGTGTCAAATGCCTTCGTCAGATCAACAAAGGCGATGAACAGTGGTTTTTCTTTGTTCCCTGCATTTTTCCTGCAGCTGGCGCAATGTAAAGACCATATCAGTCGTTGATCGACCAGCCCTAAAACCAGACTGTGTCTCTGAAAGGATGCGATCAGCCAACCTTTGCAGGCATTTCAGAAGGACCCTAGCGAGGATCTTACCCGCCACAGAAAGAAGAGATATCCCCCTGTAATTATTTCAGTCGCCCCTATCACCCTTATTTTTGTACAGGGTAACGATTTTGGCGTCCCGCATTTCGTGTGGTATTTCACGTTGTCGCCAGCATTGCAGCAGTAATGCATGCAACTGTGGGAGAAGAACATTCTTATTGTCCTTAAAAATTTCATCAGGAATACCATCTTCGCCAGACGCCTTCCCATTTGTTAGGGTACTTATTGCTTCAGAAAGCTCTTTTTCGGTAGGCTCCTCATCCAATTCTGCAAATACACCAAAAGACGGCAAG
>JAPXFY010000026.1:13615236-13705236 GCA_030674185.1 Monoplex corrugatus | reverse complement strand
TTTATCGCATGTATGGACAGAATAACTAAAGCAGCCAAAAGTGACCCTTCTGCTCTCAGTGAACTCGTTTTTTTCTGATGTTCAGAACCTCATCCACAAGAATCAAGAAAAATGGCAACAGTACATCAATAGCCTCAATGAGGCTTGCAAGAATCGTCAAAAGAAAACTAGCATCTCCAAAACTGAAGTGATGAAAGTCGGCAAAATCATTGTCCATTAAGTATGGATATTGACAAAACACGCATAAAGCAGAAATATGAAACCAAACACCTTGATTCATTATTCACACAAGATGTCAGATTAAACTGAGAAATAGAGACAAGGATACAAAAGGCAAATTGCTGTTACATACCAACTGGAGCCACTTCTCTTCCACGACGACATTCCAATTGCAGGCAAAAAGATAATTGATAAGTAGCATATTTGTTCGAACCCTCACATACCAATGTCAAACTTGGACTTTTAACGTGTCAATGCATAATAAAATCACTGCACGTGAAATAGGATACTTAAGAAATACCTTCAACGGCACAAGCAGACATAAAATCAAAAATGAAAAAGTTAGGGAATACGTTGGAACTTTGCCCGTCTTGAAGTTTAATGAAAAACAGAGAATAAAATGGCTTGGACATGTGATCAGAATGTCAGTCAACCTCACGCAAGAACATTCCACGTAAGAAATTCAGGGTTCAAGAGCAAACGAAGACCAAAGAATAGATGGACTCAACAGCGGAAGCCACGCATCTAGCCCAAACCTGTCAGCTGCATCTCCCTTCGACACAAATACTGGGTACCAGGGGAAGGAAAATGTAAAAAAACAAGTAAGTAATGGCCAGTTGTGCCTGTACTAAAAACTAAAAACAAATCATAAATAAACGGTTAATGGCCGGTTATGACGGTTTTAAAAACTAAAAAGAAATCATAAATACACGTGTTAATAGCAGGTTGTCATTGTTTTAAAAACTAAAAGTAAATCATAAATAAACGTCTTAATAGCAGGTTGTCACTGTTTTAAAAAATAAAGGGAAATCATTGATACACGTGTTAATGGCTGGTTGTCACTGTTTTAAAAACTAAAGGCAAATAATAAATACACGTGTCAATGGCTAGTTGTCATTGTTTAAAAAGCTAAAGGCAATTCATTACTTAATGTGTTATTGGCTAGTTGTGACTGTTTTAAAAACTGAAGGCAATTATAATAAACGTGTTAATGCTGGTTATGACTGCTAATAAACGTGTTAATGCCTGGTTATGACTGCTATAAACGTGTAATGCCTGGTTAGACTGCTAAAACGTGTTAATGCCCGGTATGACTGCTATAAACGTTTAATGCCTGGTTATGACTGCTATAAACGTGTTAATGCCTGTTAGACTGCTATAAACGTGTTAATGCCTGGTTATGACTGCTATAAACGTGTTAATGCCTGGTTATGACTGCTATAAGTGTTAATGCTGTTATGACTGCTATAAACGTGTTAATGCCTGGTTAGACTGCTATAAACGTGTTAATGCCTGTTATGACTGTATAAACGTGTTAATGCCTGGTTATGACTGCTTTAAAAAAACTAAAGTCAATAAAAAATATCACCAGATGGCTGTAGTTGAATTGAATGTGAAAGTCAAATCATAAGTAGCAGAGTTTACAAGAATGGTATGTTATTAGTAGTAGTAGTATTAGTAGTAGTAGTAGTAGTAGTAATAGTAGTAGTAGTAATAGTAGTAGTACTATATAATTATTATCATTGTTGTTGTTGTTAGCCTATTATTTCCAGAATAATTATCACATTATTATTACTATCATCATCATCATCACATCATTGTTATTATTGTTAGTATAAGGGTACCAATGAAATAAAGAAATGCAGAGTGGATGACCCTAGCCCCACAGTTTGACGAGTTTCAACACCCTTGTCTTAATATTGCCTGGTCCTCCAAAGGTGTCAGCAGTGAAGAAAACAGAATTTGCCGTTTCACAGTCATTCAGATTTGCGAAGATGGTGTATTGTGGAAGAGAAATAAAACAAACTTAAAAGACAAACAAACAAATGAATGAACGGACGGACGTACATTCATGTTGAAAACAGTCCTACATTTTTCTTCTTGTTGTTGTTGTTGTTGATCTTCTTCTTCTTCTTCTTCTTCTTCTTCTCCTTCTTCTCCTTCTTCTTCTTCTCCTTCTTCTCCTCCTTCTTCTCCTTCTTCTTCTTCTCCTTCTTCTTCTTCTTCTTCTTCTTCTTCTTCTCTTCTCTTTCTCCTTCTCCTTCTTCTTCTTTCTTCTTCTTCTTCTTCTTCTTCTTCTTCTTCTTCTTCTCTTTCGTCTTCTTCTTGGTTTCTGCTTTTCTTCTTTTTCTTTAATTCTTTGATTCTTCCAGTTCCGTCGGTTCTGTGCCAAACCCAGAGTTACCACACACACAACACACACACACACACACACACACACACACACACACCACACACACACACACACACACACACATACATACACACACACGCACACACCACAGAGAGAGAGAGAAGAGAGAGAGAGAGAGAGAGAGAGAGAGAGAGAGATCTGAGCTAAATTGATCTCAACCTGAGAGACGTCTAACCCTTGACCCAAGTTGTCATCCTCTCTCCAACCAGGTGCCCCTTCCTGATCGTAAACACAAGGCCTTTGAACTACTTGTAGCTCTGGCGATTGACTTCTTTGAGGAAGCTCGTCCACCCAGTGATGGGTGTTAACATCCCTCCCTCACATTGTTTAGCCCGCCAACTGACATGGTGTACCAGGATGTGGCACTTGGAGCCTGCTGAGACGGATTCAGTAGATAAATGGAAAACCAGTTTTCCGTCCCTGCCACGGGTAGCATTCGTCTTTCTAAATCCGCTGCCAGGTCCATGTCAAGCATGCATACAGGGAGATGGAGTGTGCGAGAACAGGTAAGAGCCTAATATTGAGTGTTATGAAGATACTCTTTTCTTTCCATTGCAGTTTCAGCCTTGGCGTTGCTGATGTTGTCTTTACTGCCCCTGAGATGATTTCTGGTTAGGATCCCTCCTTGCTAATGATGGATCTCAGCAAAGTGAATTGTTGAACAGTTCCTAATGTCAGTCTATGGACATTTGTTTCAGTAGTGATGGTGATGTTATGGCAGGTCATTGGCTTTAGTAAACTGTTCAGTCACAGCTACTTTCTGTTTCTATTTTCACTGTCTGTCGTGTTTGGCTTTATATTCTATCTGTATTTATATTGTATTTCTTCATTTTCTTTTTTCAATGGTATATTGTGTACGTTTGAGCTGCTCTTCAGAGGAAAGTGCATCGCCACAGTACAGTGCCACACCTTTCCTGTCTGCACACATTTGTGTTTGATTATGAATCATGAATGGATTTTCCTACGGAATGATGGCAGGGACAACTCTTTCACTGCTGCCTGACGAAGAGCAGTTCTGCAGTGGATTCCAGCCCACTGCGGAGTCTCCGGGAATGAGCGAGCTGATATCCTTGCTAAGGAGGGAGCCAGAGAAGAACAACCTAACAACAGCGTCAGCTACAGTGAGAAGAGGAGCATCATCAGGGCGCTATCCATGCCGAGACGACACAGGGATGACTACCACCTGTTGTCTAGAGAGGAGCAAGTTGCCCAAGTGAGGTTGCGCACTGGTCACAATAGGCTGAACAGCCACATGTATCGCAAACTGAAGCTGACGCCCTCCCCAACCTGTCCCTGCGGTCAAGAAGACCAAACCACGGAGCATATACTCCAAAGATGTCCCCTTCACCAGGTGGCAAGACAGGACGTGTGGCCGACAGACACTCCGCTGACAACCAAACTCCATGGCTGCAGACAGGAGCTGGAAAAGACGGCTGCATTCATCGCCCGGACTCAGATGATTGTATAGCAGCGTACGCCAAGAAGAAAGAAGAAGACAGCTGTCTGATCTTTAAAGTGAGCCGAGTGCATGCTGCACATAAGACCTTGCTTTAATCCTGTCGTGGGAAAGCATACATAAGCAAACTAACACAAACGTCCCATTTTGGCGTTCCATCACACCACAAAACCCTTATTCATTCGATCGAAGTCCCATGGCCATGAGTGCACACCTGTTAATGATGTATCATTACAACATGCCTAAACATCCCTCTCATAGGGTGTTTTTGTTTTATTGTTTTGCTTTGTTTGGGGACATTTATAGTAGTAGTAGTAGTAGTTTTGTTGTTGTTGTTGTTTTTGTTTGGTGGGGAGTTTCCTTCTGATGTCAAGCGAAGAGCAATTGTTCTTGATAACATTTCACTTGTTCAGTATGTGTCCTGCCCATCTCCATATTCTCTGTGCAATGACAGGAGCCATGTTGTCATTGTTGCAGTGGTCCTGGTATAGTTAAGATCTATGGCCAGAGTATATGGATAATCTGATTTACAGTGTGGAAAGCTGATAACTTTTCTGATAGCCCTTTGTCATAGCTCTTCAGATCGCTCTCTGTTAAAACTGTTCACGTCGCTCTCTGTCATAACTTTTCAGATCGCTCTGTCATAATCTTTTCAGATTATTTTTGTTTGTTATAATTTTTCAGATCGCTCTCTGTCATAACATTTCAGATCACTGTTTGGTATAATTTTTCAGATCACTATCTGTCATCGTCCAGCACATCGACCAGGACTGGACTCGTACCAATCTATGTATATGTCAGACGGGACAGGACTCGTACCAATCCATGTCCATGCCAGACAGGACAGGACTCGTACCAATCTATATCCATGCCAGACAAGACAGGAATCGTATCAATCTACGTCCATGCCAGACAAGACAGGACTCGTATCGATCTATGTCCATGCCAGACAAGACAGGAATCGTATCAATCTATGTCCATGCCAGACAAGACAGGAATCGTATCAATCTACGTCCATGCCAGACAGGACAGGACTCGTATCGATCTATGTCCATGCCAGACAAGACAGGATTCGTATCAATCTATGTCCATGCCAGACAAGACGGACTCGTACCAATCCATATCCATACCAGACAAGACAGGAATCGTATCAATCTATGTCCATGCCAGACAAGACAGGAATCGTATCAATCTATGTCCATGCCAGACAAGACAGGACTCGTACCAATCTATGTCCATGCCAGACAGGACAGGACAGGACTCGTACCAATCTATATCCATGCCAGACAGGACAGGACTCGTACAAATCTATGTCCATGCCAGACAGGACAGGACTCGTACCAATCTATATCCATGCCAGACAGGACAGGACTCGTACAAATCTATGTCCATGCCAGACTGGACAGGACTCGTACCAATCTATATCCATGCCAGACAGGACAGGACTCGTACAAATCTATATCCATGCCAGACTGGACAGGACTCGTACAAATCTATATCCATGCCAGACAGGACAGGACTCGTACCAATCTATATCCATGCCAGACAGGACAGGACAGGACAGGACTCGTACCAATCTATGTCCATGCCAGACAGGACAAGACAGGACTCGTACCAATCTATATCCATGCCAGACAGGACAGGACTCGTACCAATCTATGTCCATGCCAGACAGGACAGGACTCGTACCAATCTTTATCCATGCCAGACAGGACAGGACAGGACTCGTACCAATCTATGTCCATGCCAGACAGGACAGGACAGGACTCGTACCAATCTATATCCATGCCAGACAGGACAGGACTCGTACCAATCTATATCCATGCCAGACAGGACAGGACAGGACAGGACAGGACTCGTACCAATCTATGTCCATGCCAGACAGGACAGGACAGGACTCGTACCAATCTATGTCCATGCCAGACAGGACAGGATTCGTACCAATCTATGTCCATGCCAGACAGGACAGGACTCGTACCAATCTATATCCATGCCAGACAGGACAGGACAGGACTCGTACCAATCTATGTCCATGCCAGACAGGACAGGACTCGTACCAATCTATGTCCATGCCAGACAGGACAGGACTCGTACCAATCCATGTCCATGCCAGACTGGACCATCACTTGATCAAGTAGTGCAGCTGTGCCCACTGTTCAGAAATGAAAGAACTGATTAGTAGCCTAACTGAGCAAACATTGCAAGATCATCCCCGGGGCAGCAAAAGGTACCTGGAAGGGTTTTTTGATATTACATTCAAGAGGGCAGGTGGTGTAATGGTATCTGGATTTGAAATGAAAAGACAGGTCATCGATGGCATGAAAGAGATCTTGACATCATGCACGATGTCTTCAACTCAGGACTTTCAGCTTTCTTTGAGCGTCAACTCTGTCTCCCTTCGACACCCATGACGGTTCAAGTCGACAAATAGAACAAGACGAAATGTCCCTGTAGTAAACGCCTGAGTACATAAGGCCATATTTAAAATGATCAGTCCTTGAAATTTAGATGTCTATTTCTAAGTATTGCGCGTGTGATTTATGAAAAAAATGGTTACCTTATCCTCCCCATAACCATTTATTACTGTGTCTGTTATTAGTTGTTTATTGTATTGGAGAGAGAGGACAGAGTGAGAGAGACTGAGACAGACAGACAGTGAGAGAGAGAGAGAGAGAAAACTGTTGTACTATTTACTTCACTCAACACATGTCGGACCTACTCATCTCAATCTGTCTGTCTCTTTTTCTGGTGAACTAGTTTCTGTAACCGTAAACTGTATTGTTACTGCTTCAGACGAAAATACGTGTTTTGTTGTTGTTGTTGTTGACATAGTCCTTCAAATGACACAGTTACCAACAAATACCATTGAAAATATGTACAATGACTAAAACCTACACAGTATTTACCTTTAACCGAAGCTTGGCTACAGCAACAATAATTTATTTCTCTTAAAGTAAAGAAGTTTTCCTTTTCAATGTAACATTCATCCAGATCGCTAACAAGTATGGATTAATATCTTTCCTCAAGTCAGTATCAGTGTAGTTGATATCATCGGCGTCCTGAGCTAAGTTTATATTGTTTGAGACTTGTGCTGGCAGGTCATGGATCAAAATATTAAATGATAGAGGAGATATTACGGAGCCCTGTGGAATTCCAATGTTAACAGATCGTTATTCAGAGTATGTATTACCTATTTTAGCAAGTATACTTCGGTCACTTAGAAATGCTTTGATAAAATAATACAGATTACCTTTGAGACCAATATGTTGTAATTTCAACAAAAGTCTCGCATGCCAAACTTGGTCGTATGCCTTTTTAAGATAACAAAATGTAACTAGAACGTTTTTTTCTATGGTCTGTCGTCGCTTTACCTTTTTGAAATCCACATTGGTTGATAGGTATTGTTTTATTTTTCTCACAAAAGTAAGTCAGTCGATTCACTATCATTTTTTCCATCAGTTTTGAAACATAGGATGTAAGCGAGATAGATCTGTAACTACTGGGTTCAGAGAGGGGTTTATTAGGTTTTGGTATAGGTAACACAACTGAAGTCTTCCAAATGTCAGGTATGCAACCATTTTCCCAGCATGTTTGTATGATATTGTGTAAGTATTCAATAAGTGTGTGTGTGTGTGTCTGTGTGTGTGTGTGTGTGCCTGTGCGTGTGTTTGTGTGTATGTATGTTTGTGTTTGTGTGAGCGTGTGTGTGTGTGTGTGTGTGTGTGTGTTATTTTTATTTTATCTTATTTTATTTTATTTTATTTTATTTATTTTTTTATTTTATCTATCTTATTTTATTTCACTTTGTTTTTTACTTAAATTTATTTTAATTCTCCTTTCACAAGACAGGCCCAGTCACGGCTAACTGAGGGTTTCATTTATCCAGGGATTCTGGTTTTCCCTTCAACCCCTTGGCTGTTGGTTTAGGATGTTTTTCTTCCTATTCCAAGGTCAGACCGGATTTGTTACATCAGCCATAATGCTAGGTTCACACTATGGAAACTGTGGGAAACTCTGGCAGTCTGCGCGTTAAAGAAACTGCTTTGGAAACCGTCTATAAATAAATGTGACTGGAGTTTCTGTCGACAATGTGAACGCTCGACGAAATTATACAGAAACTGCGAAGCTCCTCCCCTTTTTTGCTCTTTTCATTCACGCTGTGCGCGCGAGCCAGCCCAAGGCAGCGCAAGCCAGGGAGTTTCTACCAAAGTTGGAAACGGACTTGAAAACTGGCTGTAATTTCTCGTTCAGTTTTCTCCCTTGGAGACTTTACGCGGAAACCCCTCAAATTTTTGCTTGTGTTTGGGTCTGAGATGGGGGTTGTCCTTGGAGAAACACCTGGGATATGAAAAATGTCGAGGCATCTTTGGAGGAATCTGGGGTGTGGGCTGTCAGAAGGTATAAAAGCAGACACTTTGAGGGGGGGTTTGTCAGTCCATCTTCATCTGCCACCATGGATCCACGACTCCAGGCTGCTTTGGAACTTTTGCAGGCCCACAACAACTTCTACGTTGACAGACTACACCATGTGCTGGACAGGAGAGAGCGCAGGAGAGCCCTGTGGGTGCGGAGCTATCTGACTGAGGAGAGGAGGAGAGACAGCAGTCACTACTACACCCTGCTGAACGAGGAGCGGATGGAATGGGATGAGTTTGTCTTCAGGAACTACACCAGGGTCACCTTACCCGTCTTCCTGGAGATCCTGGACCGGATTCGTGAGGGCATCACCCGGCGAGACACTCATCTGAGGGCAGCCATTGAGCCTGGCCTGAAGTTGGCAGTCGCCCTCCGGTACATGGCTACTGGGACAGCTTCAGGTCACTGTCCTACGCCTTTCGAGTGGGGGTCTCCACCATCTGCACCTTCCTCGTTCCAGTCTGTCGGGCTATCTCAGATGCCTACAGGCAGGAGGCTTTCCCTGACGAGTGGACGGAGCAGTTGTGGCGAGACACTGCTGACAAGTTCAACACCCGATGGAACATGCCCCACACCATGGGTGCTTTGGACGGGAAGCATGTGGCAATCAAGAAGCCAAGGAACTCAGGCTCTGTCTACCACAACTACAAGGGCTTCTTCTCCATCCCCATGCTGGCACTGGTGGATGCAGACTACAAGTTCCTGTGGGTTGAGCTGGGTGGAGTAGGACACATGTCTGATGCCCAGATCTTCCTGCAGTCTGATCTGTACCGGGACCTGGAGGAGAATGCCATCGCCAGACCAGCACCGTGCCCGCTGACAGGTGACCCAGAGGACACCATCCCAGTACCCTTCTTCATCGTCAGTGACGACGCCTTTGCTCTGAAGGAGTACTGCATGAAGCCCTACTCCAGGCAAACCATGAAGATCCAGGAACTGATCTTCAACTACAGGCTGTCACGGGCAAGAAGGGTGGTGGAGAACGCCTTTGGGTTGCTGGCCCAACGCTTCAGGGTGCTGCTGAGGACCTGCGAGCTGACCCCAGAGCACGTCAGGGAGGTCGTCACCTGCTGCCTGACACTCCACAACATCCTGCTGAATCGCATGCCCCCAGGTCCTGACATCATGGACAGGGAGGATCGACAGAGGAACATCATCCCAGGGTCTTGGAGGGAGCAGTGCATCTGGCCTGAACCACCTCAGCCACCCATGAGGGCTGCTACTCATGCTGGCAAGACTGTCAGGGACACCCTCACCAACTTCTTCGGAAGTCCAGCAGGGATTGTCCCTTGGCAGTGGGACAGAGCCCACGTCAACCGGCCCGCACAAGCAGTTGCCCCTCAACCTGCTCCTGCCTCTCCTGCCCCACCTGGCTCTCCTTCGCAGTAAGATGCCTTTGGGCATCTCCTGCTGTCACCAGGGTCCTTTTTAGGACCTACAAATTTTCCAAAGAGATCCCAAGAGATTTGGCTTGCTTGTTTCTCCAGGCCCACCCCAACATGCACACAGCCTACTTTGGCCCTCTCCCCCGATTCCAAAAACACTTTACACTTCTTTACACTTCACTGGTTTGGGCTTGTTTGTGTTGTCTTGTGTCGAACACACACACACACACACACACACGCACACACACACACGCACGCATTTACATACACTGTATACAGACACAAACATACAAAATTCTACAGATAGTCTCGACAAAATTTGTTTGTTGTTCCTTTTAAATGCCTTGAGTTTATTTTCAATAAAATAGGTCACATTCAGAGATTGTGTGTGTGTGTGTGTGTGTGTAAGACAATACATAACCAAAAAAAACATACAAGACAAGACCAAAAACATAACTACAAAAACAAGGGGTTCGGGTGGGTACTTTTTTTGCCATTGTGAGGGCAGGCACCTTCAAAACAAAGCTCAATCTCTTTCAGAAGTACCTTTGGGGGGATGAGAGGTTGGGGGGAACAAAAAACAGAAAATAACTACAACTGCAAGATACAAGCAAATCTCTCGGAAAAATTGGGAGTTCCTTAAAAGGACCGATATGAATGGGCTGCTACTACTGCTGGTGGTAGTCAAGCTCCTGTAGGCTGATGGTGCCGAGGTCCGGCGAGGAGATGGACACAGCGGACGTGACTGGTGCCTTCCTGGGAGTGCTCTTCCGAGGGGACCGCCTTACAACGGGGGACTGCAAGAGCAGGTCCATCTCGGCCTCGAAGGTCGTGGGCGTGGGCGTGGGGCAGGGCAGGGCAAAGGGCCCTCGGTGTTGGGACAAGGTGGGGGTAGACAGCAGTGGGCCGGTGCTTGGGTCGCCATGAAGATGGAAGAGGGTGGAGGAAGCAGCAGGCCCGGTGTAAGTGGCCTGCTGGGGTGGCAGGGGTGGATGAGGTGGCTGCCATGCCAAGAAGGTCTGGAGGTGGCGGTTGACAACGGCCCACACCTCATCCTGCATGGCCCGTTGACTGCCCCTGTCGGTGATCTCTGCCCCCCGCTCGGCTGCAGTCAACCAGAAAGGGGTCAACTTTGGGGCCTGCAGCCCGGTGACCAAGGTGTCCACTGCGTCCTTGAGGTAGGCACTGTATTCAGGCAGTGCTAGAGCCTGGGACATCTTGATGGAAGGCCCCACATCACCCCCGACTTCCAGACCCCCCAAAGAAGAGGCAGCAGACGCTCGGGGTGACCACCCAGCACCAGCCATCCGTGGCACCTGCCGGCTTGGGCCAGGCTCTTCGGGGTCGAAGCTAGCAGCAGAGGGGCCAGAGCTCTTTTTCCGCTTCCCCCCAACAACTGTGGAGGTCATCTCGTGGATGAACGGGGTTATGAACCCAAACTGTTCTTCCACAGATTGTAGTCCTGCGGTTAAAGAGCTGCCAGACCCACTCTTACTCTTCAGCCTCTTCGCCCGGGCCAGCATCACCCGCACTGACTTGTACCACTTCGACAGTGCTTCCGGGGTCACTTCCAACATCTCTGCCAGGAGAGTCCACTCCCTCTTCCTCCGGGGGTAGTCCTTGTAGTCAGGGTGGGCCTTGTCGTAGATGTAAGGCCTCTCCTTCAAGAAGTCTATAGCAATAGACTTCTGTTCTGCGGTGAATGGTGTCACCTTTGCCTTGCCTTTTCCTCTGCTCGAGCCCTGGGCAGCAGGAGGGTTCAGGGCGAGTATCTCCTCCTCCTCAGCAGCAGTCAGAGGGGCCTGAACCTCAGCCTCAGTCTCAGAAGACGACATCGTAGTAGGAGCTTGACTTGGCTTGTAGAAAGTGGAAGAAAAATCGGGCGTAGCTTCCACCAGCAACAGGAAAGAAGTGACAGTTTCCAAGAAATACTTGGGTTTTTCTACTGTTCAGACCTCAACTGAGCTGGTTTCCGTTTGCACGAAAACTTAAAAGGAAACGACAAGTCTTCTCAGAGGTATAACTAGTTTCTGTTTGTGAAACCGCTGTGCGCGCGTGCCGAGTATAGCCACGCCTTGTGTAGCCTTTGATGTACCGCACACTGCGTTTTGCACGGACTTCCCTGCTATTTTCGCCTTTCTTTTTTTTTTGGGTCAATTTCAGTCAGTCTCGTGTACAAAAACTTTGTTGCCTACCTGTTCACACTTTGGAAACGATATGGAAACTCGGTAGCGTCAGTGTCCTAGTTTCTTCTCGGCCTGTATTTCCAAACAACTTTTGCAGACTGAGATGGAAGGAAACAGGCTTGGCAAATCTATCGGGAATATCCGATAGAGGTAATGCAGTTTGTTGAAGGGGGTAATGTGAGTTTTCTCTGTGCAGATTTCGGTTACCCGACAAGAAATTGGGGCTGTTTCCAGGCCGGTTTCCATAGTGTGAACTAAGCATAAGCTTGATTATGTATTTTTCCATCAATGGATCATATGCTTATATTTTCTCTTATGCATTATTTGATAGTAGGATACTTTACATTAATAACAAATACTCTTAGCTAGTGCATCGGTTTTAATTTTAGCCCTGAACCCTCTTCAGGATAAAAAAATATTAATATGGCATGACCACTTTTCAAATTGCAGAATTCATCTCACTTCCGCTCTCATCATATGTGCTCACAAACACAGTATGTCATTTAAGTCAGTTTAGTCCTTTTCTCACACTGGACAAAGCAGCAGGGAAGTTTCATCTTTTTCTTCTAATTTTTTATTTGGTGTTTATGATCTTACGCATGACAAAGGCCAGTTGGTCGAAAATTTGCGCCTTTCTTGTCTTGTTGTATCAAATAAGCGTTCTGATTCTTTTCCGTGTTTTCTCTGGTTCTTGTTTGCTTGAACGCAGGCACTCACATTTGTTTTATATTTCTTCAGATCTAGTTTTTAAATAGATCTTGTACACACACACACACACACACACACACACACACACACATACACACACACACACACACACACACACACACACACACACACACACACACACACGACATTCCTACGCCAAGATGGCGACTTTATAACTGAACGTTTACAGAGAGGAATCAACTAGGCTAAAAATGACACGGTCGAAACGTTGTAGGCCTATCAGCAAAGATAAAGCAAAGAAAACCACCCCTGGATCAGACAACTCCAGGGCAGAGACACTATCACCTTCAGAGACCCCAGAAGCCTACGATCGTCAAGAAGAACAGACCTCCAGTCGGACCCTTTTACCATCCAGGAGTCAGGCAAACATCCCACAGCTACAATCAGTATCATCATGTGGCTGCCACTGTCATGAGGCGGTAAGGGAAATCGACATTTTAAAAAGTACCATCCAAGAAATGTCAAAACAAATCAATAGCCTCACAACCATACTACAGTCAGACAGAAAAATCTTATTCGAAAACAACACAACGTTAAAAGAGCTGCGCGATGTCAATAAGTGCACAATACTTACGACTACCATTGCGTGCCAGACAGATTCCGCAGTCCACGATGACCTTACCACCATGTCACCGATGGACAAATTCTCCACCTATGCGGAATGCGCGGCTCAACCCCCCAAACTAGAAGATCGGGCAAAAACACAAAATGGAAAGAAAAATGACATCATAGACCAGACGTTTCAACAAAACCTAAATGTGACGTCAAAACTGCGGTATCTTCCTAATCAAAGTCAAATGCTCTTCCTCGTGTCCTCATCATTCACGACTCCGTCCTACATAAAGTGGATGGAAAGAGACTGGGCTCTTCCTACGGCTTTCAGATGGCGACGAGAAAGATCCGTACCATTGACGACTGTAAGACAGCCATTGAAAAATCAAAAGAAGAGCTGACTCCTGAACCTGACTGTGTGTTGTTCTACATGTGGGGATCACAGATCTGAAAACAAAGGAGCCCACTGAATGCAGCAAAAATCTAGAAATCTGTGTGAACACTGTTAAAAAAACCAATTTCCAAAAGCCAGGGTAATGTTAAGCCAGGTCGCTTCTGTGAGAAACCAACACCTAAACGTTAAAAGAGAGCTCCTTAATGCCCTGACCAAAGCGCGACTCCTAAAAGCAGCGAGTATCGACTACGTCAACAATGAAAATCTTCAAACCATCAGTCACACTCAAGTCAGCCAGGACGACGTACATCCAACCACCAGAGGGGCGAGCGTTCTGGCCAGAAACTTAGGGAGGCATGTCCACCAGCTTTTCTGGGAAAAACCGAGGAGGAGACCAACCCAACAACACCATCAACAAAGACCGGGCTTTCACTCTCCGTTTTTCTTCCCTCCCTGGTCATTTTAGATTCAGCTGAGATTCAGTTCCTCTTCGTTCAGTTCTCAGCTATATTGTTTTACTTAATTATTTACTTGTTTACATACTTCGTTTTTATGCTATTTGTTCCTTTTGATTCCAAGTTAAAAGAATATCTAATTATCTAAACGTAGCATATTACTGCAAACTTATTCAACCGTTCCTCATGAAGACGTGTGTAGTAAGTGACATCAACATTTTTTAGTGGAACACACGTTCCATTGTTAAAAACATCTCATATTTGAGTAACTATCTCTATACTAAAAACATCCATGTCTTGCTTCTACAGTCGCTGAACACCATCAAAACCAAATTACTTAAAAATATCCGGTTTTTATTATCCACCCATATGTGACTCTGTAAATGACGGTGGCCGTATACAAACAGCTATATATATTCGTGAAGGACTATCCTACTGTGAAAGATCATCGCCAGTACCAAAATCTACCGCATTTATTTCATCATGTGCAATCATTATAAAATTTAATTTTCCTCATCGTTAGTTGTGAATATGGCCTCTGTATATTTACCAAGAGGCCCAGACTCTGTGAACACTGAATGGCTAAGACAATTTCAAGATCAGGATGAAAAGTGGATAATTGGAGGTGATTTTAATGCGCATGCCCCATTTTGGGAAAAGTATTGTACAAACATAACAAGCAACAGGTTGATTGACAATATTGTAGATTCCAATTTATATTTACTAAACAACGGACACGTTACCCGGATCCCCGATATACCAACGCACAGACCCACAGCTATCGACCTCACTTTAATCTCACCATCCCTGGCCCCAACCGTTAACCGCTACATGGCAAACAGAGGATGACTTGTTGGGATCAGATCACATCCCCATAGTCTTACCCTAAACCATTCTACTGAAATAGACGCCATACCACAAGATAGTTTACCCAAGTTTAATTATAAAAACACAGACTGGGCCAGTTTTAAGACAATCCTTGAAAAGACAAGAACAGATCTATCTGAAACAACGAATATAAACGAAATGTACGCAGTTTTCTGTAACTCACTCTTAAGGGCTGCTACCATTTCAATTCCAAAACTTACAGTGTCGAAAAAAGGAAAACATCATGGAAATGTCTGGTGGAATGAGGATTGTCAAAAGGCAGTGAACGAAAAGAAAGAAAAATACAAAATCTATTTAGCAAACAGGTCACCTGGAAATCATACAGCGATGAAAAGTGCCAACATTAAGTGCAACAGAATCATAGAGCAAGCCAAAGAACAACACTGGACATCTTTTTGTAAATGTGAAGTAAATGACCACAAAGACATGATAAAGATTTGGGAAAAACTAAAATTAATGAAAAACGGGATCAAGTTGCCATCAATTCCAGTAAAGCTAGAAAATAACCCTTTTCCTAATTCATTAGAAAAAGCAGAAGCTTTTGCAGATGTGTTTGCTGAGGCCTGTCGTGTAGAAGGACTTCCTGTCTCTGATAGAAATTATAGGGAACGAGAAGAAAAGAAAGACGTATATAAGGATCCTGCCTCTGACAATACTCACTACATAAATGCATCACTCACACTTCAAGAATTAAAAGATGCCATTCAGTCAATTCCAAGTAAAAAGACATCAGTTGGACCAGATGCAATTTCCAATGAGATGCTGAAAGGTTTACCAGAAAATTTTATAATCTTACTACATAACATTTTTAAAATATGCTGGAATAGTGGGAAAATGCCTAACAACTGGAAAGAAACAATAGTGGTTCCTGTACTAAAACCAGGTAAATGTAATACTGATATGAAAAACTACAGGCCAATTGCATTAACATCACACGTATGTAAACTAATGGAGAAGATAATCTTAAAGAGATTGATGCACTATTGTGAAAAGAATAAAATAATACCAGTAAATCAGGCAGGATTTCGGAAAGGCAGGTCACCAGTAGAAATCCTAACAAAGCTAACTACTAACATAAAACAACAATTTGCAAGACGTCAATGCGTTTTAGCTACATTTTTTTATATAACTAAAGCATACGATCAAGTGTGGCACTCCCGATTGTTACTTAAATTTAAAAGTATTGGGCTGACAGGTCGCGTTTTTGACTATGTGAAGTGTTTCCTAGAAAACAGAGTATTTCAAACGAGGATTGAAAATGTATATTCCACAAAACGAATTCTTCAAATGGGTATCCCTCAGGGATCCGTTATAGCTCCCCTTCTTTTCATGATATTAATGCATGACTTACCCAGTAAATTATCTAAACATGTAGTTTTAGCTCAATATGCTGACGGTTTATGCATGTGGATGCAGGTAAATATGAAAAGGAAAACTCCTTCGCGCTGTATTAATTATACACGCAAATGCTACCAATTAGAACTTGATAAAATAGCACAATTCATGGTAGAAAATGGACTGCATCTATCCCTGGAAAAAACAAAAATAGTTTTATTTAATAGTGCAGTAAACCCAGCAAATATTCCCACTTTCAAACTGGGAGATACTCTTCTTCAGTTTAACGAATCAATTAAATTCTTAGGGGTTTTCCTTACAGCAAAATTATCTTGAAATCAGCATATTGAATACTTGTTAACCAAAGCTCAGAAAAGTTTAAATTTCTTAAAAATAGTTCGCAAACAGACATGGGGTCAAGATTCATCAACACTTGTTCATCTTTGTAAATCGCTTGTTAGATCTAAATTAACCTATGCCCAAGAAATCTTCTTCAGTGCACCGAAACACTTAAAAAAAACTACAGAGCATAGGTTGTAAAGGTTTCAAACTTGCGCTGGGTCTTCCAATGCATGCTTCCTGTCTTCGTACATATAATGAAATCGATCTGTTACCACTTGAAGAGCAAAGGAAAGTCGCTTCTACTAAATTTTTGTTAAAAAACACCACCGTAGAAAACATCTCAGAAACAGAAACTAAACTGAGATCAGATACCCACTTTCCAAAAAGAGCTAAATCCATATCTTCACAGGTCACACTTGCAACATACACATCTGACGTCATGAAAGGCTCAGGAATTGATCTAGACGTAGATCCTGTATCTATAAGACCTTCCTTTGCGCCAGTACCCAGTTGGGAACTCCATAGAGCACAATTTGACGTACACCACACTAATTTAAAAAAAGAAGACAATATAAACTTACTGGCAAGTCAAGTTAAATGTCATATAGACGACTTATATCCCAGTCACTTGAAAATTTACACTGATGGATCAGTAATTGAAAGAAAAGCAGGCTCAGCGTTTTTAATACCTGCTCTCAAAATTGAAAAATCTTTCAATATAGGACTTGATAAATCTGTCTTTACAGCTGAACTCTTTGCAATATTAATGGCATTAAATTTATGATAAGTCTTCCAGATACTTTTTTGCGTCGATTCAAAATCAGTACTTCAGGCTCTTGAATTATCAAAATTACAAACAAGACCTGAAATGATTCTGGAAATTAGTCACTTGATTCATGGTTTATCTTCAAGAGGCACATATATTACTTTCTGCTGGATACCTTCTCATAGTTCTTTTTGTTATAATGATAAAGTTGATAGAGCTGCCAAACGGGGAGCTGATAACTCACCAGATTCAAACAATATCCAGCTTTCTCTCTCGTTGCACGAGACTTACACTTTAGTGGACAACTATGTCTGGAAGCAGTTCCAATTAAAACAGAAAAAGTATGATAAATGTCACATGAACTTTGAAGTCAGCAAAATACTTAAGCAGCTTCCTGCCAGCAGACTTATACAATCTCTTATGTACAGATGGAAACTTGATGTATTCAAAACAAAATACACCAAGAACATAGTGTGTCTGTGTGGAAAGAAGATAACACATAGTCATATTCTTTCTTGCGTTAGGGTAAAACGACATATTCCTACACTATCTATGAGTACAGTTTCTGACATATTTGCCTCATCATCATTACTATATGAATTTTTTGTTAGCCTGTCAAAAAGTCCTATAGCGAATTACCTTTAAAATGTTATTTCACTTGTTTACTGTTATGGTTAGTCAATTCTTGGTTTTATTTTTTATTCATTTCTTCTAGAAATTTATCAATTTTGTTTGTTACTTAGTTAAGTTTGTTTAAATCGTTAATTATGGTAACGTTATTTGTTAGTTTTACCTTCCCCTCCTCGAAACAGTTGTTTTCTGGATCATCTTTTCTCAAAACCAAAATTGACAATTTTCAAACATCCTCTTCACTCCTCCTCTATCACCACCACCCTTTTTTTTTTTTTTTTTTTGTCTAAAATCACTTTAGTGAATAGACATTAAATCAAAGACCACCACCACACACACACACACACACACACACACACACACACACACACTCTCTCTCTCTCTCTCTGTCTCTCTCTCTGTCTCTCTCTGTCTCTCTGCTCTCTCTCTCTCTCTCTCTCTCTCTCTCTCTCTCTCTCTCACTCAGCTTCTTCTTCATTCATATAATTCATTCCAACGACCATTTCCAGCATATCTACTTTGGTTTACATTCTTCCTGTTTTGGAACTGAATTATTTGCAGTCTCATGTTATATTTCTGTGCATTTATGGATATGTATCAGTAATATTGTTGCTTTCGTTAAAAGTGCCATCTTTTCCATTAAAACATTACAGTGGTTTTTTTTACCTACTTTGCACAATCATCTTCATATCTAAGAACTACTTTGTCTTCTTCTGGCACTTATCAAACGTTTCATTCATAACTGTGGGAGTTGAATGTAACATCGCACATACGATTAATGACAAGATCAGGTCATAACATGTCAGTGGCAGATGCCTTATGTTTAGGATTATTTATATATATATATATATATATATATATATGTATACATATATATATGTTATATATATATATATATGTGTGTGTGTGTGTGTGTGTGTGTGTGTGTGTGTGTGTGTGTGTGTGTGTGTGTGTGTGTGTTAGTGTGTGTGTGTGTATCATATTACATGGAACCAGTCTGTACTGTAGTTAGTTACTGTCCAGCAAATCGGCATGAGATTCTAGCCATTTTAAGAGCGCTGCCTCTTGGGATTTTCTTCGTTTTTCTGCCAGTGTGTTCAAGGTATATACAAAGGGATTCAGAGCAGAGTTTAAGGGCAGTGCAAAAATAGCCAAGGCAACATTTATCTCTCCAGGCATGGGAATGCCAGCCAACGCCAAAAGTCCACAGATTCCAACGGGGAACCAACACATGAAATCTGTTACAGCTACAGTGACCAACCGTCGAGCTATAGTCATATCTCGTGATACTTTAGTCGTATTAACTCTCAGTGCATTTTTCTGTACTGACCAGTAGATAAAAGCTTGGCCGGTTGAGATCAGCATAAATAGAATGAAATTAAAGACGATCAAAACACCAAAGGAATAAACTCTCCCTTTGGAAAAATTACGACTGACTGGGAGTGGAATACAGATACCTGTCTGACTGTAGAACTCCCAGTGTGATGTCACTGGAAGTAAAGGCAACACGGCAACAAACCAACCGACCAACCAAGTCAGCAGACAAACCACTGCTCCTGATGTTTTCTCAAATCGCAAAGTGCTGAATGGAAACTGAAGGACAATAAAACGATCCAATGTAATGAGCCAGATGGTCAGAGCTGATACTTCACTGGACAACAGAGACAGAAAACCAGCCATCTTACAGGCCACACTGCTTGTCCATGCGTCATCATGATAAAGATATCTACCACGGAACAGTTCGTCAGCCACACCAATAATAGCAATGTAGGCACCCATCAGAAAGTCAGCCATGGTCAAGTTGGTGACAAAAACACTGAAGCCACTTGAAGTTTTCTTTTGTGCGCATAAACGTACAACAAAACAGAAGATGTTACCAGTCACTGACAGACAGCTGATCAGCCAGAGAAACCATCGGTACGTTGCTGATTGAAGTAAATCTTCACATGATGAAATTTCGTCTTTGGGGGAATAGCAAAACGTGTCATCAAAGTTATGTGGTAGTATTTCTTTGCAGCACAATTTAAAATTCAGTGTTGATATGACACGGAGATAGGAAAGATTTTTGAATATGTTGGGTGGAAATATTTTCACAGGACTACCTTCCAAGTACAATGCCTTTAACTTTGGTGTAAACTGAAAACCATGAGTGCTGATGGTATTGATGGTACTAAATGTTAAATTCAGTTTATGTAATTTCAAAAACTTGGACAAGACTTTGGTGTCAAACACTGTCAGTGTGGTATATGACAGATCTATCATTGTGAGTGATCTTTGTTGAATATTAGACGAGGAATCAGAATGGATTGAGATGATAGGATTGTTTGACAGGGATAATGTCTGTAGATGTTCTAAACCAAGAAAATGTGTCATATTGACATGTTGTAATTTGTTGTCTGAGAGATCAAGAAACTGTATGTTGGGCAACGTAAGGTGGGAGAGGACAGTCAGAGAACACTGGGCAAGAATCAGACAAATAAGATAGGTATGGTTACTCACATCAGACAGATTCATTCCTGTACCTGTGACATCCAAGTAACGGAGCTGTGGGAATAGCTGAGCAGAAAAAGGTTGATGGCACAGAAATGTGTGACCTTGACACAGACAGACCTCAGGACAGATCACATCACACGACAATTCATCATCATGCATTGGACAATGAGGCCAGCCATCACACAGGTGGTCGCCATGTAGACATATTATGGAAGTTCTGCATCGAAAGAACCCTGGACAGCTCAGTATATTGCATCCCTTTTCGTCCTCATGGTCCATACAGTCGTACATTCCGTTACATCGTGTGTATACAGGCAGACAGTCATTGAACTTACCAGGACAACGATAATGGCTGTCAGGACAGGACTCATTGGACTTCATTGGGATTGAAATGAAAGTGTTGGTACCATCAAAATTGATGAGAACGGGAGATGGGAAAACTGGTGCCCAGTCAGTGTGCTTGTATATGTAGTCATCACAGTTCAGCTCATCTGATTCGTCCTGACAATGGAACACTTGGTCACAGACAACATCATAGGACACACACTGACCGTTAGTACAGGCAAACATGTTGACACAAGGAGGATGTTTGCAGAAGGACTCTTCACTTTTATCCTGACAGTCTTGTAGAAAGTCACATACCAGAGTGTATGACAGCATGGTGACGTCATCATCACAGTTAAATAAGGGGACAAAAGTATCGTGATCCACTGTTGAATCAAATCCACTCTGTGCGTGTGACAAATGATCAAAAAAACTACAAGCAGATGTGTGACCTTGACCACACACGCCATACTGGTATGAACCACACAGTAGAAATGCGTGTGTCACGTGACCATCAGGGCACGTCATCAGGAACTGGTGTGTTTGCAAATGGAAAGGGGTCCTGGTAAATACTATCGCTCGTGAAGGATGGTAGGTCTGAATTTTTCCTAAATTCACACATTAGAGAAGTGTCTGGGTGTCTCCAAGTACATGGCATCCTCACAAACTGATTGTCCATTCTGATGACACATTTTTTCTCTCCACTTTTGTCATAAATGGAATCTTGGAACTGAATAGAATGGTAAAGGACGGTCCTGTCTTCACTTATGACGTTCTTTCTGTACATGTTGGGAAGCGAGATGTTGCCAATGGTCAAGCCAAACCATAGAATGTAGGAGATATAACGATAAGGATCGGTCAATGTATCAACTAGTCCTATCCAGTCCTCCTCACATTTAGGCATGCTCACCACACCTCCCAAAGACTTACAGTAGTTGTTGGATGATTGATACAAGTCTGCCTTGTACTTAGATGACTGTGACCAATGTACTGTAACCATACCTTTACCTGCAACCTGGACAAAGTTGTAGCAACGGTTGCATAACGCCAGTAAACCCTGACAATCTGAACTGCTGAAAGAACAGTGTTCTGTTTCATCCTGCCTGTCTTCACACTCTGTCCTCATGTTACAATCCAGGTGGTGCTGAAAGCTTGAATAGTGATCGACAGAACAGTTGAACAAACCACTGGCTATCTTTTGAGGTGTTTGACTCTCACGGTAAAAGGAGAAATACAGTCTAAAACACACTATGTTCAGGCAGTAATTGTTGGTGTATCTGACGGTGAGTTTGGGGGTGTGGAACACACAGTTATACAGCCACTGTTCCCAGTCTCTCCATACCACGATTTGAGATTCAGCATTGTCATGTGTATACAGCGACACGCGTACAGTTTCATAAGACTTCACCGTTTTTCGCAGACTGACCATACTGGCATGTCCATCTGGAACAGAAATGTCTGTGGTCATGGTGAAACTCTGATAAATGGATTTTGTACCGTAATTCCCTTTTGGTGTGATGAACCCTGATAACGGTGATGTCCTCACCAACAGCAGGTTTTGAGGCAAAGAATCATTTCCTGAAAACAAACAAGCACTCTGACAGACACGCCAGCCAGGAAACCCGTCCCAAAAACCAACCAGCTACGCAACCCATCCACCCATCAAACAAAAATAAAACCACAGAGAGAGAGAGAGAGAGAGAGAGAGAGAGAGAGAGAGAGAGAGGGAGGGAGAGAGGGGAAGGAGGACAAAGAGAAAGAGAGAAAGAAACAGAAAGAGGGGGAGAATGCTGCATTATAATGTACAACGTTTGGTTTAAAGGCAATAGTTCGTATTGTCGTATGCGCATTTCTAGCCTTAAGTGGTAATGCAACCACCAGATGGATCGGGATGTCATGTTTCCTTCCTGTTTTGTGTGCCTTCAGGATTCTGCTGACTTGTACTATTTCCTGTTCTGTGTACCTTCAGGATTCTATTGAATTGTTCTATTTCCTGTTCTGTGTGACTTCAGGATTCTATTGAATTGTACTATTTCCTGTTCTGTGTACCTTCAGGATTCTATTGAATTGTACTATTTCTGTTCTATGTGCCTCAGGATTCTATTGAATTGTACTATTTCTGTTCTCTGTGCCTTCATGATTCCACTTTATTGTACTAGTGCACTGATCATGCTTGTATCACATTTTTCATTTAAATCATCTTGTGGATAGTTTCAATGACAATTCCAGATATACGTTGACCAAAGCACAGAAGGGGCAAGACTTGCACGTACATTAATTTTGTTATCGGGAAGAGTTGGTCTTTGCCTAGAGTCGTGCGGTGTGTGTGTTCACAGTACTAGTTGTGAGCCTTCGATACAACGACACTGAGAGAGGTTTTGTTATTCGCAACTAAAAAATAAACAACATTGACTTTCCTTGTTGAGATTGTCAGAGCTGGTTTCTGATGTTGGTAACAAACAGATACATACATACTAAGTCTCCAGGTTGTGTTGTTAAACTGAAGTACTGACGCAGTGTTAGCGGTGGTGGTCAGTGGACTGGTGTTATTCTGGTCTTCACCCTTCATCATCATCATCAGTCCCGTAGTCTGGTTGACCGTTGGGGCACCACTGAAGATTTTGCAACCAACTTCCTCCACTCCTCACGGTCCTCAGCTTTCCGCAGAATGATATTCCATTCAAGGCCAGTCCACTCTCTGATATTGTCTTCCCATCTTTTTCTTTGTCTGCCTCTTCGTCTCCCTCCCTGAACTGTTCCCTGCAAGACGGTCTTGGCCAGTCCAGATGATCGTGTGACGTGTCCGTACCACCTCAGTTTGCGTCTTTTCACTGAGGTCAGGAGGTCTTCATACGGCCCGATGGCGTTTTCGATTCGGGTTTTCACTTCCTTATTGGTTATATGATCTTTGTACGAGATGCCAAGGAGTTTGCGGAAGCATCTCATCTCCATTGCCTGTATCCTTCTTTCAATGTCTGCTGTTATGGTCCATGTTTCGCATGCATACAAAAATATTGACATGACCAGGGAACGCATCAGTCTGATCTTGGAGCCGATTGCGATATTCTTGTCGTTCCAGATGACTTTTAGCTTGGTCATTGCAGCTGTGGTCTGGGCAATCCTGGAAAGTACTTCGGGCTTTGATCCTTCATCTGATACTATAGCTCCCAGATATTTAAATCTATGGACGGTCTCAAGTTTCTTGTTGTCTATGGTAATGTCAGTGCTGATGCCATTGGTATTATTTGTCATCAACTGGGTTTTCTCTGCACTGATCTGCATGCCATATGCTATGGAGGCCTCATCAAGATGTATTATCAAGCTGACTAGCTCTTGCTCTTGCCCAGCTAGTCCGTCAATGTCGTCGGCAAAACGCAAGTTTGTGATTGTTCTACCTCCGATGCTGACTGTTCCCTCGTGGTCTTCAAGTGCGTCAGCCATTATTCTCTCTAAGAAGATGTTAAAGAGAGTGGGGGAGAGCAGGCATCCTTGGCGTACTCCAACTGTGGTTCGGAACCATTCTCTTATGTTGTTGTCATGGTAGACTGCACTGGTCGCCTTTTCGTAGAGGCATTCTATGATTCTGATCAGGTTGGCATTGATGTTGTACAGCCTCATGGTTGCCCACAAGGCTGCGTGCCAAACTCTGTCGAATGCTTTCTTGAAGTCCACGAAGACGTGGTAAAGGCCTTGCTGGTGTTGCAGGTATTTCTCACAGAGCAATCTGAGGTTGAAAATTTGCTCTGTGGTACTTCTTCCTGGTCTGAAACCTGCCTGCTCTTCTTTTATTATCTCCTCAGCTTGTGGCTTCAGTCTACTCAGAAGGATTTTTAGCATGACCTTATTTGGATGGCTGATCAGGCTGATGGTACGGTAGTTTTGGCACAGTTGTAGGTTGCCTTTCTTCGGGAGAGTGATGATCAGGGACTGGGTCCAAGGTGTTGGCCACTCACCTGTCCGCCAGATCTTATTGCAGATGATGAGTAACATATCTATCGTGGCCTCTCCTCCTGCCTGGACCAGTTCTGAGGGAATGTTGTCCACTCCTGCCGACTTGCCTTTCTTCAATGATTTTACTGCAGCTTCAACTTCTTCTCGCACGATGGCGTAGCTGTCGTTGTTGGTTGGTGGAGGAACGTCTAGCACCTTGGGATCTCCTGTTGTTGTGTGTGTGTATAATTCGGAGCAGTACTCTGTCCACCTCTGCAGAATCTCTTGATCTTCTGTGAGACATTTCCCTGCTTTGTTCTGAATGGTAGTGGTTCTGCCTTGTTTTGAGCTTGTTAGTCCTTTCACAAGCTGGTAGGCTTTCTTGCTGTTATTTTTCTGCAGGTTTGCTTCGATATCTTAGCATTGTTCTTCAATCCATGTTTCCTTTGCTTCACCCTTACAGGACTGCATATGTTCCTGGTTGTATGCCCTGATGTCTGTGGCTTCTACACCAGCCCAGTGACAGACATGCTTTTATTGCTTTGTGGGTACATTGAGACAAACCCAGGGCTCGATACCGAGACTCTCATCGAAGTACTAAGTCAGGTCATCGGTACCAAAATGAATAAGATGGCTGACAAAATGAATTGTCATGTGTCCACCATGATGGACTTATCTTATCAACTAGAGAATTTAAGCAAGAAGATCTTTTTCAATAATACTGCACCTAATTTAGTGGGAGAGCAAACAGACAATTTAGAAGAGACTTGCGGAGGTAGAAGAAGAAGTGAAAAAAAACAACGTTATATTACTCAAAGAAGACAACATTACATTTTATGGAGTCACGGAGCCAGACTCACACAGGGAAACAAACAGGGACTATGATCGTTCTGTTATAAGTACTGGAAAACACCACAGTTACAAAAATGTACAGCTGACGACTTAACAAGTACACACTGATTAGGGAGACATCACGAAGGAGGAAAACAGCCACGACTCATCCTAGCAGACATGGTGACAGGCAAAGACATACAGGACATCGTGGCCAGCAAAGTCATATGCAGGGACTGAAGAAGAAGGAGACCAACGTTACCAATCACCCGAAAGCCGCACGATGCCAGACGAGGGAGTAGTTTGGAGGAAGTCAACATGGCGTACTCCAGGGCCAACATCTGATAGACATAACTTTAACAGCGATATTGGACAGAAGCTGTCTGCTAGTGACGGTTTCCCACCTCTACTCTCCCGTGTCATGACTCACACCACACCCCAGCGACACACGTAACATTGAGACAACTGAGTCGCGAATCTTCAGCAGTTCATCAGTTGTAAAGCGAGCTAAGACGTCATGGATACCAACTGCCAAGGACGGGACGACGGTGAAGAAGCAGAGGGGATACAAATGGAAATCCCCCCACTGGTTGCAGTGCTTTTGTAGATTTGGACGAAGCAGCTGTGGTAAGCGACACCAGTCTGCAACAACTATGACGTGAGCACGTCACAGGGATCACCAGGGCTTCCTGCTCCCTTGGCCTCTTCTGCAGTGACCAGTTGTCACACACAGGTATGCCCACTCAACAGATCAGGGGGTATACACCAGGTACCGGGATAGGCTCAGGTTTGCGTTGATGTGATGCTCAGATCACGGCGACCCTGACGCCAGAATTCATGGGCAAGTACTGGCGGCCATCATGACCAGTAGATAAACAATAGCACAGCTACAGATCCAATTAAACACAACACCAACAATGACAACAGACCATGCAGATTGGATTCAAGCAATCGTGGGAGGTTATTGTCTATTCTTAAATGCAAAAATAGAAGGTATATTTATCAGGTTAAATGACATAGAATTTTGAGATTGTGTCAGTAGTTTTGACATAGTATGTTTAACAGAAACATTTCTAGAAACGATGAAACACGTTGACCGCTTCCCTAATTTTACATAATATGCAAACCCCACCCATGTATATAATTCTCAGTGTTGGCAGACGAAGTGGTAGTGCATTGATTTGAGTGAAAAGATCTATAGCTCAGCACATTGAGATTATCTTATGGTAGAAGACAATTTAGTTGTGCTTAAAAATGTGCTAAGTTTCAAACAGCATGTCACACTTATGAGAACATATAGTTGTCCATTTAATTTGTTTTAGCATGAACTAAATCATAGAATCGTCACTTGTGAAATATGTTTACTAGAACCGACGTTGCTGAAACACTCGGATAAATGTGAAAATTTTATATTTTCTTTTTTTATGGCGACTTCAATGCCAAGACCGTGAATTTGAAAACATATTTACAGACAAGTCTTGAAATTCTTTTGGTAGATTACTGCTTTGTGTGCTTCCATGATTTAGTGATTCCAAATGGAACTGTCCTGGTGACGAACAAGTCGAGTTTATATATGCGTTTTCTACAAGATGCAGCGTTATAGACTATTTTATATAATTTCTGGGAAACCGAGAGCAAGAGAAATTCATTGTCAAATACAATTGGGGGCACAATTTGAGTCAAACCATTTCCCATTAAAATGAATATAAATACAACAATCATAATTTTGATAGAAAGCCAAACGAAACCTGAAAACATAACGAATAAACTAATTTGGGACAACACGAAAATAGGACAATACACTTCTGTAATGGAAGATGAATGGTTAAAAATGTTTAGGACATTGCGTTAAGCCTTATTGCTGATTCACCGAACAAATCATTAGAATGATTCAGCAAAGGCTCATTGCAGAAGCAGGATGCGCGGAGAAAAAGAAAACTAGATACCCGAAAGTGCGTAGTATGACCTAGAGGGTAGTAGACAATGCAAAGCGATGCACTCCAGGTTGATGGGGTAATTTTAAAAAAGACGTCGGGAAACAAAAAACATGAACACAAAGAAAGATATGTTGAATATAGAAAAGCATGTAGAACACGTTTAAAGCAAAATAAAATTGTCGTTTGAATAGGAAAAACCAGTCATGCCAAGACTATTAGGACCCTACACTTTTTTGATAGTTTCTTGATGT
Organism: Monoplex corrugatus; assembly: GCA_030674185.1. Classification (NCBI taxonomy): domain Eukaryota; kingdom Metazoa; phylum Mollusca; class Gastropoda; order Littorinimorpha; family Ranellidae; genus Monoplex; species Monoplex corrugatus. The sequence goes on along the minus strand of JAPXFY010000026.1, from coordinate 13,677,523 downwards.
TCTGATTGCTATTTTAGGGTAGTACAGATATATCAGCCACGCCAAAACAGCATTTAAGAAGATGAAAAGCATTCTTACCAACAAATGCCTATCAATTAACATCAGGAGGAGAATTCTTGAATGTTCCATAGAACCGATAATGTTATACGGTTGTAAGGCGTGGGCAGTTAACAAGCAAGCCAGAGCAAGATAGAGGCAGCCGAGATGTGATTTCTAAGAAAAATGTTGAGAGTTCCATGGACAGCAAAGAAAACAAACAAGACAGTCTTGATGGAGGCAGACACAAGAAGATCATTCATAAGGAAGATTAGGAAAAGACAAGCAACATTTATAGGCCATTTTATGAGGAAAGAGGAATCAGAGCACCTGGTCACAACAGGAAAGCTGGGGGGAAAAAGAGCACGAGGTTGACCCAGGGAGAAAATGCTAGACGGACTTGCAGAGTAGCTGAAGGAGAGGGTGGAAGAGGTGGTACTTGTGGCAACAAGTGATAGAAACAGATGGAAGGCCATGATCGCCAATGCCATGTGGCAAGGCACTTGGTGATAATGATGATGACGCATCCCCACTCCATCCCTTCCTTCGACATGTTATTCCCGCTTCTCACTTCTTATTTCTGATTTCATGTCCTAATAAATCGACAAGCCTTGAGGATATCCTTGCTGAAATGCTGAAGATGTCACTGAACATAATCAATCCATTTTTAATAGTCAGTCACCATATAGCTCATGGTGGTCAGTATCCTGCCCTCACCCTCCCCAAATGTCAGGACCGGTGCTATCATAATCCCATTGCCCACAGTTGGTAACAGACAATCCAGAAAACTTCAGGTGTGTATCAGGACTTAGTGTCCATGCAAAGTGTTTGCACACATTCTGAACTGACAACTTACTCGATGGGCGGAGCAAATTAACAAAAGTCGATGAATAAGGTGATTTTCGCTCTGGATAATCTACGCGACTGATAATAGATTTGTTTTGCTGTGCAACGCTACTTGTTTCAATTTCAGTTTCTGAAGACGACGTCTCCGCGTTCGGAACGAATTCCATATTCACTAACGTCACAGGTGCCATGTGTGCTATGATAAAACATGGCACAAGCCTGAAGCCTGCACATAACCCTGGAAAAAAATGGAGCGCCCTAGAAAGGACTCGAACCCTTGACCCTCAGATTAAAAGTCATATGCTCTACCGACTGAGCTAACCGGGCTCTACTAAATCCAAAACAAGTGTGACTGCCCGCGTTCAAGCAAACAGGAACCAGAAGAAAAAAAAGAATTTTTAATACAACCAGACAAGACAGGCGCAGATTTTTGGCCAATTGGCCTTTGTCATTTCTAAGATCATAAGCAAACAAACACCAGATACAAAAAATGGAGCAGCAGGGAGGTTTCAGTTTTTTTCTCCTAATGTTTGTTCCCAGTGTTTGTTTATTCGTAATCTTACGCTTGACAAAGAACGAAAATTTGTGCCTGTCTTGTCTGTCTTGTCTGGTTGTATTAAATACGTGTTCGTGTTCTTTTTTCGCATTTTTTTCTGGTTCTGGCTTTACCAATTTTGAAAAGACCAGAGTAAGTACATATGTTTTGTTGACTCTTCCAAGACATAGCTTGAATCTATTTACAGAAGTGTTTTATGGAATACTTTCAGGACCGCAGGAATTAAGGTAAAACGTTGGTAATTTTACAAAGTATGTAAAACAAAGGTCCCAGTGGAGCGGGGAAGGGGGGAGGGAGCTCACAGACTATTTTAATTGTCCCTGTGGAGTCCAACAGGGTTGTTTTCTCTCGCCAACACTTTTATCATTTTTGATAAATTAACTTGCAAGAAAAGTTGCAAAAGTGGTATTTGTGGTATTCAACTGATTCCTGCTACAATTGAGGTTATAATTTTTTTCTTTCCAGACAATATATTGTCATCATTTTATATTTATACAAACACAAATCAACATTTTCAAAAATTGCTGGTGACTTTGATACGTCGGTGAACCGGACAAAAACAAACAAACAAACAAATAAAAACAAAAATCAGTTTACTTAGTTAGGATTGATTCTTGTCTGCAACAGAATCATGGACGTTTGGTGGGAATGCCACACAAGCCTTAACCCTTTGACTCCCGCACCCTGTCCACAAGCATCCTCCGTTGCCAACCATGCTAGCCAAGTAAAAACTTAACCCTTTGACTCCCTCACCCTATCCGCTAGCTTCCTGCAGGAAGCTGGTGGATAGGGTGAGGGAATCAAGGGGTTAAGTTTTTGCAATTGGTGGCTAGGGTGTGGGAGTCAAAGGGTTAAACAAGTCCGTATATTTTAGCAGCTGCTTCACAACCAAGCTCTCATTAATTCAAATGACGATAGAAGTCACGTCGAAGGTGAAAGAGAAATTATGCCAAATTTCAAATGCTTATGAAAACTTCAAAAATTAACAGAAAGGTGTTCTTTAAAATGCATGATGCACAGGTACTACTTGTATCAATGTATGCTTCTGGTCTGTAGCAATATTTCTGTTTTGAGATGATTGAAGAGGTTCACACATTTGCATGTAAATGATCCTAAAGTGTCAATAATAAACAACACACAAGCAAAATGATCTTGGGCGATTTAGCAAGCTTTCAAATACATGTCTGAACAAGTGTAGGATGTATCAGATATTGGCTGAGAATAATTTATGTCACTCAAAAGCAATGGCAACAAAACATTGAACTGTGTCATCTCTTCAGCCAGATCAAGCTATAATACTGGGTGCAATCAACAACGGGCGTGGCCTCACAACAAACCATGTTAAAACTAAACAGAACACAGAATGAAGTAATTACAGTGTTTTTCTGAACCACACACGACACCTCCACAGAGACCATGCAGAACCTGTTTGACCTTTCCTCAATACATAAAACAGAACAAATACAGACACCTTTCAGAACAATGAAAAATCGGGAAAATCCACTTCTGGAGGTGATCAAATTAAACAAAGGAAGTCAACTCCAACGTGGAAAATCATGGACTGGATAAGCAGATGAATCCATTCAGCAAGTTTGTCAAATGACAGAACTCAAAGGCACAAAGGAATGGGGGGGGGGGGGGGGATATTCAAATCGTTTTAAAGTGTACAAAACCATCAAGCCAAAACATCAAAGGAAACGCTGTCACAAATGACCAGAAGATGAAGCTGATGCAGACATTAAACTACTCATTGTGTGAATAAGCTGCAACACTAAAAACGTGGCAGATGACTCAGTCACTAATGACAAATCTGGATGGGACTTCAACATAAACAGAAGGGGAAAACATCATCATCGTCGTCACCGTCGTCATCGTCATCATCATCATCATTATCATTATCATCATCACCACCACCATCACCATCACCATCACCATCATCATTATTATAATGTGTCCTGCATGGTATTGACGAACATGGACCTCCATGTCAATCTATCTTTTGTCACTGCAAGTACATCTCCCACCCCTTTCTGTCCTCATCCACTCTGCAAGTCCGTCCAATATTTTCTCCCTGGGTCTACCTGGTGATTTTCTACCTCCAGCTTTCCTGCTGTAGCTAGATGCTCTAATTTCTCTTGCCTCATAAAATGGCTGTAATTGTTGCTTGTCTTTTTTCTAATCTTCTTCATTGATGTTCTTCTTGTGTTTGCCTCTTTCAAGACAACCTCGTTTGTTTTCTTTGCTGTCTATGGAACTCTTAACATTCGTCTTAGAAACCACATTCCAGCTGCCTCAATCTTGTTCTGATTTTGTGTGTTTACTGTCCATGCTTCATATCCGTACAATACCGTTTCTATATAACATTCGAGAACTCCCTTCCTGATGTTAACTGATAGGCATTTGTTGGTAAGAACGCTTTTCAGTTTCTCGAACACTGTTTAAGCTTGGCCGATTCTGCTGGCTATTTCTAATGTGCATCTGCCGTCTGGTAATATGACTCTTACCAGCTATTTAAACTTATCAACTTGTGTCAATGTGATTAGAGTTTGCTTCATTTAAATGTTCATGAAATCGAATCCATGATGCTAATTCTAGCGAGTTGTAAGCTTCTTTTACCGAGGTGTTAACATGTAATTCTATGGAATTTTCAGAATGGAGGGCACCGGATTTAGCTGCTCTGTCAACTACGTTGTTGCCATGAAGACCAACATGAGAAGGCACTCAGCATAAATTGATTTCCGAGCCATTTATCTTTAAACAATGTATTAGTTGATTTGCCTCAATAATTAAGTCAGGTCTTGTGTCTGTATCAAAAGACTGTAAGGTATATAATACAGATTTTGAATCAACAAAGAGAACTACTTTGAAAGACACAGGCCGAAGGCTTATTAAATAATGCAACGCTTGAACAACAGCGACTAATTCTGCTGTATATACTACACGTCATTATTGAAGGGCCAGGAACGTTTTTGAGTCAATTTTTGAAAGGAGAAATAACCTATTTTCTCTTACTCTTTTCTCCAATTCGTTGCCGTAACTGAATGGATAAGAGCTCAGACAACATTGCAGTTTCCTTTTGGCACGTGTTTGGGGATTTGCCGATTTGCAATGGGCGGCCCAAGGAAGACAATTTCCACACGAAATTGTCGAATCTTCAGCAGGGTCTCTCTGACGACGCAGGCAAGGTAGCGACAAAATTCGCTTTGCATGTGCAAGGCAAGCCCTTTTTGAACACTACTCCAGCCAAAGTTGCCCGCAGACGAGGATAAAAAGGACCCGTTCTTGGTTCGTTTTAACCATGCTTGCAAGACGACGGATGACGGATGAGCAGCGGGGGAGAGCCCTCGCTCTGCTTGATGAAGGCCTAGCGCAGCGGGAAGTTGCTAGACGACTTGAAGTGTCGCATTCCACAATCCAGAGACTGCTGGAGCGCTTCAATGAGACTGGAGCAGTCCAGGAAAGGCGTCACACGGGTCGACCCAGAGTAACGACAAGACAGCAAGACCGCTACCTTGCCCTCTCCGTCCTGAGGGAAAGGGCATCCACTGCGGTGACCTTGAGGGGTCAGCTGAGGGACGCAACAGGTGCTAACATCAGCTGCAGCACGGTGAGAAGACGGCTACATGAGGCAAACTTGAGGTCACGGAGACCGGCCGTCCGACCCGTGCTGTCACCGGTCAACAGAGTGCGCCGCATGACCTGGGCCAGGGAGCACGTGACCTGGACAAGGCAACAGTGGGCCCAGGTCTTGTTTTCGGATGAGTCCAGGTTCACCCTGACCTTTAACGATGGCCGGGCTCGGGTGTGGCGACGTCAAGGGGAGAGGTTCGCTGACGCCACTGTCCAAGAGCATAACCGGTACGGCGGCGGGTCGGTGATGGTGTGGGGTGGCATGAGCCGTGTTACCCGGACCCCCCTGCTCCCCATTGACGGCATCCTGAACGGGGTCCGGTACCGGGACGAGGTTCTGGCGGCCGTGGCACTGCCTGCGCTTGTGGACCTTGGTCAAGGCGCCATCTTCCAGGACGACAATGCACCTGCGCATCGAGCACGCCTTGTGACCAACTTCCTGGAGCAGCATGAAGTCGTCTGTATGGCCTGGCCAGCGTGCTCACCTGACCTGAACCCAATTGAACACCTCTGGGATGTGCTCGGGAGGCGCATCAGGGACAACCACCCCCCACCGGGCACCCTGGCCAGGCTGGTCGACATCCTGCAGATCGAGTGGGCGGCCATCCCTCAGGACACACTCCGTACCCTTGTGGGGTCGATGCATCGGCGCTGTGAAGCATGCATCCAGGCTCGGGGCGGACACACGCGATATTGAAAACAGATTGGCCAAATCTGACACTTTCTGTTTTTTGAAAAGGGGGGGATGTTCCTTTAAATGCATGTGCTGTTCACTAATGGGTCATTGTGCTAATTTCTTTTTCCAAAACAGGTGTGGAAATGATGAAATAAAACATAGAATCAATTCTAAACATTGTCAATTATTTCAACTTAAAATTAGAGAGGAAGGAAGAAGTGGCCCTTAAATTATGATTAGGAGTATATATAGATACATTTGCCCCAATGAAAAAAGACTTTTTAATGTTAAATTTTGGAACATAAAAGGCTGCTCCAGCGCTCTGATTTGCTAAGACTGACCCATCGGTAAAAATGTGGAGGTGGGTACGGTACTTTTCATCGATGTGTTCACAAGCTGCGGATAGCGTAATGTTGACATTATTATCTTTTTTAACGTTTGCATAATCGAAATCAAATGTGGCCTTTAGCATTTCCCATGTAGGGATAGGCGTTATCGTTGGTTTCTCGGCTATTTCATCCATTGTTATGTTGGACTGTTTGATCAGGCCAGATATGTAAGTTGCGGCTGTAATTTGTGAAAGTCAGATCAGACCTGATCTTAATTTCTTTGCTCACAAAATTATCCGCTTGTGAAGTAGTTCTAATTGCAAACTTTTCTGTAGCTAGCTCACGATGGTTGTTTAAAGGTAGAATTCCAGCAACTTTGTACGTTTCCAGAGTAGAAGCATGAGTTGGTACACCTAGTGCAATTTTAAGACTTTTGCAGTCCAAGCTCTGAATCTTTTTTAGTAAATATTTGGGTGCATTGAAAAAAACTTCTTGCGCGTAGGATAATTTAGACCTGACCAGCGCTGTTGACAGATGAATCAGTACATTTGTATCCATTCCCCAGGGTAATTTGCTTATTATCTTTAGAAAATTTAAGGTTTTTCGCGCTTTTGTTAAAATATAATCAAAATGGACATTCTAGCTTAATTTCGACGTGATGTAAACTCCCAGAAGTTTTACGACCTGTTTGTAACTTAACACTTCACCAAGCAATTTGAAAGTAGGCAAGTTATTTGAGTTACCACCAGGATCAAACAGCATCATGTTAGTTTTTTCTGCCGACAACGACAGACCATTTTCTAACATATAGTTTCCAAGATTATCAAGATCAATTTGATACAACTTCCTGATGTAATTTCGCGTTCTCTGTGGAGTTGTCTTTTTTAAAGTGATATTCATCCAAGTGCATATATCATCAGCGTACTGTACTAAAACACGATTTGAAAGAGCTTTAGGAAGATCCTGTATAAGGATATTAAATAAAATAGGTGCTATCACTGAACCTTGTGGAATCCCCATGTCGAGGCGTCGTGAAGAAGAATAATTAGCTCCCACTCTTGCCTGAATTGTTCTATTAGCTAAAAAAGATTTAATGTAATTGAACATATTGCCCGATAAACCAACAGATTTTAGCTTGAACAATAAACGTTTATTCCAAACTTGATCGTAAGCTTTTTCACATCAAAGAAGGTAGCTAAAACACTTTTTCTGCGAGCAAACTGTTGTTTGATCTGAGTTGTAAGTTTAACCAGGTGTTCAACTGCAGATCTCCCTTTTCTAAAACCCGCCTGGTTTACCGGAATAAGTTATTTTTATCACAGTAGTGTAAAAGTCTGTTTAAGACCAATCTTTCCATTAGTTTGCTTGTGTGGGACGTTAAAGCAATGGGTCTGTAACTGTTTTTATCGGTTTTCGATTTTCCTGTTTTTAAGATTGGTATAACTATAGACTTTTGCCAGATTTGTGGCACAGTTCCGCTAACCCAGCATTTCTGCAAAATTTTGTGTAGGAAAATAGTGTAGTTTTCAGGGAGATGTTTAATCATTTCAGTCGAAACTGCATCAACACCTACCGAACTCTTTTTGTTGTGTAGAGACAGTATTGTGTTTTTTAGCTCTTCTAAGGTGATTGGAGAATTAAACCAGAGATCATTCTGTGGTACTGGATCAGTGTAGATTGAGTTGTTATCTTCCATTTCTCTGTGATGTTTGCAGTCTGGAGATAAACCTTCAACTTTACTGTTTTTAGCAAATAAGTCCACAAAGGTTTCTGCTTTATCCATGTCTGAAGGAAATGTGTTACATGTTTCAATCATTATCGGACACCTAGGTAAGTTGGTTCCATTCTTCATTTGTTTCATTTTCGTCCAGACTTTATGGAAATCTTTGAAATCTGAAATTTCTTTTGTGCAGAATGATGCCCAATAATCTTTCTTTGCTTCAGCAATGATTTTGTTACATTGGATGTTAGCTTTTTTCATTTCCACATTATCTTCAGGTTTCCGGCTTTTGGTGTAGATTTTGAATTTCTCCCTTTTATATTGAACTGCTTTCTCAGGTTGGATAGATGTATCCGCTACTGGTAACCTGGAACCCAGTACTACCTGTCACAGGGTCGAATTGCTGGCGACTAAACCAGCAACCCCACCAGTCCTCTCAGGAGGATGGTGAGGAGGGTGGCTAGAAACCCTGGTGGAAATAAGTTAGATCCATCAAAGGGCGCCAGCTCTGGAGAGCTACCCGCGGCCATCTAGCTAAGGGAGTAAACCCTGACAGTAAATCCGGTGTGGGGCCCCTAAGGCGGTAGGATGGCAAACTTTGTCACTTTCCGGCAGCTCCTGCGGCCGCGTTGGCACCAAAACGTAACAGCCCTGCTGTTCCTTTGGATCTGTCAGCGAGGTGGAGAGGGGGGACAAATTGCATGGACAACAGCCTGTCTCCCATATTACACTGCCGAGGCTTACATCCGTCCATTCATCCACAAAAACTCTGCACCTACGACCTGGAGAGGACACTCCAGCCTCGCTACTAACACTAGTGTCGGCACAACACGGGAAGCAACAGATACCGGTGATAAGTCATTGCTCAACTGGCGTAGAGCTGACGCCAGGGGTTGCTTTTGATGGTGGGAGAGACCTTCTTGTCTTACTGGACAGCTACCGCCCACCTAAGCTGGGCAGCCCCCAGCCAGTTAGGTGCTGTCCCGCCACGACCTGCCTTCTTCATTGGGTGCATGAAGATTAGGAGAAAATCTGACAAGCAGGTCGTTAATTACCGCACCAAACAAAAAGAAAAATTCAAATTCAAGAAACGGATCGGGAAAAGGATCAGCAGTGAAACTGGGCTGTTGGAATGTCCGAACAATGATGCCTGGGCTCTCCCAAGATCTGCAAGACATCAGCGACGCCAGAAAAACCGCCGTCATAAACAGCGAACTAAAGAGGCTCAATGTGGACATTGCCACTCTGCAGGAAACACGGCTGGCTGACTCAGGAACACTAAAGGAAAGGGACTACACCTTCTTCTGGCATGGAAAGAGTTCTGATGCCCCAAGAGAGCACGGAGTAGGCTTTGCAGTAAGGAACAGCCTGCTGAACATGATTGAACCAGGCAGCGGCGGTTCAGAACGACTCTTGACTCTCCGCCTCAACACCACCGAAGGCTATGTCACTCTCATCAGCGTTTATGCCCCAACTCTGTCCGCCTCTCCAGACACCAAGGATGAGTTCTACGAAAATCTTGCATCAACCATGGAACATCCCCAGGACAGAACAACTTGTTCTCCTGGGCGACTTCAACGCCAGAGTGGGTGCAGACAATGACTCATGACCCTTCTGCCTCGGTTCCTTTGGAGTGGGGAAAATGAATGAGAATGGACAGCGACTGCTTGAGTTTTGCGCCTGCCATGAACTGTGCATCGCCAACTCCTTCTTCAAGACGAAGCCTCAGCACAAAGTCTCCTGGAGGCATCCCCGCTCAAAACATTGGCACCAACTGGATTTGATCCTAGTAAGACGTACCGCTATCAAAAACGTTCTCCACACTCGCTCTTATCACAGCGCAGACTGCGACACAGACCACTCTCTGGTATGTTGCAAGATCAGGCTACAACCAAAGAAGTTCCACTGCTCAAAGAAACAAGGGAACCCTCGCATTGACGCCAGCAAGATGTCTCAGCCAGATCTTGTAGAACAGTTCACAGAGGCCTTTCAGAGAGAATACAATGCATTGCAGCCCAGAGACTCTGCCACTGAGAGATGGGAAACGCTACGAGACACCATGCACCGCATTGCTATGGCCACCTTTGGGAAGAAAACTGTGAAGTCCCACGACTGGTTTGAGGCCAGATCATCAGAGATGACTCCCATTGTTGAGGCCAAGCGTGCCGCACTCACCAAGTATAAGCGGTCACCCAGTGAGAAGAACCTGCAAATCATCAGGGCTCCAGAAGTAAGGTTCAGCTTAACGCCAGGCACTGCGCAAACGAGTACTGGACAGAGCTCAGCGAAGAGATACAGAGTGTTGCTGAAAGAGGCAACATCCGAGGAATGTATGATGGCATCAAGAAGGCACTGGGACCAACACAGAGCAAGATCGCCCCCCTCAAATCCTCCACAGGGGAAGTAATCAGCAATCCTAGCCAACAGATGGAAAGATGGGCGGAACACTACTCCGACCTCTACTCCACACAGAACATGGTGTCCCCCTTAGCCCTCGATGCCATCAAGTGCATGCCGGTAATGGAAGAACTTGACGCAGAGCCAACTGCGGACGAACTCAGCAAGGCCATTGATAGCCTGGCATCAGGGAAGGCACCTGGCAACGACGGAATTCCCCCAGACCTCATCAAGCACTGCAAGACTTCTCTTCTGCACCCTTTGCACGCAGTTCTCTGTCAGTGTTGGAATGAGGGAGCTGTACCACAGGACATGAGGGACGTCAAGATCGTCACCCTGTACAAAAACAAGGGCGAAAGGAGCGACTGCAACAACTACAGAGGTATCTCGCTCCTCAGCATTGTTGGCAAAGTCTACGCTCGGGTCCTCCTAATCCGCCTGCAGAAATTGGCTGAACGCGTCTACCCGGAATCACAGTGTGGTTTTCGAGCAGAGAGATCCACGGTAGACATGGTCTTCTCCCTTCGCCAAATCCAGGAGAAGTGCAGAGAGCAGCGGATGCCCCTGTATGTGGCATTCATTGACCTCATCAAGGCCTTTGACCTAGTCAGCAGAGATGGCCTTTTCAGGGCTCTCCGAAAAATCGGCTGCCCCCCCAAACTGCACAGCTTAATTGAGTCCTTCCACTCAAACATGAAAGGGACGGTGCAGTTCAACGGAATCCTCTCCAAGCCCTTCGACGTACGCAACCAATTTACTAATTAACACCAAGTCAATTGGTTTTCATATTAATTTGGTCTTTTCACTGTTCCTCCCAAGTTATTGTCTTTTAAATTTCTTTAAACTTTTGTCAAGCATGCTAGTGTCAGAAAAAAAAAATCTGCTCTTTCCCCGCCATCACACAACCACACAAATCAGGGAAACTTACAAAACACAAAAACAATAAAATCATTACACAAGAACTAACGGTACATCGTACTAATAAATACGCTACAATACGACCTCAACACACACACACACACACACACACACACACACACACACACACACACACACACACATACACACACACACACACACGACAGACACACACACATACACACATACACACATACACACATACACACATACACACATACACACACATACACACACATACATAAACACACACACACACACACACCACACACACACACACACACACACACACACACACACACACACACATCTACTGCTACGTCCATGAAGGATCGTGTCTACTGCTACGTCCATGAAGGATTGTGTCTACTGCTACGTCCATGAAGGATTATGTCTACTGCTACGTCCATGAAGGATTATGTCTACTGCTACGTCCATGAAGGATTGTGTCTACTGCTACGTCCATGAAGGATTGTGTCTACTGCTACGTCCATGAAGGATCGTGTCTACTACTACGTCCATGAAGGATTACGTCTACTGCTATGTCCATGAAGGATCATGTCTACTACTACGTCCATGAAGGATCGTGTCTACTACTACGTCCATGAAGGATCATGTCTACTACTACGTCCATGAAGGATTATGTCTACTACTACGTCCATGAAGGATTATGTCTACTGCTATGTCCAAGAAGGATCGTGTCTACTGCTACGTCCATGAAGGATTATGTCTACTGCTACGTCCATGAAGGATCGTGTCTACTACTACGTCCATGAAGGATTATGTCTACTGCTATGTCCATGAAGGATCGTGTCTACTACTACGTCCATGAAGGATTATGTCTACTACTACGTCCATGAAGGATCGTGTCTACTGCTACGTCCATGAAGGATTATGTCTACTGCTATGTCCATGAAGGATCGTGTCTACTACTACGTCCATGAAAGATTATGTCTACTAATACGTCCATTAAGGATTATGTCTACTACTACGTCCATGAAGGATCGTGTCTACTGCTACGTCCATGAAGGATTATGTCTACTACTACGTCCATGAAGGATTGTGTCTACTACTACGTCCATGAAGGATTATGTCTACTGCTACGTCCATGAAGGATCATGTCTACTGCTACGTCCATGAAGGATCGTGTCTACTGCTACATCCATGAAGGATTATGTCTACTGCTACGTCCATGAAGGATCGTGTCTACTGCTACGTCCATGAAGGATCGTGTCTACTGCTACATCCATGCAGCTACATCCATGAAGGATCGTGTCTATTGTAACATCCATGAAGGATCGTGTCTATTGTAACATCCATGAAGGATCGTGTCTAATGTAACATCCATACAGCTACATCCATGAAGGATCGTGTCTACTGCTACGTCCATGAAGAATCGTGTCTATTGCTACATCCATGTAGCTACATCCATAAAGGATCGTGTCTAATGTAACATCCATGAAGGATCATGTCTAATGTAACATCCATGAAGGATCGTGTCTAATGTAACATCCATACAGCTACATCCATGAAGGATCGTGTCTACTGCTACGTCCATGAAGAATCGTGTCTATTGCTACATCCATGTAGCTACATCCATAAAGGATCGTGTCTAATGTAACATCCATGAAGGATCATGTCTAATGTAACATCCATGAAGGATCGTGTCTACTGCGACATCCATGAAGGATCGTGTCTACTGCTACATACACGAAAGATCCTGTCTAATGCTACTTCCATGAAGGATCCTGTTTGACACTAGAATTATGAAGCATCCAGTTTCATGCTAAAATTATGAAGGATCATGTTTGATGCTAGAATAATGATGAATCCTATGTAGATCCATGGGTCTCCCCAACCATCAACGACCTCACCTATTAGGTCTTCACGATGACCAGTGAAAGAGGAGGCTATTGGAGCTTGCAACACATATAATGTAGGTCTGGTATTGACCTAGACAGCAAGAAGGAGATGCTGTTAGTGTCAGTGCTTCCTCGAGGTTAATGAGACAGAAAACGTTTGGACATATAAAAACTTAGAGAAACACTGGAAATCATGGAGAGCCGACCAAAACTGAAGAGAGACGTTGGATTTGAACTTCCAGTAATACAGACAAATGTTTGCATTATATGACTGCCACTGATGCAAATGATAACGCCAAACACACAGCCAAGCACTAGTCCTGATGGCGGCCTCACATAGACGTTGAAATGTAGATACACATCGAACAGAGCCAAACAACAAAGCCAGCACTGGTCCTGGTGAAGGCCTCATATAGAGGTTGACATGTAGATAAGATACATAGCAGACAGAGCAAAACACACAGCCAACTTTGGTTCTGAGCAAGGCCTCACATAGAGGTTGACATGTAGATGACAGCTCTACAGTTGTACGAAAAAGGACTCCAGTAGTGATCGTCATTTTACATTTTTACTAATGGGCTGTTTTTGTCTAATAGCAAATGCCGTGATTTTAACACTTGTAACAGTCTTTGTTCCTGTTCTTCTTGTTGTCGCTGTGTTACAACAGTCCATATGTACAACAGTGGGTTAAGCGCACAGTTGAGTGGTAGCAGGAACACAACCATGGTCACGTGAGCCTTGTCTGAGGCACCACCGCCATACAAGGTCATCATACTGGTCAGACCAAGGGAGAACCAGCACACAGCATCTGTTACAGCCACTTTTATCAACAGGTGGACTGAAAAATAAATCAATTTCTTTGTGGGATCCATTAGGATTGGATGGATCGGTGTTCGTCTGTAAATGATGAGTTGACCAACAACCACCATGGAGCACAGGATACAGTTAAACAGGACAGTGACCGTGAACCACCTGAACTCTTCTTTGGAGTTAGTATCGGACAGAGCAAGACGACACAGACCAGACTGGCCATCAAGGCCCCAGTGTGACAGTCCAGGAAGAAAAGGTACCACAGACAACAGAAGTCCGACACACCACGTCACTGCACAAGCTACAACTGTCAGACGTCTGTTGAATGTCCACGTAGTAAAAGGAAAACAAAGGACAACGATGTGATCCAATGTGATAAACCAGAGAATCAGAACTGACACCTCACTGGACAGAAGGGAAAGAAAACCAGCAACCTTGCAAGTCACACTACTGGTCCATGCCTTTTCAAAGTAAATATATTTTCCATAGAATATTTCATTTGCAACTGAAACTGTGCTGACGTGGATTCCCATGCACATGTTAGCAATCTGTAACTGTGCAATAAACATAATGAAAGTATCTCCAAATACGTTCTTTTCCACGAATGCTGCTATAAAACAAATAAAATTTCCTAGAATGGAAATCGTACTGAGTAACCAGAAGCAAAGCCTGTACAGTTCAGTTGGTAGCAAAAACTCGCAGGAAAAAAACATGGGTTCTGGTGATACACATCGTATTGTGTGTGATTGTATTGAATGTAAGTTCCTGCAACAAAGTCTATAATTTGAAGACAAGATGCTCTTCAAATGATTCCACATTGACAATGCATCCAAGGGAAAGTTGGTTACCGAATTTCCCCTGATGTCCAGTTCAGTCAGCTGTGGCATATATTGGACTACTCTGGACCTGATTGATTGAATGTGAGAATATGATAGATCCAAATATTTGACCTGGGGAAAGTGCATGAGCAGTTTACTGTTAAGTATCTGGACACGTGTTCTTGAAACATCTATTTTAGCTACAGCATAATGAAACAGAAAATATGGCTGACCTCTAAGTAACATTAGAGGGTTGTTTGATAATAACAAGGTTCTTAAATTCCATAGCTTAAAAAACACTATCTTTTTGACAGTTCTTAGCTGATTATATGTCAGATCAAGGTACTGCAGGTTGCGAAGCTTCACGCTTGATATATTGACGAGAGAGCAATAGGAAAGACTCAGATAAATGAGATATGTGTTGTTTCTGAAATCATTCAGCGTCATTCCCGAGCTTGTGCCATCCATTAAGCGAAGTTGGGGAAAGAGATCAGCACAGAAAACCTGGGGACATAAGAAAGAGTGACCTTGACATTGACAGCCATCAGGACAGGTCATGTCACACAGCCATTCATCATCACGCTGTGGACACTGACCCCAGCCATCACACAGATGATCTCCATGGACACAAACTTTAAAACCACGACATCGGTAGAAACCAGGACAGGCGAATGTCTCACAATCTTGTTCATCCTCACCATACGTACAGTCAGATAACCCATTACATCGAGTGTAGACAGGAAGACAGTACAACCAGTCTTCTGTACACCAGTAATGAGTGTCAGGACAAGACTGATGAGATGTCATCAGCTGCTGAGTAAAGTAACCTGTACCATCCAGGTTGATGAAAAGTCGCTGCTTTTTGTTGGCTTCTTTGTGGGCGGAAAGGTCATTCTTAGGACAGCCGACCTGATCAGAGTCATCCAGACAGTCTGTGTGTTCATCACAACGTTGGTTGCCTAATACACACTGACCATTGGTGCACAGAAAACCACTGCATGAAGGATGTTGACAGAATGACTCATCACTGTGATCTGGACAGTCGTGTCTAAAGTCACACACCAGGGTGTAAGGCAGTGTTGTCATGCCACCATCACAGATAAACATGACAATGGTGTAGCCAGTGTGATTTCCAAGAACAATCTGTGTGTCTGTGTTCTTTGTGCTCATGCTCCAGAACACGCATGATCTTAATGTACATCATTTGCCCACAGTGAACATAAAGATCACAAGACAAAAATGTGTGTGTCACGTGACCCTCTGGACAATCTGATAACGACGTTTGTGTCTGTATCAATAGGGACAGGGCTGGATCTAAAACAGGGAACTCGACTGTTTGAACAGAGTACAGGTTTTGTGATTGTGATTTCACCTGACAAACTATACGGTCTAAATACTCAACAAAATCAATGGAGCGTGCGGTAAGAGACTCATATCTAATGAACCTTACAGGCCAATAGGGGCCTTTAAGGAAATGAACAAGGTTGTAGATCACTGTGTTGTCAGACCAATGACGGAACTTGCTGTATATAAAAATCACAGAGTTCCAGCCTGAGGAGTAACCTGACAACACATTAAAGTCGTCACGGTTGTTAAAAATGTTTAAAAAATCGACTTGTTCCTGTCTGGTTTTGACTGAAGCCAGCTGTCCACCTATCTTCTGGCATTCATATGTTGCCATTACAGGAGGCAAACTGTAATCTGTTGTAACGTATGCAAAACATTTATTACGTGAAGCCACCAAACCCTGACAATTAGGACTGCTGAAGGGACAGTGTTCTGTTTCATCCCGTCCATCTTCACACTCTGACTTCAGGTTACAGTCCAGATGGTGCTGAAAGCTGGAATAGTTATCAACAGAACAGTTGAACAGTCCACTGGGTAACTGATGGGGTTTAAGTGTCTCTGGATGAAAAGAAAACAGTATTTTCAGTCTGATACTATCTTTTAAGGAAGTGTAAGCTAGACTGCTAACATGGATTTGAATATAAGTTGTCGGGAAAATGCGAGCTGAGTTTCTGTCACCACACACACACGCAGGAGGCTTTGACGTGTATCTGGAGATGTATAAATCAGGTCTGCATATGTTCGAGGCGTGTTCCGATTGTACGATGTTCCCTGAAAACTGACCATGATGACAAAGCCAGGAAGCGCTCTTACGTCTTCCCAGATGTGATGAGAAGCTGCCTTATAGAAACTCTGCCGTGGTAATACCATGTACCCAGAATAGGGTGAGGTAGATACTTTAATAAAACTGTGATCTTTAATTGCCTGTATATGCAGTCTGACCATGGACTTGTTATAGTGCACAAAAGACACGTGGTTCCCATATGATTCGATGTAATCATCTTCCACAGAATGACGATCGCATCCTAAAGTCCAAATTTGTGGTAACTGCTTTCCCATTTTCTGTTCAAATATCACAGTTTGCCACTGGCTAGAGCCACACCAGTATGCCAGTCGCTGGACCTGGACCCGTACTAACATACCCTGTGGTAGCTCTACATGCAGAAGACAGAAAGGTGTAAACTCAGCACATATCCCATATACCACTCTCTGGTGTGTCAGAAAGTCATAAATTGGCACAAGACTGCAGTCTGTCAAGTTCGCTTGTAGGACTGTGAAGTTTGTCTGGTTCTGATTCACGATGTAGTCTACACCCGGACAGAGGTCACTGATATTAAGTGTAACAGGAGTGAAGCTGGTGCTGCTGACGTTCATGTTGCTCTGATGATGATGATGATGATGATGATGATGATCGTGATCATCGTCGTTGTCGTCGTCGTCGTCGTCGTCGTCGTCGTCGTCGTCATCATCATCATCATCATTAGTAGTTGTAGTAGTAGTAGTAGTAGTAGTAGTAGTAGTAGTAGTAGTAGTTGTTGTAGTATCATTATTAACATTATTATTATTATCACTATTATTATTACTATTATTACTATCGATGTTTTTCTTCTTCTTCTTTTTATTATCATTATTATTATCGTTGTTGTTGTCAATATTATTAGTGCTAGTAGTAGCAGTAGTAGTAGTAGTAGTAATAGTTAGTAGTAGTAATAGTAGTAGTATCATCATCGTTATTATTATTACTTTTATGATCATAAAGGGCATTTATCACGCGCTTAATCTAAGTATCCCTTGAACGCAACATAAGCAAAACATACATGTATAATATGCAAACACAGTGATACTTATTTACACACTGCGTATTTACATACCTAGATTGATAAAAACTGTGATGGAAATCATCTTGACATCTTGACTTCACAACACCTAATAACTGCTGACTGAAGTGCAGTTGCTCCAAGTGATACACATTCAATTATGATACAATGGTTTGTCCATGCACTGCATGTGCAGTGTGTATTGGATAGTTCAACGACATGATCCTTTCTGTGATATGTGTGTTTACATAATTAAAGAATACATTAAAAAAGCACGAACCTTGCATAGAAATATATATATATATATATATATATATATATATATATATATATATATATATATATATATGTATATATATATATATATATATAGAGAGAGAGAGAGAGAGAGAGAGAAGGAGAGAGAGAGAGAGAGAGGGAGAGAGACAGACAGACAGACAGACAGATAGACAGACATAGAAAGATAGATAGATAGATAGATAGATAAATAGATAGATAGATAGATAGATAGATAGATAGATAGATAGATAGATAGATAGATAGATTAGATAGATAGATAGATAGATAGGAATGATTGGGTGTGTGAATGTGTGTGTGTGCATGTATGTGTGTGTGTGTGTGTGTGTGCGCGAGCGC
Organism: Monoplex corrugatus; assembly: GCA_030674185.1. Lineage (NCBI taxonomy): Eukaryota > Metazoa > Mollusca > Gastropoda > Littorinimorpha > Ranellidae > Monoplex > Monoplex corrugatus. Next base: position 13,659,125 of record JAPXFY010000026.1, on the reverse strand, counting down.
GGGTGTGTGTGTGTGTGTGTGTTCGTACTCTTATACAAAAAAATGCATTGCTGTTTTGTAACTTTTTAATGTATCATAAAACATGGAGGGGAATGATGCAATAATATAGCTACCATTTGTTACTTTAAACTCAAAATTGTTTAAATCGAAATGAGCAACTCCTCTAGAATCAGATGGCATGATGCAAAAAAAAAAAAAAAGAAAAAAAAAAAAAGCATTCATAACCCTATCTTTTATGTTACATATTTTTCTCGTCTACACACAGGTAGCACCTTTGATGTCTGGCAGCTGCACTCTCTGAGTGGACGGGCACACTGGCCTCACCCAACTCCTAAATCTCTCACGTGTTGGCTCCAAGCGCCACACTCCGGTACACCGCTTCAGCTGGCGGGCCAAACCACGTGAGGGGGTGGTGTTAACATGGCACTACTGGGCGAAGGACCTCCTCGACGCAGGTCACCGGCCAGGGCGGAAGGGTTCAACGATGAACTACAGCGGCCACGTGTTCATGACCAAGGCGAGCTGCCGTGTGGGTGGATATCGGCTGTGGTCAGGCCTGGAGAGGGATGGGCGCCGCCAGGCTATTCATGCCCAAGACACACTACATGATGATGAACCAAAAACCAATGTTGATACCGGCTCGGTCGTCGCCCGGACCAAGGACCGCGCCTTCCGTTGGACACCAGGGCGGAGGTGACAAGTATGCGACTGGTGGAACCTCTTCAAAAAAGATCCGAGGAAGAGAAACTCTCACCATCGCCACATGGAATGTTAGAACACTTGCACAGCCAGGCAAATTGCACGAACTTACGCATGAGCTGGAAAGATATTCCTGGCATGTAGTTGGACTGAGCGAAGTCAGGTGGAAAGATCATGGAGAACACCAAACTGAGGAAGGACATGTATTGTACTACAGTGGAGACTTGAAAAAACACATCCACGGCGTAGGATTTCTTGTCAACAAGAACGTCAAGAACTCAATACTCGGGTGCCGCCCAATATCCAACAGGCTCATTTCCATCCGCCTCCGAGCAGCACCATTCAACATCACAGCGATACAAACCTATGCACCGACAACAGACTATGATGATGAGGATGTGGAGGAATTCTACACACAACTTCAAGAAATCATTGACGAGGTTGACAAAAAAGACATCCTTATCATTCAGGGAGACTGGAATGCTAAAGTGGGCGCTGATGCATTAAAAGACTGGAAGAACCATTGTGGGCCCTCCTGTAATGCAATTTCCAACGAGCGAGGACTGCGCCTACTTGAGTTCGCCGGATACAACAACATGACACTGGCTAACACCCTTGGTGAACACAAGGCGTCACGATGCTGGACTTGGCATGCACCAAATGGGACCAACCACCAGATCGACTACATCTTGGTCCCAATCCGTTTTAGATCTGGAATCTGCAGAGCCAAGACGCGAACATTTCTAGGTGCAGATGTGGGTAGTGACCATGACCTGGTGATAATGAACTTCAAGGTCAGGCTGAAGAAGATCAAGAAGCCCAAGAACACCAGACTGAAGTTCAACTTGGACAGACTCAAGGACCCCTCCATTGCAGAGTCCTTCCAAGCAACAATAGGCGGAAAGTTTGCAGCATTGAGCACACAAGAAGAAACTGCGGAGGAAATGACCACCAAGTTTAACACAGTGATGACAGAGACTGCAAATGACCTCTTAGGAAAACAACGCCGGAAAACCCAACCCTGGATTACAGACGAAATCCTTGAAATGTGTGACAAAAGAAGAGAAATCAAAAAAGTCAAAAATACAACAGACGGAGCCCTAGCCTACAGAAACATCAACAAAGAAATCAGAAAAGGCATGAGGGAGGCCAAAGAAGGATGGATACAAAATAAATGCACAGAAATAGAAGACAGCCTAAGCAAGAACAACAGCATAAAGGCGTACAAAGTGGTGAAAGAACTCACCACACAGAGACAGGCAAGGATCAGTACCATTCAAGACAAACAAGGAAAGTGCCTGACAGAAGATAAAGAAATCATCCATAGATGGACAGAATACTGCTCTGACCTCTACAACCACCAGACACAGGGTGACTCAACTGTCCTTACATGCCAGGAATCAACAAATGACGATGACCACCCTATTCTACGCGAAGAAGTCGAAACAGCAATACGATCGCTGAAAGATGGAAAAGCTGCTGGAGTGGACAACATCCCAGCAGAACTGATCAGGCATGGAGGGGAGGCAGTGACTGACATCCTCTGGAAAATCTGCAACAAAATCTGGCAGACGGGAGAATGGCCGACACCTTGGACCCAGTCACTAATCATCACACTTTCCAAGAAAGGCAACTTACAACTATGCCAGAATTACAGAACGATCAGCCTTATCAGCCATGCTAGCAAAGTGATGCTGAAAGTCATTTTGAACAGACTGAAACCACAGGCAGAGTAGATCATTGCCGAAGAACAAGCGGGATTTCGCAGTGGTAGAAGCACAACAGAACAAATATTCAATCTCAGAGTCTTATGCGAAAAATACAGCCAACACCAACAGGACATCTACCACGTTTTTTTTATCGACTTCAAAAAGGCATTTGACAGAGTATGGCATGAAGCACTGTGGGCCACCATGAGGAAGTACAACATGGGAAGGAAGCTTACTGACACCATCACACAGCTATACGCAAAAGCGAGCAGCGCAATGCTTGTTGGGGGCACAGTGGGGGACTGGTTTCACACATCAGTTGGAGTTCGCCAGGGCTGTCTCCTCTCTCCAACCTTGTTCAACATCTTCCTTGAGCGCATTATGACGGATGCCCTTGAAAACCATCACGGCTCAGTCAGTATTGGAGGAAGGACAATCACCAACTTGAGATTTGCCGACGACATCGATGGGTTGACTGGAAATGAAGACGAACTTGCCAACCTGGTGAAACACCTGGACGAGACATCATCCAGATATGGCATGGAGATCAGTGCCGAAAAGACAAAGTTGATGACAAACAGCACAAAACCAATAGAAAAGAAGATTACAGTCAGCGGAGTGAGCTGGAAACCGTGGCTCAGTTCAAATATCTCGGAGCCATTATCAGTGAACAGGGATCGAAAACCGAAGTTCTTGCAAGAGCAGCACAGACAACAGCAGCACTAGCCAAGCTGAAGCCCATCTGGAGGGACAAAAACATCGCCCTCATTTCCAAACTGAAGCTAATGCACGCATTGGTCCTGTCAATCTTTCTCTACGCGTGCGAGTCATGGACACTAACAGCAGAACTGCAAAAGAAGATCCTGGCAGTAGAAATGAGATGCTTTAGAAGAGTGCTTGGCATCTCATACAAAGACCACATTACCAATGAGGAAGTACGAAGAACAATTTCACAGCATGTCAAAAACTATGAAAACCTTCTGACAACAGTAAGAAAAAGGAAACTTCGGTGGTATGGTCACGTGACAAGAACTAACGGACTATCAAAAACAATACTCCAAGGAACAGTTCAGGGGGAAGAAAAAGAGGCAGACAGAGAAAAAGGTGGATGGACAATATTGACGAATGGACAGGAAAAAGCTTTGCCACGACCCAGACCCTTGCTCATGACAGACAGAGGTGGAGACAGACGGTGCGACGTTCATCCATGTGGAGCCCCCACGACCCTGGATAGGGTTAAGGGACAGGAAGGAAGGAAGGAAGGAAAACATGGTGTTATGTTTATTGAGACCATAAACATTCACTAAGAGCAAATCCTTTTCCACTGAGGAGAATGATATAATGATATGGCTACCATTTGTCACTTTAAACTCAGAAGTGTTTAAAATTAAACGAGGAACTCATTCACAAAGAGTAAGTCATTTTCCATGGAGGGGAATGATGCAATAATATAGCTACCATTTGTTACTTTAAACTCAAAATTGTTTAAATCGAAATGAGCAACTCCTCTAGAATCAGATGGCATGATGCATAAAAAAAAAATTAAAAAAAAGAAAAAAAAAGCATTCATAACCCTATCTTTTATGTTACATATTTTTCTCGTCTCTTATAAAATGTATATGTTGGAAACACTAAATTGAACATTTCTTCTGCTTCAAATAATGGAAGAAATATCTTCGTTTTCGCATATCCTCCAATCCTTGACAGTTTAAAGAGACAATTGTAACATACTCACTATTGGCAGTTTTCATTATTTTTAGCAAACTATTCCAAGTAATACCAACACAGTGAAGTACAATACAATACCTAAATCTCTTATCCATACACTGCGGTATATATATATATTTATATATATATATATATATATATATATATATATATATATATATATATATAATATATGGGATTGTTTAATAGCATACACATTACTGAAATATATGTCATGACATGAAAACATCAATACATACAATCATGTGTAACAAATACAACTTAGATACAGATACAGTATATAACTATCTATTTATACAACTATGAAATTTTGTCAAAATATGAAAAACTGTAAAGTTGGGAATGACAGATTTTCCAGCGATAAAGCGTAGTAAAGATGAACACTGTTAAATTAAAATATAATAAAATATATCTAGACAAGCGCAGTTACTGGTTTTTCTTTGATATTCCATGGACTTGCTTCAGTCTTTGCAGATTCTCATGTAGGCAGTCAGATCTTAGCAGTCACTCACAAACACGTACATACACACCCACACACATGCATGCGTGCACTGATGTCAGTGAATCCTGTTGCATGCATATACACACATGCCTGCGCATACTGATGTCTGTGAATCCTTTTGCATGCATACATATACCTGAACATACAAACACACACAGGCGCGCGCACACGCACGCACGCACACACACACACACACACACATACACACACACATGCACACACACAAATACACACAAACACACGCACTCAGAGAGAGAGAGAGAGAGAGAGAGAGAGAGAGAGAGAGAGAGAGAGAGAGAGAGAGAGAGAGAGAGAGAGAGAGAGAGCGAGAGAGAGAGAGAGAAGCACACAGTCATGAGAGAAAGAAATTAATATGCATCTGCGTTACACGATGATGTATGCACACATATATGCATATTACACAGGTAAACAATATTTAACTCTTTGACTCCCGGACTCTGTCCGCCAGCATCCTGAATTACAAATTATGCCAGCAAAGCAAAAACTGAACCCTTTGATTCCCTCACCCTCTCCACCAGCTTCTACAGGAAGTTTTTGCGGTTGGGAGTCAAAGGGTTAGCCACGCATGTTGTGCCATGTCCTTAAATACGTACCCTCACATGTGATTATTAGCGTGTTAAGTATTATGTACAAATGCTAATCACATCGTTCAATGCGCTCACTTCCACACTGCCGTGCGCATCAACATCATGTGCCCTGCCACGTGGCGTTGGCGACCATGGCTCTCCACATGAATCTATCTTTTGTCGCTGCAATACATCTCCGACCCTCTGTCCTCATCCACTGCACAGGTCTGTCCAATATTTTATCTTTGGGTCTACCTGGTGTTCATTTTCTCTCCAGCCTTCCTGTTGTGACTTGGTGCTCTAATTTCTCTTGCCTCATAAAATGTTCCATATATGGTGCTTGTCTTTTTCTTAGTTAATGGTCCTTTTTGTCTTTGCCTCCTTCAAGATTATCTCATTTGTTTTCTTTGCTGCCTATTGAACTTTCAACATTGTTCTTAGAAACCACATTTCAGCTGCCTCAATCTTTTCCTGACTTTGCGTGTTGATTGTCCACGCTTCACATCCGTACAACAGTATCGGTTCTATATAACACCGAAGATCTGTACTCCTGAAGTTAATTGATAAGCATTTGTCGTAAGAACGCTTTTCATTTTCTTGAATGCTGTTTTAGCCTGGCCGATTCAGCTGGATATTTCTGATGTGCATCTGCCGTCTGGTGAGATGATTCTTCCCAGATATTTACACATATCGACTTGTCTCAGTGTGGTGCCATTTGCTGTTACTTTGCATGAGGGGATTTCTTGTTTGCTTGTTTGTCTGTTTTTGCTCTCTGATTATCATGACTTCAGTCTTCTTGCTCAATTAGCTCCAGCCCTTTATTTATGTTATCTGTTTCTATTATATTCACGATAATATGTAGGCCTATTTCATTTTCTGCAATTAGAACGGTGTCATGTGCATAACGTATATTGTTTAAATTTTTCCTCCAACCTTTATCCAAGGGATTTTTCTAGGTTTCTCATGACGGTTTTGCTGTAAAGTGAAAATAAACCTGGTAACAGAACACATCCCCGCCTAACCCTTCTTTTCATATTTTCTGAAGAGCTTACATCATTTTCCACTCTCGTTGCTGCTGTTTGTTCCCAATACATATTCCTTATTATTCTTAGATCCTTTCCATCAACATTGAGCCTTTCCCATTGGTTAATCAATTTTTCGCGCCTTACAACATCAAAAGCCTTGGTGTAATCAACAAAACATAAATATCAATCCTTATTCAGTTCAACTGATCTTTTTATGAGAGTTTTTGGGATGTATAGTTCTATTAGATTGAGGCAGCCGAGATGTGGTTTCTAAGAAGAATGTTGAGAGCTCATGGACAGTAAAGAAAACAAACGAGACAGTCTTGATGGAGGCAGACACAAGTAGATCATTCATAAAGAAGATTAGGAAAAGACAGGCAACATGTGTAGGCCATTCTATGAGAAGAGGGGAATTGGAGCACCTGGTCACGAAGGGAAAGCTGGAGGGAAAGAGAGCCCCACGTAGACCCAGGGGCAAGATACTAGTCGGACTTGCAGAGTGGCTGAGGACAAAGGGGTGGAAGAGATGCTTGAGGCAACAAGAGATAGAGACAGATAGAAGTCCATGATCGCCAACGCCATGCGGCAAGGCACCTGATGATGATGATAATAGTTCCTTTCCTTGCAACAGATCCACACTGTTCTTCTGCTGTTTCTCTTTTGATTCTGTTCCTTGCCCTCATCATGATTATTCTTAATAGAATGTTTGTTACATGATTCATCAAGCTGATTCATTGCACGATGGAGTTCGCATTCTGTAGCCTCTGCTTTCTTTAGAAGTGCAATAAAAATTGATTTTGACATGTCTTTATCGATTTTTCAGGTGTCGTAAATTTTATTTCGGATAACTGTTATTTTTTTTATATCAAATTCGTCTAGAACCTCAATCATTTCTGTAGTGACATTATCTGGTCTTGGGGCTTTTCCTGGTTTCATCTTTTTCAACGCTGCTCTGACTTTATCTTTCATTGTGTGTGGTCCTTCAACGTTGTTTCTTACAATGTATTCTTCCTTTCCATCATCATCAAAAAGGTCTTGAATGCATTCTCCCCTTCTATCTAATATTTTGTCTTTTTACCATCTTTATAATTTAAGCAACCAATTGATGTGCACGTCTTTTTCCTGTGGGCATTTTCTTCAATGTGTTTGCACACGAACTTAAGGTTTTGTTTTGTGTCGGTCTTCGATTTCATTGTGCCTTGTTTCAAGGAAAGCTTCCTTGGGTTCACTTCACCTATTCCTGGTTTCCTTGTGTATCTTTTTGTATTCCTCCTCTTTTCCTTTTGCCTTCCTCCGTTCATCCATCAAGCTTAAATTTCTTTTGACGTCCAGTTCGTGTTTACTTTTCTTTCAGCTGTGGTGGATTTCGTCACAAGCTTCATTCATCAATTTTTTAACTTTGTTCATTGTTCCTCACTGTCACCAACGTCCTCCAGAGCACTGGATTTGTTTTGAACGTATACGTTAAATTTCTGCACAAGTCGATTCCTCTATTTTTGGGAGTCCAAACTTTAGTTTAATGTTACTTTTGGTTTGTTTTCTTCTCTTTAGTTTCAGCCTAAATCTTCCCATTACAGGATTGTGGTCACTGTTGCAGTCTGCGCCTGGTAATATTTTCGCTATAAGTGAATGGTGGTAAAAGTTAAATTCAGTTTCTGAAAACGTGAAAAAGTGGACAATGTTTCAGCATTGAACACACTCAGTGTGGTGTATGACAGATCTATCATTGTGAGTGCACTTTGCTGGATATCACACGAGGGATCATAGAACAGTGAGGTGATAGGATTGTTGGACAGGAACAGTGCCTGTAGATTTTCTAAACCAACAAAATAAACCATGTTCACATATTGTAGTTTGTTGCCTCTGAGGTCAAGAAACTGTAAGTTGGGCAACTTCACGCTGGACAGGACAAATAAAGAACAATGGACAAGAATCATACGAATAAGATAGGTATGATTTCCCACACCAGACAGATTCATTCCTGTACCAGTGGCATCCAAGTAACGGAGCTGTGGGAATAGGTGTGCAGAGAAAGATTGATGGCACAGAAATGTGTCACCTTGACACAGACAGCCCACAGGACACTTCAATTCACATGACAATTCATCATCATACAGTGGGCAGTGAGGCCAACCATCACACAGATGATCACCATGTAGACATATTATAGAATGTCTGCATCGAAAGAAACCTGGACACATCAAATCATGACATTCCTCTTCGTCCTCATGATCCATACAGTCGTACATTCCATTACATCGTGTGTAGACAGGTAGGCAGTCATTGAACTTACCAGGACAACGATAGTGACTGTCAGGACAGGACTCATTGGACTTCATTGGGGTTGAAGTAAAAGTGTTGATACCGTCGAAATCGACAAGAACAGGAGAGGGAAAAACTGGCGCCCACACAATCTTCTTATGTCTGCAGCCATGACAGTTCAACTCATCTGATTCATCCTGACAATGGAACACTTGGTCACAGACGACATTATATGACACACACTGACCATTAGTACAGGTAAACATATTGACACAAGGAGGATGTTTACAGAAAGACTCATCACTCTTGTCCTGACAGTCTTGTAGAAAGTTACATACCATAGTGTATGGCAGCGTTGTGACGTCACTATCACAGGTAAATAAAGGGACAAACGTGACGTCATCAAGTGCTGAGTCAAACTCGCCATGTGTATGTGGCAAGTGATCAGAAAAAGTACATGGAGGTGTGTGACCTTGACCACACACGTCATACTGGTGAGAACCATACATTAAAAATGTGTGTGTCACGTGGCCATCAGGACACGACATCAGAGACTGATGTGTGTGCAAAGTAAACAGGGTCCTGGTCAACGTTACTGCTTGTGAAGAATGGTGGGTCTGATGATGTTTCCTAAATTCACAAAGTAGAGAATTGTCTCCATCACCAGACCAAGCACATTGTCTCCTTGACAACTGTCTGACAGTTTTGAAGATACATGATTTCCCTCCATCTAAAAGAATAGATTCATCTTGAAACTGAATAGAATGATAAAGGATGGTCTTGTCCTCATCCATGACATTCTTCCTGTACATGTTGGGAAACGAGATATCGCCAGTTGTCAAACCCACCCAAACATTCTGGGAGATATACTCCTAATCATAATTTAAGGGCCACTTCTTCCTTCCTCTCTAATTTTAAGTTGAAATAATTGACAATGTTTAGAATTGATTCTATGTTTTATTTCATCATTTCCACACCTGTTTTGGAAAAAGAAATTAGCACAATGACCCATTAGTGAACAGCACATGCATTTAAAGGAACATCCCCCCCTTTTCAAAAAACAGAAAGTGTCAGATTTGGCCAATCTGTTTTCAATATCGCGTGTGTCCGCCCCGAGCCTGGATGCATGCTTCACAGCGCCGATGCATCGACCCCACAAGGGTACGGACTGTGTCCTGAGGGATGGCCGCCCACTCGATCTGCAGGATGTCGACCAGCCTGGCCAGGGTGCCCGGTGGGGGGTGGTTGTCCCTGATGCGCCTCCCGATCACATCCCAGGTGTTCAATTGGGTTCAGGTCAGGTGAGCACGCTGGCCAGGCCATACGGACGACTTCATGCTGCTCCAGGAAGTCGGTCACAAGGCGTGCTCGATGCGCAGGTGCATTGTCGTCCTGGAAGATGGCGCCTTGACCAAGGTCCACAAGCGCAGGCAGTGCCACGGCCGCCAGAACCTCGTCCCGGTACCGGACCCCGTTCAGGATGCCGTCAATGGGGAGCAGGGGGGTCCGGGTACCACGGCTCATGCCACCCCACACCATCACCGACCCGCCGCCGTACCGGTTATGCTCTTGGACAGTGGCGTCAGCGAACCTCTCCCCTTGACGTCGCCACACCCGAGCCCGGCCATCGTTAAAGGTCAGGGTGAACCTGGACTCATCCGAAAACAAGACCCGGGCCCACTGTTGCCTTGTCCAGGTCACGTGCTCCCTGGCCCAGGTCATGCGGCGCACTCTGTTGACCGGTGACAGCACGGGTCGGACGGCCGGGCTCCGTGATCTCAAGTTTGCCTCATGTAGCCGTCTTCTCACCGTGCTGCAGCTGATGTTAGCACCTGTTGCGTCCCTCAGCTGACCCCTCAAGGTCACCGCAGTGGATGCCCTTTCCCTCAGGACGGAGAGGGCAAGGTAGCGGTCTTGCTGTCTTGTCGTTACTCTGGGTCGACCCGTGTGACGCCTTTCCTGGACTGCTCCAGTCTCATTGAAGCGCTCCAGCAGTCTCTGGATTGTGGAATGCGACACTTCAAGTCGTCTAGCAACTTCCCGCTGCGCTAGGCCTTCATCAAGCAGAGCGAGGGCTCTCCCCCGCTGCTCATCCGTCATCCGTCGTCTTGCAAGCATGGTTAAAACGAACCAAGAACGGGTCCTTTTTATCCTCGTCTGCGGGCAACTTTGGCTGGAGTAGTGTTCAAAAAGGGCTTGCCTTGCACGTGCAAAGCGAATTTTGTCGCTACCTTGCCTGCGTCGTCAGAGAGACCCTGCTGAAGATTCGACAATTTCGTGTGGAAATTGTCTTCCTTGGGCCGCCCATTGCAAATCGGCAAATCCCCAAACACGTGCCAAAAGGAAACTGCAATGTTGTCTGAGCTCTTATCCATTCAGTTAGGGCAACGAATTGGAGAAAAGAGTAAGAGAAAATAGGTTATTTCTCCTTTCAAAAATTGACTCAAAAACGTTCCTGGCCCTTAAATAATGACGTGTAGTATATATAGATATGGACTGGTTAAATTGTCAACCATTCTTGACCAGTCTTCCTCACATTTTGGCATGCTCACCATGCCTCCCACAGACTTGCAATACTTGTTTGATGGTTTATACAAATTACTTTCATCCTTATCTGTGAGACGGACAAATTTGTAACAATGGTTGCATAACGACACCAAACCCTGACAACCAGGACTGCTGAAGGGACAACGTTCTGTTTCATCCTGTCCATCTTCACACTCTGGCTTTAGGTTACAGTCCAAGTGGTGCTGAAAGCTGAAATAGTTATTGGCAGAACAGTTAAACAAACCACTGGGTAATTTTGTAGGTGTTTGACTTTCAGAGTGAAAGGAGAAAAACAGTTTGAAGCATGGTATATTCAGGCAATAATAGTTGAAATATTTAACAATGAGTTGTCGGCTGTGGAACACACAGTCAAACCGCCATTGTTTCCAGTCTCGCCACACAGATGTTTGTGAACCGGTATTATTGTGTGTGTACAGTGTGATCCATACACTACTATAATACTTCACTGTTTTCCTCAGACTGATCATAATGGCATGTCCAACTGGGATAGAAATGCATGTGGTCATTGTGAAAGCTTGTGCATTAGACAACGTACCGTAATTCCCTTTTGGTGTGATGAACCCTGAAAACGGTGATGTCTTCACAAACTGTAGGTTCTGTGGCATAGAATCGTTTCCTGAAAACAAACCAGTAAGCCAACAGACACACCGACCACCAAACCATCCCCTAAACCAACCAATCATCCAATTCATCCACCCACTCACTGAATTAAGAGAGAAAGAGAGAGAGAGAGAGAGAGAGAGAGAGAGAGAGAGAGAGAGAGAGAGAGAGAGAGAGTTCAGGTTTCAGATCTTTATCTATGTATTAGGTAATTGCCCCTCATGAAATGATCACTCGGCATCATAGTAGTCACATCATTATACACATCGTCTGTATCAAATGAAACAGTGATAGCGTTAATTCTAAATGGTGTGTATAAACAAAGCGATAGATTACTAATGTTTAAAAACCATAAGCAAACTAAGTCGAAACTGGTTGGGAATTCATTTAAAACAAACAACCCAAAACTTGTGCAAATTGTATTGCTTTCTCAGATCACTAAGTGAAGGACAGCATAAAGCAAAATGCTTTTCATCTTCCTTTCTGTTTCTCCACAATGGAGAAATAGTAACTCAACAGAGATCTGATGTCTGTAGTTGTAACAGGCGATTTCAGACACATCGTGTCTATATAAGTAGAGAGACACAGAAAATACACAATGCATAATTTATTCAAAAAAGCTATCGCCCCTTTGAATGAGGAGTGTGTGGGGAAGCAATGAGACATTAAGACAGCGCTGCATCGTACACTAGAACATACGTACACATTTGAACAATATTTATATAACAGTACATAAATAAACCAAAGACACAGATACGCACTAGCCATTGTCAGTGAAGGTCAACAATATCAATGTAGTTTCATTCGCACACATAACAAATTGTCGTCTCTTAAACCAGTCATGCACAATTTTGGAGAGAGAGAGACAGAGAGAGAGAGAGAGAGAGAGAGACTTCAGACTTCAGACTTCAGAATTTTTATTCAAGAAAGGGCATAGCCCCTACTGAAGGGGTGCTTATAAACATAATGAGATAATCAGATAATATATCATATAGGATTAACAATCAACAACAAAATAAATTGTGTATCACGATAAAGCAATTTCCCTGATTTTAACTGCTTTAAGCAAGAACAAACCAAATTCTTAATATAATCAAAACGAGTTGAACACATTAACAAACACAGTTTAAACATATTTGGGCATCTGAAATACTTTTGAGGGATAAACCTTGAACGGATTTCATCTAAAGCTGGACAACACAGGACAAAATGTATTTCGTCTTCTTCCGCTTGCATACATAAGGGACAGAGTAAATCAGACTCTCTGTGTTGCTTGTATCTCAGTTGATGGGTTTTTAAATTTGATAAACCAAGTCTGAATTTTGCTATTATTTTTTTTCAAATTAATATCCAGATCAAGGCTTATGTACGGTTTAACACTGTGAGAATCTATGACAGTTCTGTAAAAATCATATCTTCCACTTGTTTGTATATGGTCATTCCACTTTTGCCATCTACAATCAATCAGTCTTTGTCGAAAAACACGAATAAACTGTCTCTCATCGCCAGCTCCTTGGAAAAACCAAACATTACCAAACCCGTATTCATTCAGACATATACGTATACTAGTAACCCAATTCTTCTTACCTTTACAATCTAGATCAAACAGCATCTTATATGATTTTTTCGGCAGTCTATTGTCTTCCATGTGCAATAGTTTTAACCAAAATTGAATACATCGTAGAACTGAATGAACAAACAATGGGTATCTGTTTGTTTCTCCATACACTAAATCATTAGATGTGCGCTTATCCAGTCCTAAAAATCCTTTCAAAGCAAATAAGTGTACAGCTTCACAATGCATAACTGCCTTATCTAATCCCGAAATTTCTGCTCCATACAGCAAAATTGGCTGTATTTGTGAATCAAATATTTTGACAAGTAAATCAAATGAATTATTATTTAACATATTCAATCTTTTCATCACACATAGCAATGCATTTTTTGCCCTGCTAGCAATATCTTTACAAGCCAGAGTAAAACTCAAACGTGTAGAAAAATAAATTCCTAGGTATTTATATGCATTTACAACAGGCATAACTGTATCATTGTACACCCATCTCTCTCTAGCAGCTAAGTGTCATCCTTTTCTAAATACGACAACATTACTTTTGTTCAAATTTACCTTAAGATGCAAAGAAGTTGCTGCTCTGTGTAGAGTATTTAACTGCCTCTGTAAACCTACAACCGTTTCAGATAACAACAGCACATCATCTGCCAACAAAAGAATAAACAATTCTGACAAATCATGTGGAAATTTGGCCCCATGACGCCCATTGCTAATAACCTCCAGAGCAAGCTCGTTAATAAACATAGAAAATAACACAGGGCTACAAACATCTCCTTGTTTAACTCCAGTTGTACACTGAATATAATCTGTAAAATGAAGCCCACAGCGGATTCGACATTTAACTTTTTGATACATTGCCTTTATACATTGAAACAATTTACCATTTACACCGTTCTTCAACAAAATTGGCCAAAGCAAATTTCTATCAATAGAATCAAATGCTTTTTCAAAATCGATAAAAGCAACATACAATTTCCTATTACAAGAAAACTGTTTCTGAACAAAGGAGAGGAGAGAAAATATGATCTATTGTAGAATATCCCTTCTTAAAGCCGGCTTGGTGATCTCCTGTAATATCATTACTTGTAACCCATTCCTGTAACCTCTTATTGATAATGGTGCTATATAATTTACTACTTATATTACAGAGAGAAATTCCTCTGTAATTATTTGGATTACTGGCGTCCCCTTTCTTAAATAATGGCAAAATTATTGATTCTGACCAACTTTCTGGAAATATGCCATCATCAAAAAGTTTATTGAATAGTTTCAGGAAAAACTGAATTGTATCATCTGTCCCATTTTTAAAAAATTCACCAATAATATCAGGACCTGCAGCCTTATCATTCTTTAGTTTACGCATGGCGGACACAACTTCATCCACCGAAATAGGACGATCAAGATGGTCATCTGTTTCCTCGTTGACTTACATAGTATACTCAGCCTCTTGCACAACATCTTTATCCAACAGAGAACGAAAATGTTCAAACCACGTGTTAACAGTAATGCAACGTTTTGACTGACTTTTTTTAAATAACGGATTTCCAAAATGCCTGTTGGTCATTCAATGTGGACACCAAGCTGTTCAATAATGCTAGATTAAAGAATCTTCTCTTTCTTTTCAGAAGATTTTTATATTCTCTTCTCGCAATAGTATACATACATCTGACCTCATTGCTTAAAGTTTTTCTAAATCTTTTTAACAATCTTCGGACATTCCGTTTGGCTGTTAAACATTCAAAATCGAACCAATCACTGTTTATGTTTGTCTTGTTACTATGCAAGTATCTTTTCATATTTTCAGCATTATCTTTAATACAGTCATTGAACACGTTCAAAGCATCATCTACATCTACATCAATCAAATTCATAGCAGATTGAAATTTCAAACGCGTCTCCTCTTTCTGTAAATTTGATCTATAAACATGACCATTTTCATCACTCCACACAAATTTTTCAATCACTGTGTCACTGTCACAAACATCCGTCCCAAATGTATTTTCATTTGGGAAAGTAATATGTAACTGAACAGGAAAATGGTCTGAATCAATGCGATCAGATATATATAAGGTACAATCATTACAAACAGAAGAAAAAAGATCTTTAGAAATAAGAAAATAATCATTCACGCTGCACCCGTTCTCAGATACGTAAGTATAGCGACCCTGATGGTCGCCTTTACAAACTCCATTCAAAATATACAAACCAAATGCAGCACACAAATTCAACAACATTTTACCGTAATTATTTAAAACTGAATCTTCAGATCTGCGATCTGTACATGACGGTTGACTATTCGTCAACGAGTCAATACCAAAACAGTCGTAAATTTCTGGAGAAAAATTTGACGTTCTACTGTTCAGATCTCCACAAAGTAATATTTCAGCATCACCTAACGACAGTAAACAATCAACAAGACATTCTTCCAAAGCAGATATTCCGTTATCAATATCGAAATATGTATAGTAAGGTGAACCTTCTGGCTGAACATAAGCACAAATAAACAAAACATTTTTTGAAGTACCAAAAATATGTTTATCGATAACAAATTCACATACATTAGTTTGTTTAATATCAATCCATGTTACAAAAGGAACCAACTGGTTTTTTACCAAACAAACCAATCCCCCAGATCGTCTCCCTTGGGACGAAAGCTTTACCGCTGGTTTGCAAAATACAGTATAGCCAACAAAAACGTCTGTGTGACACTTTTCCAAAAATGTTTCTCCAAAGCATATGAAGTCAAACTCACACACATACGAAACAAAATCTTTTTCAGTAACTTTGGAAAATAAACCGTTAACGTTCCATGAGAGAAAAGAGATCGTTTTACTCAAGCACGGGTACACATCTGAGTCCTTATTATGCACATGGTGATTATCATACATATGAAAACTTTCATTTATTTTCGATTCTGATTCTACATTCGATTTATATCTTTTGCGTACATCATTCAAAGAACACGTCTGCCAACCATGAAGGTCGGGAGTAACGCTTTCAATCAACTCTTCTCCACGTGAATTTTGCCCTTCACATGAGTGACAGTCGCCAATAGGCCTATGTTCGTCGTGCGTGGAGATGTGCACCGGTGTTAGTTTTTGTTCGTTCCCTCTGGAAAAGGACGCATACATTTTATCATGAACGGGCCGGCCAATGACCTATCTTAATTCCACTAATTGTTCTGTGGCATTAAGCCCGAACTTTTTCCCGTCGATGACGAGATGGTCAAACACCATCGCCACTCTCTTTCCCTCAGACCTGGCCTTTTTCAAATGAGGAGTCAATTTGCGCCTTAACTCACGCACCCTGCTGGAGAAATCTTCTCCGACAAAAATCTGACTCCCCTTCAACTTCATTTTGGCTTTGAGGATACGGATCTTGTCCTTATAAAATGTGCATCTTGCAATGATAGGAGAGTCACGTTTTGCATTTAACCTGTGAACTCTATCAAAAGCCACCTCCCCTTCCACACCCATCTTTTTTGAAACAAGATCTTGCACTAATTTTTCACAGTCTTCATTTGTCTCCTTATCCTTTCGTTCCATTCCATAAAAAATGACATTCTGTCGTTTAGATCGTCCTTCCAAATCATCAGACTTTTTTTCAAGATTGTTTAATTTATCCATGATTTCAGAGTTAGTTTTTTCAAGTTCTGCATTCTTGTTACGCAAATCATGTGCCTCTTCTCTAAGTTTTTGAACTTCCTCCTGTAATGAATTAAATTTGTCATTCAGGCCTCTCATCTCATTCTTTACATCATCCAACTTACAGTCCATGGTCTTATCATGTTTTTGCATATCTTGGAGCATGGCGATGACGTCGGCGGTCGTTGGTTCCCTGGTGGGAGAAGATGCATGTGTCCCAGAAGTAGAAGATGCAGAGGCAGCAGGACTTGCGCTGGAACTCAGTAGTGTTTGCCTTGTGCTCCCTGTCTTGCCGGCAGATCGTGGTCCAGGATTCATCTCGATGTCTCCACAGCGTTGCAATAAATGTCCGTAGTAAAAGAAGGTGAGGATCAAACCAACCACGACACCGGCTTGCATGTTGCACATCTTCAATGTCCGTACGAACAGAGCTTTTCTCTTCATAACCCTTTGATGCATAAACGCCAGGTATACACACTGAAAAGCACCACAAACGGCGCGGAAGCACAAAGTCACCTCTGGCATGCTACCGTCCGCCCTGTATTTTTGCACAGGTAAAGGCTCTGGAACTAGGAATAAGCGTTGTAAATCAGAGGACTCGTCACACGTTGTCAACACTTCACTGCCGGAAGTAGCCCCCCCCCGAGAGAGAGAGAGAGAGAGAGAGAGATTTAGGACCGGGTTTGGATAATTTATTCAAGTTAAGCTATCGCCACAGGTGAAATAGTTTCTACACAAAAACGCTTTTTAGTTTTAATACTTTGTACACAAATTTCACGTAAGACGTTCAATGACAGGTAGATCAAAATTAACATATAGAACAAAGTAATAACTTGTGTACTCCATTATGACGTGAACTTGTCCGTAAATGTAAATGTCTTATATAAAATGCACGTATCTTCAGTCAAGTTTTTTTTTTTCTAATGGGCACAATAAATCACTCTCTTTGTGACATCCAAATCTATAGTAATGGACATTGATTTCTGATATGGCAAATGTAAATGTCGTTGCCGCATATTTAAAATATCTACCCATATGCAGTGTTGTATATTATTTGATTTCACGAGTATTACAAAATGTTCTGTAAATGTTAAATCTGTCCCTGCTTTGAGCGTGATTGTTCCATTTTCATGTACAATCAATCAAATGCAGAAAAAAACTACTGGTTTGAGTTAATACAGAAAATTATAAAATATTTCATAAAGTGTACAACGCTAAATGCAAACATACCTGAGTGTCAGATCTAAATGTTCGCTTGTTTGAATATGGATTTGGTGTTGTATGGATGAATCAAAGTGTTGGCAAATTAAATGAATTCATACTTGATTTTTTTCTGCGTGAAATCAAATAATATACAACATTGCATATGAATAGATATCTTAAATATGCGGGAACAACATTTACATTTGCCATATCAGAAATCAATGTTCATTACTATAGATTTGGATATCTGTTTGTTTCTCTCAGTACATAAAGTCATTCGTCGTCGGCCTCTTTACATCTCAGGAGATGATAGTCTGCACCAGGAGGCGTTGTGGTCATGATGCGCACTTTCTGCTGTGGCTGTGCAAGCCGATTCTTGAGTGGCAATCTCTGTCACATCTGCCACACACGAACTGAGTCGCTGTTGTCTGGTTTCTGGAACGTCGCTTGCGAAGAGCCCTTTTCTCATCTGCGCTTTCTGCTCTCCTCCTCTCTGCATTCACAACGCCTTGCTGAACGGCTGTCCTCCAAGCCACCCTGTCTTCCGCCAGAGTCTCCCAAGAGCCTGAGTCAATCCCTGAGCTTCTAAGGTCCCTTTCGCATGTATCTACAAAGCGTAGCTGTGGGCGGCCTGGAGTTCGCTTCCGGTTTGCGAGTTCGCCGTAGAGAACGTCTTTTGGTATGCATCCATCCTCCATTCGACGCACATGGCAAAAATAGTCTGAAGGCCCGCACGACGGAGGACCTCTGTGTTGGTCACCTTGTCTTGCCATCGGATGCCGAGGATGCATCGCAAGCAGCGGAGATGGAAAGTGTTGAGCCTCTTTTCTAAGCTGGCGTATGTGGTCCAGGCTTCACTTGAGTAGAGAAGTGTGCTCAACACACATGCTCTGTACACCTGTATTTTGGTGTTCGCAGTGAGACTGCTGTTGGACCAGACCCGCTTATTCAGTTTAGCCATGATTGATGAGGCCTTTGCAATTCTGGCGCTGATTTCAGCGTCCAGAGAGAGGTTGTCGCTTATGGTGGATCCCAAGTACTGAAATTTGTGGACAGTGCTGAATTGAAATGAAAGTAAATAAAAAGAATCATTAATAAGAAAATACGTTCTTTGTAGCATACTTAATAAGGCATTTTTGGCTCTAATAGCAGGAACTTCATATGCAACAACAAAACTCAAACCAAAACTCAAACATGTAAAGAATAATATTCCCAAACATTTATAAACATTTACCATGGGCATAACACTGCCACCATACGTCCACTCCCCCCCCCCCCGCCCCCCCGCACCCAAAAATCCAACATTCCTAAATATTATATCAATTTAAAACTGATTAAATTTTAAACAAAGTGCTGCTGTTGCATGTTGTAAGCTATTTAATTGAACCTGTAATCTGACGATTGTTTCTGACATCAAGACAACGTCATTAGCGAGCAAAAGTAAAAACAGTTCATACGGATCACAGATAAGAAATGTCATATCTTCCATTATCAGTCATTTCAATCGTTTATAAAAAGAGAGAAAAACACAGGATTGCATGTATCGCGTTGTTACTCCAGCTGTACAGTAAATATATTCAGTCGTTTTGGCAGCATATCAGCTGCAGATTTGACCATGTCATTCATTTCTCTAACACACAGATACACTGAAGACAAAGGACAATCCTTATTACAGCATTTCATACAACACAGTGACCAGAAAAACCTTGAAGAAAAAATAAAATTCATTGCGAACTTAAACTAAAAATTGACACAGACTGGATTAGATGAGGAAATAACTGAGCAAAAATGCATGGAGTACTTGCACGATGCAGAAAAGACAGCCCCTGGTTCAGACAAGATTCGATACTTCCACATCAAAAACGTTGTCAGAACACGAGAAAACTGAATTATGCACTCTCTACCAAGAAGGTTCTTAAAGACTGGACACACTGCTACCAAAAAACACTTTTCCCAAACCAGGTAAAATCATTGCAGTCTAATGGATATCGTATGCTGACTATGCAAAACGTAACTGGGAATCTTACGGAACACATAATAGTAAAGAAATTAGCTAAAGACCTAGAAACCAAAAACATATTCCCACTTAATCAAGGAGGTTTCACAACAGGAAAAGCACATGGAAAAATGCACCTGTCTTTGCTCACGCAGTCTACGAAGTTTTTTTTCAGAAAAAAAGAAGCCCTGGCTTTAGCTATAAACCTAGAACATGCATTCGATAAAGTACAGTTCACACTACTCATGGAACTATTTCAGCAATATCGCGTCAACACGACAATCACGAGGTTGATTGCAGCTACACTGCAAGAACGAATAGTAATCCTACAACTTGGAAACTGATATTCAGCACCACAAAGCTATCTATGGGACTCCCTCAAGGATCGCCACTTTCTCCTGTTCACACACACGCCACACACACACACACACACACACACACACACACACACACACACACACACACACACACACACACACACACATAAATGTATATGTATATGTATATATACATATATATATATATATGTATATATATAAGGAATTGCCGACATAAATAACAACGAACCAGCCTGTATACTCACCGTTGCTGAGGACGGACGCACCTATAACACAGCTAAAATGCACTAGAAAGATACAAAATAGTCCAAGAATCCATCAGGGATCATCTCTATTACAACATCCATCAGGGATCATGTCTATTACAACATCCATCAGGGATCATGTCTATTACAACATCCATCAGGGATCATGTCTATTACAACATCCATCAGGGATCATGTCTATTGCATCATCCATCAGGGATCATGTCTATTACAAAATCCATCAGGGATCATGTCTATTGCATCATCCATCAGGGATCATGTCTATTACAACATCCATCAGGGATCATGTCTATTACAACATCCATCAGGGATCATGTCTATTACAACATACATCAGGGATCATGTCTATTACAACATACATCAGGGATCATGTCTATTACAATATCCATCCGGGATCATGTCTATTACAATATCCATCCAGGATCATGTCTATTACAACATACATCAGGGATCATGTCTATTACAACATACATCAGGGATCATGTCTATTACAACATACATCAGGGATCATGTCTATTACAACATACATCAGGGATCATGTCTATTACAACATACATCAGGGATCATGTCTATTACAACATACATCAGGGATCATGTCTATTACAACATCCATCCGGGATCATGTCTATTACAACATCCATCAGGGATCATGTCTATTACAACATACATCAGGGATCATGTCTATTACAACATACATCAGGGATCATGTCTATTACAACATACATCAGGGATCATGTCTATTACAACATCCATCGGGATCATGTCTATTACAACATCCATCAGGGATCATGTCTATTACAACATCCATCAGGGATCATGTCTATTACAACATCCATCAGGGATCATGTCTATTACAACATCCATCAGGGATCATGTCTATTACAACATACATCAGGGATCATGTCTATTACAACATCCATCAGGGATCATGTCTATTACAACATCCATCAGGGATCATGTCTATTACAACATCCATCAGGGATCATGTCTATTACAACATACATCAGGGATCATGTCTATTACAACATACATCAGGGATCATGTCTATTACAACATACATCAGGGATCATGTCTATTACAACATCCATCAGGGATCATGTCTATTACAACATACATCAGGGATCATGTCTATTACAACATACATCAGGGATCATGTCTATTACAACATACATCATGTCTATTACAACATACATCATGTCTATTACAACATACATCATGTCTATTACAACATACATCATGTCTATTACAACATACATCAGGGATCATGTCTATTACAACATCCATCAGGGATCATGTCTATTACAACATACATCAGGGATCATGTCTATTACAACATCCATCAGGGATCATGTCTATTACAATATCCATCCGGGATCATGTCTATTACAACATCCATCAGGGATCATGTCTATTACAACATACATCAGGGATCATGTCTATTACAACATCCATCAGGGATCATGTCTATTACAACATACATCAGGGATCATGTCTATTACAACATACATCAGGGATCATGTCTATTGCAACATACATCATGTCTATTACAACATACATCATGTCTATTACAACATACATCATGTCTATTACAACATACATCAGGGATCATGTCTATTACAACATACATCAGGGATCATGTCTATTACAACATCCATCCGGGATCATGTCTATTACAACATCCATCAGGGATCATGTCTATTACAACATACATCAGGTATCATGTCTATTACAACATCCATCAGGGACCATGTCTATCACAATATTCATCAGGGATCATGTCTATTAATAAACATCCATAAGGATCATGTCTACAGCAACATACATTATGGATCATGTCTGTTACAACATTCATCAAGGATCTTATCAATTGCACACCCATAGACGATCATATCTACTGCCTACTTCTAGAATTTAAACAAATCCTGTTAGATGCTAGATTCATGCCTGTTACTTGATCTATAAAGTATCATGTCTACTATTAGAATTACAGAAGATCTTGTCTACTGCTACGTCCAGAAAGCGTCCTGCCTACTATATGATCGTGTTTACTGTTAGAATTATGAAGGAACTTGTCTACCACTACAATTACGAAGCAGCCTGCCTACTGTCATATATATGAAAAATCCTGTATACTGCAAGAATGACGAAGGATCCTGTCTACTGCTACACCCATGAAGGATCCTGTTTACTGCTACATCCATGAAGGATCCTGTCTACTACATTCATGAAGGATCCTGTCTACTGTTACATCCATGAAGGATCCTGTCTACTACATTCATGAAGGATCCTGTCTACTGTTATCCATGAAGGATCCTGTCTACTACATCATGAAGGATCTGTCTACTGCTACATCCATGAAGAATTATGTCTACTACATCCATGAAGTATCTGTCTACTGCTACATCCATGAAGAATTCTGTCTACTACATCCATGAAGGATCTGTCTACTGTTACATCCATGAAGGATCCTGTCTACTACATCCATGAAGGATCAGTCTACTGCTACATCCATGAAGAATTCTGTCTACTGTTACATCCATGAAGAATTATGTCTACTGTTACATCCATGAAGAATTCTGTCTACATCTAGGATTTCATAATGGCCAGTGAAAGGAGAGGTTCTTGGCGTCTTCCACAGGCTCTGGTATTTAATCAGAAAGCACAAAAAGGAACTGTTAGTACCAGTGCCTCCATGAGGAAAAAGATATAGGAAAATGTATCTGATTCCAGCTTTATTTTGGGCATGTAAAAGTTTAGAGGAGCATTGGAAATCATGGAGGGTCGACCATTACTGAACAAAGACGTTTCGTTTGAACTTCCAGCAAACAACAGACAAGTTTTTCATCCTGTAACTACCACTCAGACAAGTAACACTAGTCTTGGTGAAAGCCTCACGTACAGGTTGACGTGTAGATACACAACAAACAGAATAAAACACAGTCAAGTCTGGTCCTGGGGAAGGCCTCACATACCAGTTGACATGTAGATACACAACAAACAGAATCAAACACAGTCAAGTCTGGTCCTAAGGAAGGCCTCACATACAGGTTGACATGTAGATACACAACAAACAGAATCAAACACAGTCAAGTCTGGTCCTAAGGAAGGCCTCACATACAGGTTGACATGTAGATACACAACAAACAGAGTGAAACGCAGTCAAGTCTGGTCCTAAGGAAGGCCTCACATACAGGTTGACATGTAGATACACAACAAACAGAGTGAAACGCAGTCAAGTCTGGTCCTAAGGAAGGCCTCACATACAGGTTGACATGTAGATACACAACAAACAGAGTGAAACGCAGTCAAGTCTGGTCGTAAGGAAGGCCTCACATACAGGTTGACATGTAGACACACAACAAACAGAGTGAAACGCAGTCAAGTCTGGTCCGTAAGGAAGGCCTCACATACAGGTTGACATGTAGAACACAACAAACAGATGAAACGCAGTCAAGTCTGGTCCTAAGGAAGGCCTCACATACAGGGATCACACAACAAACAGAATCAAACACAGTCAAGTCTGGTC
This sequence comes from Monoplex corrugatus, assembly GCA_030674185.1. Lineage (NCBI taxonomy): Eukaryota > Metazoa > Mollusca > Gastropoda > Littorinimorpha > Ranellidae > Monoplex > Monoplex corrugatus. Next base: position 13,634,902 of record JAPXFY010000026.1, on the reverse strand, counting down.
CTAAGGAAGGCCTCACATACAGGTTGACATGTAGATACACAACAAACAGAATCAAACACAGTCAAGTCTGGTCCTAAGGAAGGCCTCACATACAGGTTGACATGTAGATACACAACAAACAGAATCAAACACAGTCAAGTCTGGTCCTAAGGAAGGCCTCACATACAGGTTGACATGTAGATACACAACAAACAGAGTGAAACGCAGTCAAGTCTGGTCCTAAGGAAGGCCTCACATACAGGTTGACATGTAGACACACAACAAACAGAGTGAAACGCAGTCAAGTCTGGTCCTAAGGAAGGCCTCACATACAGGTTGACATGTAGACACACAACAAACAGAGTGAAACCAGTCAAGTCTGGTCCTAAGGAAGGCCTCACATACAGGTTGACATGTAGATACACAACAAACAGAGTGAAACGCAGTCAAGTCTGGTCCTAAGGAAGGCCTCACATACAGGTTGACATGTAGATACACAACAAACAGAGTGAAACGCAGTCAAGTCTGGTCGTAAGGAAGGCCTCACATACAGGTTGACATGTAGATACACAACAAACAGAGTGAAACGCAGTCAAGTCTGTCCTAAGGAAGCCTCACATACAGGTTGACATGTAGATACACAACAAACAAGTGAAACGCAGTCAAGTCTGGTCCTAAGGAAGGCCTCACATACAGGTTGACATGTAGATACACAACAAACAGAGTGAAACGCAGTCAGTCTGGTCCTAGGAAGGCCTCACATACAGGTTGACATGTAGATACACAACAAACAGAGTGAAACGCAGTCAGTCTGGTCCTAAGGAAGGCCTCACATACAGGTTGACATGTAGATACACAAAACAGAGTGAAACGCAGTCAAGTCTGGTCCTAAGGAAGGCCTCACATACAGGTTGACATGTAGATACACAACAAACAGATAAACCAGTCAAGTCTGGTCCTAAGGAAGGCCTCACATACAGGTTGACATGTAGATACACAACAAACAGATAAACCAGTCAAGTCTGGTCCTAAGGAAGGCCTCACATACAGGTTGACATGTAGATACACAACAAACAGATAAACCAGTCAAGTCTGGTCTAAGGAAGGCCTCACATACAGGTTGACATGTAGATACACAACAAACAGAATCAAACACAGTCAAGTCTGGTCCTAAGGAAGGCCTCACATACAGGTTGACATGTAGATACACAACAAACAGAATCAAACACAGTCAAGTCTGGTCCTAAGGAAGGCCTCACATACAGGTTGACATGTAGATACACAACAAACAGAATAAACACAGTCAAGTCTGGTCCTAAGGAAGGCCTCACATACAGGTTGACATGTAGATACACAACAAACAGAGGAAACACAGTCAAGTCTGGTCCTAGGAAGGCCTCACATACAGGTTGACATGTAGATACACAACAAACAGAGTGAAACGCAGTCAAGTCTGGTCTAAGGAAGGCCTCACATACAGGTTGACATGTAGATACACAACAAACAGAGTGAAACGCAGTCAAGTCTGGTCCTAAGGAAGGCCTCACATACAGGTTGACATGTAGATACACAACAAACAGAGTGAAACGCAGTCAAGTCTGGTCCTAAGGAAGGCCTCACATACAGGTTACATGTAGATACACAACAAACAGAGTGAAACGCAGTCAAGTCTGGTCCTAAGGAAGGCCTCACATACAGGTTGACATGTAGATACACAACAAACAGAGTGAAACCAGTCAAGTCTGGTCCTAAGGAAGGCCTCACATACAGGTTGACATGTAGATACACAACAAACAGATAAACGCAGTCAATCTGGTCCTAAGGAAGGCCTCACATACAGGTTGACATGTAGATACACAACAAACAGATCAAACACAGTCAGTTGGTCCTAAGGAAGGCCTCACATACAGGTTGACATGTAGATACACAACAAACAGAATCAAACACAGTCAAGTCTGGTCCTAAGGAAGGCCTCACATACAGGTTGACATGTAGATACACAACAAACAGAATAAACACAGTCAAGTCTGGTCCTAAGGAAGGCCTCACATACAGGTTGACATGTAGATACACACAAACAGAGTAAACACAGTCAAGTCTGGTCCTAAGGAAGGCCTCACATACAGGTTGACATGTAGATACACAACAAACAGAGTGAAACGCAGTCAAGTCTGGTCTAAGGAAGGCCTCACATACAGGTTGACATGTAGATACACAACAAACAGAGTGAAACGCAGTCAAGTCTGGTCCTAAGGAAGGCCTCACATACAGGTTGACATGTAATACACAACAAACAGAGTGAAACGCAGTCAAGTCTGGTCCTAAGGAAGGCCTCACATACAGGTTGACATGTAGATACACAACAAACAGAGTGAAACCAGTCAAGTCTGGTCCTAAGGAAGGCCTCACATACAGGTTGACATGTAGATACACAACAACAGAATGAAACACAGTCAAGTTGGTCCTAAGGAAGGCCTCACATACAGGTTGACATGTAGATACACAACAAACAGAGTGAAACCAGTCAAGTCTGGTCCTAAGGAAGGCCTCACATACAGGTTGACATGTAGATACACAACAAACACGAGTGAAACCAGTCAAGTCTGGTCCTAAGGAAGGCCTCACATACAGGTTGACATGTAGATACAACAACAATCAATGAACACAGTCAAGTCTGGTCCTAAGAAGGCCTCACATACAGGTTGACATGTAGATACACAACAAACAGAATCAAACACAGTCAAGTCTGGTCCTAAGGAAGGCCTCACATACAGGTTGACATGTAGATACACAACAAACAGATCAAACACAGTCAAGTCTGGTCCTAAGGAAGGCCTCACATACAGGTTGACATGTAGATACACAACAAACAGAACAAACACAGTCAAGTCTGGTCCTAAGGAAGGCCTCACATACAGGTTGACATGTAGATACACAACAAACAGATAAACGCAGTCAAGTCTGGTCCTAAGGGAAGGCCTCACATACAGGTTGACATGTAGATACACAACAACAGTAAACCAGTCAAGTCTGGTCCTAAGGAAGGCCTCACATACAGGTTGACATGTAGATACACAACAAACAGAGTGAAACCAGTCAAGTCTGGTCCTAAGGAAGCCTCACATACAGGTTGACATGTAGATACACAACAAACAGAGTGAAACGCAGTCAATCTGGTCCTAAGGAAGGCCTCACATACAGGTTGACATGTAGATACAAAAAAAAAAAAAAGGAAGGCTCACAGTGACAACAACACAGTTAGCACATCGTTAAGATACTCACAACAAACAGTAATCAACAACAAAAAACAGTCAAGTCTGGTCCTAAGGAAGGCCTCACATACAGGTTGACATGTAGATACACAACAAACAGAATCAAACACAGTCAAGTCTGGTCCTAAGGAAGGCCTCACATACAGGTTGACATGTAGGGGGGGGGGGGGGGGGGGGGGGGGGGGGGGGGGGGGGGGGGGGGGGGGGGGGGGGGGGGGGGGGGGGGGGGGGGGGGGGGGGGGGGGGGGGGGGGGGGGGGGGGGGGTTTTTTTTTTTTTTTTTTTTTTTTTTTTTTTTTTTTTTTTTTTTTTTTTTTTTTTTTTTTTTTTTTTTTTTTTTTTTTTTTTTTTTTTTTTTTTTTTTTTAAAGGAAGGCCTCACATACAGGTTGACATGTAGATACACAACAAACAGAATCAAACACAGTCAAGTCTGGTCCTAAGGAAGGCCTCACATACAGGTTGACATGTAGATACACAACAAACAGAATCAAACACAGTCAAGTCTGGTCCTAAGGAAGGCCTCACATACAGGTTGACATGTAGATACACAACAAACAGAATCAAACACAGTCAAGTCTGGTCCTAAGGAAGGCCTCACATACAGGTTGACATGTAGATACACAACAAACAGAATCAAACACAGTCAAGTCTGGTCCTAAGGAAGGCCTCACATACAGGTTGACATGTAGATACACAACAAACAGAGTGAAACGCAGTCAAGTCTGGTCCTAAGGAAGGCCTCACATACAGGTTGACATGTAGGTGACAGTTTTATAGCTGTATGAAGAATGGACTGTGGTAATGATCGTTATTTTTTTAAATTCTGTTCATGAATTATTTCTCAAATATTTAATGTCGTGATTTTAACACTTGTAACAGTCTCTCTTCCTGGTTTTGTTGTCGTCGCTGTGTTAATACAGTCCATATGTACAGCAGTGGGTTGAGTGCACAGTTGAGTGGTAGCAGGTACACAACCATGGTCACGTGAGCTTTGTCTGAGGCACCACCACCATCTAAAGTTATCATACTGGTGAGACCAAGGGAGAACCAGCACACAGCATCTGTTACAGCCACTTTTATCAACAGGTGGACGGAAAAATATATCAATTTCTTTGTCGGATCCATTAGGATTGGATGGATCGGTGTTCGTCTGTAAATGATGAGTTGACCAACAACCACCATGGAGCACAGGATACAGTTAAACAGGACAGTGACCGTGAACCACCTGAACTCTTCTTTGGAGTTAGTATCGGACAGAGCAAGATGGCACAGACCAGACTGGCCATCAAGGCCCCAGTGTGACAGTCCAGGAAGAAAAGGTATAAGAAACAACAAAAGTCCACTACACCACGTCACTACACAAGCTGTAGCTGTCAGATGTTTATTGAATGCCCACGTAGTTAAGGGGAAACAGAGGACAATGATGTGATCCAGTGTCATGAACCAAACGATCAGAACTGACACCTCACTGGACAAAAGGGAAAGAAAACCAGCAACCTTGCAAATATCACTGTTGGTCCATGTCTTTTCAAAGTAGATGTATTTTCCATAGAATATTTCATTTGCCACTGAAATTGTACTAACATGGATTCCCATACCAATGTTAGCAATCTGTAAGTTGACATTAAGTGTAATGAAAGTATCTCCGAATGTTTTCTTCACCACAAATACCGCAATAAAACAAACCAAATGCCCTAAAACAGAGAATATACTTAGCAACCAAAAGAAAAGCCTGTACAGTTCAGTTGGTAGCAAAAATTCACAGGAAAAAAACATGGGTTGTGGTGGTATACACTGTAGTGTGTGTGAGTGTTTCAAAAGTAAATTCCTGCAACAAAGTCTATGATTTGAGGAGAAGATGCTTTTCAAATTATTCCACATTGACAATTCATACAAAGGAAAGCTGGTCACAGAATTTCCCCTGATATCCAGTTCACTTAGCTGTGGCATACTTTGGACTGCTCTGGATTAGATTGGTTGAATGCCAGAAAACGATACGTCCAGATGTGTGACTCTGGGAAAGTACATGAGCAGTTTACTGTTAAGTATCTGGATATGTGTTCTTGAAACATCTATTTTTGCTAGAGCATAATGAAACAGAACATACGGCTTACCTCTTAGTAAAGTCAAAGGATTGTTTGCTAAAACCAAAGATCTTAAATTCCATAGCTTGAGAAAAAGAATTCTATCCACAGTTCTCAGATGGTTGTGTCAGATCAAGGTGCTGTAGGTTGTAAAGATTCACACTCGATATATTGACCAGAGAACAATAGGAAAGACTAAGATAAATGAGATATGTGTTGTTACTGAAATAAGTAAGCGTCATTTCTGAACCTGTGGCGTCCATGTAGCGAAGTTGAGGAAAGAGGTCAGCACAGAAAGCCTGGGAACATAAGAAAGATTGACCTTGACACTGACAACCATTAGGACATGTCATGTCACACAGCAATTCATCATCACGCTGTGGACACTGACCCCAGCCATCACACAGATGGTTTCGCTGGACACAAACTTTAGAACCACGACATTGGTAGAAACCAGGACAGGTGAATGTGTCACAGTCTTGGTCATCCTTCCATATGTACAGTCAGAAAATCCATTACATCGAGTGTAGACAGGGAGACAGTACATCCAGTCTTTTGTACACAAATAATGAGTGTCAGGACAAGATTGAGAAGATGTCATCAGCTGCTGAGTAAAGTAACCTGTACCATCCAGGTTGATAAAAAGTCGCTGCTTTTTAGAGGCGTCTTCATGATAGATAGAGTGGCTGTAGTCAATGGGACAGCTGACCTCATCAGAGTCATCAGGACAGTCTACATGGTCATTACAACGTTGGCTGTTCAACACACACTGACCAGTGTTGCATAAAAATCCACTGCATGAAGGATGTTGACAGAATGACTCATCACTGTGATCCGGACAGTCGTATCTGAAGTCACACACCAGAGTGTAAGGCAGTGTTGTCATGCCATCATCACAGATAAACATGACAATGGTGTAGCCAGTGTGCTTTCTATGAAAAATCAGTGTGTCTGTGTTCTTTGTGCTCATGCTCCAGAACACGCAAGATCTTATGTACATCATTTGCCCACAGTGAACATAAAGATCACAAGACAAAAACGTGTGTGTCACGTGGCTCTCTGGACAATCTGATAACGTCTGCTGTGTCTGTATTAATAGGGACAGGGCTGGATCTAAAACAGGGAACTGTACTGTTTGGATAGAATGCAGGTTTTGTGGTTGTAGTTTCACTTGACAAACCACACGGTCTAATAAATAAGCAAGGTTGTAACAGTAGTGTGCGTCCAGAGTCCTATATATAATAAATCTGTCCGGGTTGTACAAGATCGGGCTAATTATATGAACGAGGTTGTAGATCAGAGTTTTATCAGACCAGTGACGGAATTTGCTATACATAAAGGTCACGGACTTCCATCCTGCTGAGTAACCTGAAAACACTTGAAAGTCGTCACGATGATTAAAGATGTGCAGGAAATCGACTTGTTCTTCTCTGGTTTTGATAGTAGCCAGCTCACCACCCATCTTCTGACATTCATATGTTGCCAGTGCAGGAGACAATCTAGCATCTAGTTTAATATATCCGAAACATTTGTTACGTGAAGCAACCAAACCCTGACAATTAGGACTGCTGAAGGGACAGTGTTCTGTTTCATCCCGTCCATTTTCACACTCTGACTTCAGGTTACAGTGCAAATGATGCTGAAAGCTAGAATAGTAATCAACAGAACAGTTGAACAGTCCACTGTGTAACTGATGAGGTTTAACTGTATCTGGATGGAAAGAAAACAGTATTTTCAGACTGACACTTTTATGTAACGGTGTGTCAGCTACACTGCTAACATGAATCTGAATATGTGTCGTAGGAAAAATGCGAACAGATGAGTTCATGTCACCACACACACGTAGGACGCTTTGACTTGTATCGGGCAATGTATAACTCAAGTCTGCGTAAGTTTCAGGTTTTGTTAGAATGGTACGATGTTCCCTGAAAACTGACCATGATGACACAGTCAGGGGGTGCCGTCACTTCTTCCCAGATGCCACGAGCTGTGCAAGAGAATCTTTGACGTGGTAATATCATGTGCCCAGAACATGGCGACGTGGATACTTTAATAAAACTGTGAGCTTTAATTGCCTGTATATGCAGTCTGACTAAAGACTTGTTATAGTGAACAAAAGACATGCTGTTTCCAGATGATTCGATATAATCTTCGTCCATAGAATGACGATCGCAACGTATTGCCCATGTGTCTTGAGTATTGTGATCAAAATTCTGTTCGAATATCGCAGTTCGCACTGACTAGAGCCACACCAGTATGCCAGTCGCTGGACCCGGACCCGTACTAACATACCCTGTGGTACCTCTACATGCAGAAGACAGAAAGTAGTGAACTCATTACACATTCCATACACCACTCTCTGGTGTGTCAGAAAGCGACGAAAAGACCATTCATCACAATAAGACACATTGACCTGTAGGACTGTGATGTTTGTGTGGTTCTGATTCATGATGTAGTCTACACCTGGGCAGAGGTCACTGCTGTATAGTGGATCAGGAGTGGTACTAGTGCTGGTGATGTTCATATTGCTCTGGTGATTATAATAATGATGGTCATAATGATGATGCTGATGTTGATAATGTTAATGTTGATAATGATAATGATTTTATGATAAAGATGATCATAAAAATTACTATTATTACCATAATTACCACCATCACTGTCACAACTACTACAACCATTTTATTGAGTGGATTTACCAAACGCCTAATATAGGTATCCCAGAGTGATTACAAGCACAGAATGGGTATGCACATAGAGCACAACATAAACAACACGAATAAGCATAATGCATACACATTACATATATGCATACATACCTATCTACATATATGGATTCAGGGAAACTATCTTGACGTCCGCATTTCCAAACCACAGATACTGCTGATTGATTTCAATCTATTCCAAGTGAAACCAGAACAATGGATTACAACCCAGTGCTTTGGCTATAAACTTTATTGGGTACTGGATTTTGTGACATGTTCGTTTCTATGGTACACACGCATACACATCCACACCCATACACCCATGTGCACCTTCCCTCCTACCCACCCACCCCATACACACACACACGCGCACACACACACACACGCACACACACACACACACACATGTCTATATAATATATATATATATATATATATATATATATATATATATATATATATATATATAGACATGTACATGTATAGACATATATATATCTGTATAATCAATATCAAAAGTAGCTTTTAGCATTTCCCATGTAGGGATGGTCGTTGTGGATGGTGTTTCAGCTATTTCATCCAGATTTATGTTAGACTGTTTGACCAGGTCAGATACATAAGTTGCAACAGTCATTTGTGATGAAATGTTCTTTGCTCGTTTCGGAAAGTCAACATCTGACCTGATTTTTACTTCCTTACTCACAAAATTGAAATATGAAAACGTTAACATTTCGATATGCAGAGCAAGAGAACACATCGATGAAAAATACCGTACCCACCTCCATATTTTTACCGATGGATCAGTCTTAGAAAATAAATGTGCTGGAGCAGCATTTTATGTTCCAAAATATAAAATAATAAAGTCATTTTTCATTGGGGCAAATATATCTATCTTTACAGCGGAATTAGTCGCTATTTTACAAGCGTTGCATTATCTAGTAAACCTTACACATGTATTTTTCAAAGTAGTTCTCTTTGTTGATTCAAAATCTGTATTATATGCCTTGCAGTCTTTTGATACAGACACAAGACCTGATATAATTACTGAGGCAAATCATCTTATACATCGTTTAAGGATAAAAGGTACAGATCTCAGTTTATGCTGGGTGCCTTCTCACGTTGGTCTTCACGGCAACGAAGTAGTTGACAGAGCAGTTAAGCAAGGTGCACACAATTCTGATAATACTACAGAATTACGTATTAATACTTCCGTAAAAGAAGCTTGCAACTTGCTAGAATCAGCCTCATGGATTCGTTTTCATGAACATTTCCATGAAAGGTTTGTGTCACAACAAATGATAAAACTTTCATTTCAAAATGTGTGTAAAAAATTGCAGTTTTCTTCCATATATCATTTGAGAACGATTGTTGCTGTTCATTTTCGTATTCAGCTAAACGCATTGAAAACAAAATACTGTAAAAATGTCAAGTGTATTTGCGGCGAACAATTCACACTGTTTCACTCTCTATTTTACTGCAAAATGCTACGTTCTTTTTTACCAAAAATGTTTACACAAGAAAATTATTCTGAAACTCATTTCAAAGAAGTAACTTCCGATGAATTTTTGTCAGTTAAAATTTCAGAATCGTTGGTTCACAGTCCTGTTAATGCATTAGTTTAAGTTTATGAAGTTTGTACTTTAGAGTTAAATTTTCCATACACATTGTTGATGTTAAATGTTAGTGTTAAGTTATTGTTCCATTTTTCTATTTTCCACCTACTTATGTCTATAACTATGTCTCCTCTATGCCCCCAAACCAACCAACCCATCTCTCATCTCATACTTTTTTTTTTATTCTTTTTTTTTTTCGTCTAGTATCATTCATAGTGAAAAGACGTTAAATCAAAGAACGAACACATATATATATATATACAGGGGGTGCAAAAGTAGGTATACAGTAAGTATCACATCATTATTATAATGCTTAATTCCGCTCTCGATTAGAGGAGTGTGTGAATACCGACGGCAAGCAGTTTGAGTATCTGAGGGATTAAGGCTGTGCTTGTTATTACATGTATATGAAATATTCATTTGTTTGTATAATAAATGCAATTAGTATTGTACGTGTTTTCTTTTTTCATAATTGTATACTTTCTTTTGTACCCCCCTGTATATATACATATAATTATTATTATATATATATATATATATATATAGTGTGTGTGTATGTGTGTGTGTGCGTGTGTGTATACATATATCTATACACACACTATATGTATATGTTTATGTTTTTTAACGTGGGTTACCCCTTGGGTGGGGAAAGGCTATGGGAGTAAACCCAGACAGAAAATCCTGCATCCGCATACTGCATACGGGGCATTGCCACAGAGCACTGTTTGTGGTTTTGGCCATATGCCGCGACTTGCCATCTACTGTTCAGTTGTCTGTCTCTTATGAGAACAGCTGTGTTACCTCGGTTTGCCCTGGACTTGTGCAGGCATGTGGAGAGAGTTGCTGAGGCTCTGCACAAACAGCAGCAACTTACAAATGTGCATGGCACCTAGCGCCATCCCTCCTCACAAACATGACAAACACATGAAAACAACGGCCCTCAGTCCCCAGCGGCTCTGGAATTACTGCTCAAGGTAGCGGGCAGACAGGGAAAGGTGCAGAGGGTGATAAGAATCTCTGGGTTCGGACAGGCTACTGCAAACCGAAACGGGTTGCTGCTTGGAACGTGCGAACTCTTCTAGATTGAAAAGAGACCAACCGACCAGAAAAAAAAAACTGCCTTGGTAACACGAGAGTTAAAAAATACAAAGTTGACATTGCTGCCCCCAGCGAAACAAGATTTTTAGACAACGGTCAATAAAGCGAAGGTGGATCAGGAAGGTAGGTGTTGGCTTCGCAGTAAGGACCCCTCTAGTTTCTCAACTGTAGTCACAGCCCCAGGGCATCAATGACAGAATCATGACAATGAGGCTCCCGTTAGCAGACAATGCATATGCTACTTTGTTAAGTGTCTTTGTCCCCACCATGACAAACCAAGACTAAAACAAAGAAGCCTTCTACCAACAGCTTGATGTTGTTGTACACAGCGTACCAGCAGCTGATAAGGTGATCCTCCTGGGGGATTTCAACACGAGATTTGGCTCAAATCATACAGCATGGGCTGGCATAATTGGTCATCATGGTATCGGTCATGAGAACTCAAATGGCAAACTTCTGCTTTCACTATGCTCCCAGCACAATCTCTAAATCACAAATACATTCTTCCAACTGAACGATGCTTGCAAAACCACCTGGATGCATTCAAGACCAAAGCACTTGCATCAAACAGATTTATCATCTATAGACAACGTAATCTGCGTGATTTTCATATCACCAGAGCAATGAGAGGTGCTGAATGCTCAACAGATCATCTCCTCCTCAGACCAAAGGTGAACCTTTAGGTGCAAAGGAAAAGAAGGCCCCAGGGCAAGAAACCTCTCTCAAAACTGGATGTTCAGAAAATCAATTACCCTGGCATAATAGTTGCCTTACAAGATGAACTCTCAAAGTGTCTAGAGCAAGTTATCTTCACCAAAGAAGAGAGAAGAAAACTGGGCCAAAATAAGAAATGAAGTTGTTATTGCCACCAAAGAGACAATAGACGTCCTCAAAAAACAGCACCAGGACTGTTTAGATGAAAATGATTTTGATGTTCAAAGTCTTCTTGCTGAGAAGCATGCTGCACACAAGACCTGGCTAGCAGACGACAATCTGACTGAAAGTGGGACGAATTCCACCATCTCAGAGGAAAAGTTCAGAAGTGATTGCTATCCATGAAGGATGAATGGTGGGAAAAGAAGGCAGAGAGATTCAGGGTTATGCTGACTCAAAAAATGTCAAGCTCTTCCACTCCAGTTCGAGGGAGATTATGGGCCACTACAGAGAAGTGCAGCCCCAAACTGGAACCTGCAGGGTCAGCTCCTCACTGATAATGAGGCAATAAATAAGAGATGGTCAGAACAATTCGAGCAGTTCCTTAATAGATCTTCATTGATTGACCCCAGAGAAGAACAACCTAACAACAGCGTCAGCTACAGTGAGAAGAGGAGCATCATCAGGGCGCTTTCCATGCCGAGACGACACAGGGATGACTACCACCTGTTGTCTAGAGAGCAGCAAGTTGCCCAGGTGAGGTTGCGCACTGGTCACAATAGGCTGAACAGCCACATGTACCGCAAACTGAAGCTGGCGCCCTCCCCAACCTGTCCCTGCGGTCAAGAAGACCAAACCACGGAGCATATACTCCAAAGATGTCCCCTTCACCAGGTGGCAAGACAGGACGTGTGGCCGACAGACACTCCGCTGACAACCAAACTCCATGGCTGCAGACAGGAGCTGGAAAAGACGGCTGCATTCATCGCCTGGACTCAGATGATTGTGTAGCAGCGTACGCCAAGAAGAAGAAGAAGACCCCAGTGTCATTAAAGAGATCCTAGCAAGACCCCTACTTATGGAACTTGATGACTCACCCACAGAGGATGAGGTGACAGAAGCACTTGCAGAGCTACAATGCGGTAATCAGCAGGCTCCGATGAAATTCCGCCTGAAGTTTTTTCAACAGGTGGTCAGCCGCTGACACGGAAGTTTACTGAGTTCCTTTGTAACTGCTGGGTTGATGGCTGTTTACCCCCAACATCTGAGAGATGCCAGAAAAGTGTACTTATACAAAGGTAAAGATGACAAGTCCAGCTGTGACAACTATTGTGGGATCTTCCCTTTGAGCATTGCAGGCAAGATCCTTTCTCAAACAGGTTGAATACCCATTTTCTTGATGAGACAGTATCAGAAAGCCAGTGTGGTATTTGCCAGAACACAGGGACAGTCGATATGCTATTCGCTGTAAGACAGATCCAACAGAAATAAAAGGAACAAAATATGGACTTCTACATCCTCTACATCTGAGATGATTGAAGCCCAGGAGGAATTTGGCATAGAAAAAATAACAGTTCTCCTAAATGAAACTTATGACACTGGAAAAATCCCCACAGATATGTCAAAATCAATTTTCATTGCGCTTCCAAAGAAGACAGGGGCTTTAGAATGCGAACTCCATCGCACAATCAGTTTGATGAGTCATATAACAAAAATCCTGTTGAGAATAATCATGATGAGGATAAGGAATAGAATCAAAAGAGAAATAGCAGAAGAACAGTGTGGATTTGTGGAAGGGAAAGGAACTATTAATGCCATATACATCCTAAGAACTATCATAGTGAGGTCTACTGAGATGAATAAGGATTTGTATTTATGCTTTGTTGACTACACCAAGGCTTTCGATCGGGTACGATATGAGGAATTGATCAACCAACTGGAGAGACTCAATGTTGATGGAAAAGATCTACGAATAATCAGGAATATGTACTGGGAACAAACAGCTGCAATGAGAATAGAAAACAATGCAAGCTCTTTCCAAAACATCAAAAGAGGAGTCAGACAGGGTTGCGTTTCGTCACCAGATCTGTTTTCACTTTACAGCGAAAACATCATGAGAAACCTTGAAGAAGACCCTGGATTGAAGGTTGGAGGGAAAATGATAAACAACATTCGATACGCAGATGACACTGCTAATTGCAGAAAATGAAAGGGACCTACAAAACCTTGTGATTGTACTAGAAATAGAAAGCAAAGGTAAGGGGTTGGAACTAAACAGCAGGAAGACTGAAGTCATGGTAATCAGTAAAAAACATGAAATCCCCTCACGCAAAATAACAGCAAATGGCACAACGGTCATTTCATCAGACTGCAGATGCACATCAGAAATAGCCGGCAGAATCGGCCAAGCCAAAACAGCATTCAAGAAGATGACAAGCATTCTTACCAACAAATGCCTATCAATTAACATCAGGAAGAAAGTCCTTGAATGTTATATAGAACCAATACTGTTGTACGGATGTGAGGCGTGGACAGTCAGCAAGCAAAGCCAGAACAAGATTGAGGCAGCCGAGATGTGGTTTCTAAGAAGAATGTTGAGAGTTCCATAGACAGCAAAGAAAACAAACGAGACAGTCTTGATGGAGGCAGACACAAATAGATCACTCATAAGAAAGATTAGGAAAAGACAGGCAACATTTATAGGCCATTTTATGAGGAAGGGGGATTTGGAGCACCTGGTCACAACGGGAAAGCTGGAGGGAAAGAGAGCACCAGGTAGACCCAGGGAGAAAATGCTGGACGGACTTGCAGAGTGGCTGGGGACGAGGAGGGTGTGGGAGATGCTAGGGGCAACGAGAGATAGAGACAGGTGGAAGTCCATGATCACCAACGCCATGTGGCAGGGCACCTGATGATGATGATGAGTCTATCAAAAAGGGAAAGCTGGAGTGAAAAAAACGCAAGGTAGACCCAGGGAGAAAACATTGGACAGGCTTGTAGAGTGGATGAAGACAAAGAAGGTGGCAGATGTACTTGCAGTGAGAAAAGATATATTTGTATGGAGGAACATGATCGCAAACGCCTTTTGTTAGGACACGTGATGATGATGATGATGATGATGATGATGATGATGATGATGATGATGATGATGCTGCTGCTGCTGCTGCTGCTGCTGCTGCTGATGATGATGATGATTTAGACCCTTACACTTATTTTGGTGATTCTATCAACCCATTCATTAGAAAAGAATCCAGGATGGAAAGACACCAAAAAAAAGGTAATGCCACAAAATGATGAAATGACATATTTTTGAAACAATTTCAGCGTTTTTTATGTATGAAAAGTGTATGTCATGTCATACTGATTTTAAATGAACAAGCACAAAACATGAAAACACAAACAAACAAAACAAACGGAAATTGGAAAATCAACAGCGTATTTTAAAATCTTTGAAATTGCCATAACCTATGTAAAAAGGATCCAATTACTCTGCCCAATATAATGAAACTGTTTCCCTTAACAGACAGAACCAGAAACGCTACAACTAGCTAACGCTTTCTAAGAAGTGGTGTGTCTTACAATGATTTTGGTTAGTCTTTCAACATGTGATTTAACAATGGTAGGAAACATACTTGGCTTGTCGTCCTATTTATTGCATGTATCAAAAAGAGCTGTGTTTAGTTCCCATGACAGACAACGTGTGGCTGTTGACAGTAAAACTGTATTGTGTGGGTTAACTCCTGACTTCATGAAGAGATCAGAGGATGCTTCAGTACAGACAGATAAATAAACGACAGTGCTTTTGCCCATTTGGGAAAAATAATATCCAAATTTTAGTTTGACTTCATAAGATCTGTGATTTCTTTGTTTATCTAGAATACCGGCTCTGGCGACTGCGTTGCACTATTTACCAAACATATTTTGGTCATTAACTTCATCCATGATATATAAGTGAAGTGAGGATGGTCAGCTTCCACCAGATATATCATTGACATGTTGCTAGTCTGAGTTTGTTTCGACTGACAGGAATGTCATGTGTAGAGTTCTTTGGACTACTGACAGAAGTGTCACGTTTAGATTTCTTTGAAATACTGAGAGAAGTGTCACATTTAGAGTTCTTTGGAATACCGACAGAAGTGTCACGTTTAGACTTCTTTGAAATACCGAGAGAAGCGTCACTCTTACAGTTCTTTGGAATATCGACAGAAGTGTCACGTTTAGAGTTTTCTGGACTTCTGACATAAGTATCGTGTTCTGAGTTTTTCATTTGTTGACAGAAGAATTGTGTATAATATGTTCAGTTCCTAGAACCTGGAGACTCACACATCAGACACACGTTCATGTCCACTGCAGTCTTAACATACAACAAGCAGAAACGGGAAGGGCACCGACTAAACTACATGGTCCAGTGCCACTCCTACTTATGCTGGTAGCGTGATTGGTCGAGTTATTTTGAACTGTAAGAACATGAGTGAAACGAAATAGAGAACAATAATCTGACTGACACTAAATCATTTGTTTTACACTTAAGAAAATTTGACTGAAGTAGAACGTCATGTCTGTTTAAGCCTATGACTGATCACATTCACTTTATATGTAAGCTATTTCAGCAACAACACTATTATTCTATTGCACGATTTCAGTGCTTGTTGCTTGTTGATACTTTGGTTATCAAGTGCGATTTTCACATGCCAGAATCTTTATAATATTCTTAAATTCTTCAGTAAAACACAATATACACAATTATCCAGTCTTCTTTTTTCTTTCTTTTTTTCTTAAGCTCCGTGAAGAATGATCAGCGTGCCACAATAAAGAACTGTTTACCAGATTCCTCTGACCCTGTAGGCTGTGCGCCAAAGATTGGGTTTCTGCAAATGGATTCTCTGTCCATCGTTTTTTCTGTCTTCACCTCTGTCTGTCTGTTTGTCTGTCTGTCTGTCTCTCTCTCTCTCTCTCTCTCTCTCTCTCTCTCTCTCTCTCTCTCTTCTTTTCTTTTTTCTCTCAACAGTTCTCTGAAAGTAAAGTCAATGGATCTTTCTACATGGCCATACCAACATAGTATTCCTTTCGTAACTACACTCAGTAGATTTTTGTGTGGCCCAATGTGCTACTTGACGGTTTGGATGTAGTGATGGTGATGTTGTGGCTGGCCATTAAGTTGTTTTTAGGCGCTGATTTCCATGCCATATCTTATCGAAGTTTTATGCTGTCTTTTAACAAATGTAGGCAGTTGTGGCTTCAATGCTCTGGGTGTCACATCTTTTTCAGGCCACTTTTCCCTGCCTCCTGCAGGTTGATAGATCTTCTGGTGGAGGTTTGTTTTTCCTCTGGCAGTGCTGATCGCAGTGCTGATCACTTGTGCGATCTATTGAAGCATTTGACTGTGCCTCCATGTGTACCTTCCTTGGGTTAGCGTTACCTTGCATGAGCTCAGGACATGTTCCACTGTATGTTTGCCCTACACAGCAGGCAAGCAGGGTTATCTGATTTCCCCAAGTTAGCATTTGAGGGCAGGAGATCACACACAGATCTGAAGATGAAATTGATTTTGAGAGGGTCCTCATGCCACTTCTTTGGAGTGCATTTTCCCAAGTCGTCCATGCCCTTTTGGCCTTGCTGAACTGCCTTCTGAAGTCTTGTGCCATCCTCTTCTTTCCTTATCTCTTGTGTTATCTCTTTTTCCTTCCTCTTGACCTTTGACCACCATTCCACTTTTGTTGATCCCAATCCCTGTCTGTTGGTCTGCGTATGCTCTATCATTTCTCTGACCATGAGTGTTTTTTTTTTCCGCTGCGACCAGTACCTCCTGGACATTCCATTTGCTACCAGTCCTCAGCTTTGGCTGGATTAATCTTAATGTCTTATCTCCAGAGTCTTCAAGCATAATAAGAAGCCGGACTTTCCTGCCATGTACTCCTCAACAGTGGATTTAAGGGTAACTTCAGCTTTGCCTGGCTACAATAAAGCACAACGTCAGTGACACTCGGTGGGACACCAAGACATTTCCTTGTGTATTTCTTGATGTTGGCCTCCATTGATTCCATTATGCTAGTGCAGATATTACATGTCGACAGAAGCCTGACGAGCTTTGGAATCTGTATGAACTGCAGGCACCATACTTTGTATTTGACAAGAAGGCCACAGCTGTCTATTACTTGCAAACTGTCATCTGCCGTTTACTTGGTTCCCTTAACCCTTTGTGTATGTTTCAGGGAGTCGTCATACCACCTTTTGATGCTTTTCGCTGGTTCTTCTGTCACTGTTGGAATGGACTGATTGGTCACAGTAAATGTTACTGTTTCATCTACTTTACCTCTCCTCAGTGAGAGACTCCGTAAATTTTTCGACTGAAATTCATCCTAGATTAGGTGACGACGTTTTTTTAACTACTTTAGGATCTCGCGTATCTCTTCTTCATTTCTGGAGAGCACTGTGTGTCATCCATGTAGGCTTACAGAGGGGGCATTTGGTATCCGTTTCCAAGGTCAACTGGGCCTGAAGTCGTCTTTGCTGCTTTCAAAATGACATCCATTGCTAACACGAACAGTATTGGAGAAATTGCACAGCCCATGTCTGTGCTACTTCCAAAGTGATCCAGTCAGCAGTGTATTCTTTTGTGGAGAACCGCATCGAGAAGCCATGGAAATACTTCTTCAGCATTTCCTGGATGTTCTTTGGCTCATAATACGTCTCGAGAGCCAGCTGAATCACTTTGTGCAGGGTTGATCATTATGTATTTGCCAGATAGAGCCACGCCACGTCGAGGTCTTTCTTCTCTGTCTTATCAACAAATGCCTATCGATTTACATCAGGCAGAGAGTTCTTGAGCGTTATGTAGATACTGTTGTGCGGATGTGAGGCGTGGACAGTCAAAGTCAGAACAATGTGGTTTCTAAGAAGAATGTTCAGAGTTCCATGGACAACAAAGGAAACAAAACAGTCTTGAAGGAGGCAGACACGAGAAGAACATTAATGAAGAAGGCTAGGAAAGACAAGCAACATTTATATGACATTTTATGAGGCAAGAGAAATTAGAGCACCTAGTCACAACCAGAAAGCTGGAAGGAAAAACAATTACCAGGTAGACCCAGGGAGAAAATATTGGACAGACTTTCAGAGTGGCTGAGGACAGAGAGGGTGGGAGATGTGCTTGCAGCGACAAGGGATAGATTCGTATGAAGGGCAATGATTGGCAATGTCATGCGGCAGGGCATAAGATGATGATGATAATGTGAGATTTAACAATTCAAATAGGAAGACAAGTGGTTGGAATCGTCATCAGCTGAATGGCCAGAAGGGAAAGCAGATGCAAAAATTCAACTGCTTATGGAGCAACTAAATTGCAATACCAAAGATGTAATCATATTCACGGATGGTTAAGTCGCCAATAACAAATCTCGATGAGGCTTCACTGTCAAACAGAATGGAAACTCCATACATAAAGAAAACGCTTCGTATGATATCATCATCCTCATCAGGTGCCCTGCCGCATGGCGTTGGCGATCATGGACTTCCATCTGTCTCTATCTCTTGTTGTCTCAAGCATCTCTTCCACCCTCCATGTCTTCAGCCACTCTGTAAGTCCGTCTAGTATCTTCTCCTTAAGTCTACCTGGTGCTCTCTTTCCCTCCAGCTTTCCAGTTGTGACCAGGTGCTCCAAATCCCCCTTCCTTATAAAATGGCCTATAAATGTTGCCTGTCTTTTCCTAATCTTCCTTGTGAATGATCTACCTGTGTCTGCCTCCATCAAGACTGTCTCGTTTGTTTTCTTTGCTGTCCATGGAACTCTCAACATTCTTCTTAGAAACCACATCTCGGCTGCCTCAATCTTGTTCTGGCTTTGCTTGTTGACTGTCCACGCCTCACAACAGTACAACAGTATTGGTTCTATATAACATTCAAGAAGGTATTTTTGGTAAGAATGCTTGTCATCTTCTTGAATGCTGTTTTGGCTTGGCTGATTCTGCTGGCTATTTCTGATGTGCATCTGCCGTCTGATGAAATAATCGTTCCCAGGTATTTAAACTTATCAACCTGTCTCAAGGTCGTGCCTTTACTGGTATTTTGCATGAGGTGATTTCATGTTATTTACTGATTACCATGACTTCAATCTTCCTGCTGTTTAGTTCCAGCCCCTTATCTTTGCTTTCTATTTCTAGTACATTCACAAGGTTTTGTAGGTCCCTTTCATTTTCTGCAATCAGCACAGTGTCATCTGCATATCGAATGTTGTTTATTATTTTCCCTCCAACCTTTAATC